>JAHLSL010000010.1:2962585-3014668 GCA_025920805.1 Petroica traversi
CTCTATCTGCTGCCCAGCTTCACTTTCCTGGCCCCTTGCCTCTATCTGCTGCCCTACAGCATCCAGTAGTGTGTGGTAAGCATATGCCAGGGCCCAGCTTATTGTAATGATCCTTTCCTCCTTAGAACCATCATTACACTTCTCTTTCAGATATTTGGCCACCCTAGTAGGGTTCTGTATTTGGTCACGTGGGAAGTCCCAAGCTATGGGTTCTGAGAACTCTTTCAAGATCTGGCCCATATCCTTCCATTCTCCGCACCACTCTGGATGTTCCACAACTGGGTCAGGTGTCTCCTCCGTCCCTCTGCGCCTATCATCCTCAGCCTCTCTGCGCCTATCATCCTCAGCCCCTCTGCGCCTATCATCCTCAGCCGCTCTGCACCTGTCATCCTCAGCCTCTCTGCGCCTATCATCCTCAGCCCCTCTGCGCCTATCATCCTCAGCCCCTCTGCGCCTATCATCCTCAGCCGCTCTGCATCTATCATTCTCAGCCTCTCTGCGCCTATCATCCTCAGCCGCTCTGCGCCTATCATTCTCAGCCTCTCTGCGCCTATCATCCTCAGCCGCTCTGCACCTATCATCCTCAACCTCTCTGCGCCTATCATCCTCAGCCCCTCTGCACCTATCAGCCCTCATTCTAGAAAAGTTGTAAACCGTATAGAGGAAATTCACCATCTGAAATATCAGCAAAAACATCACCGAAAGTATCAGCCAAGGGGTTTCTTTGGCACCTAGGGGAAACTGAACATTTTCAAAAAATGACGTAACAGATGATGTAACAGATGATGTGACAGATGATGTGACAGATGGAAAGGGGAAGAGGAAAGGGAAAGGCTGGGAAGCCTCATCCCCACCGTTAAGGGATTGGGTGCCATTATCAACAAACCCCCAGAACATGCCACTGAAACTAGGATACAAGGTGGGAAAGAAAAACAACAGACCATAAATAGCTCGAACAATTCCTAGTAGGTTAGCTACACTCTCTCTATAAATCAGTATCACCACCCCCAGCAAAACAGCAACTTTAAGCCGTGCCCCGCAATGGTAAAAACTCCGTGCCAAGAACAACAGTGAGTAACAAAGCCAGCCTAGGAACCAGTTAGCTGCTCTCAGGGAGAGGTACATTATAAGCTCAAACAGCATGGCTACTAAGAGCAAGCACAACCAAGATACAAATCAGTACAAGTTTTTTCCACTTTCTCGAGCCCCACGTTGGGCGCCAATTTTATTTGTCCTGGTTTAGGGCAAATATTTAGGAGGAAACCTCTGGGGGATCTCCTCTAGGAAGAGCCGATTCCAATCGCCCCTCCCCCTACCGGTCCGGGAAGAATTTCCTTAGAGAAAAGTGGAAAAAACTATTTATTTAACACATACAATATTTACAAGTATAGGGAAAAATTGGATAATATGAAAACAATGAAACCTCTCCTTCCTCTGAAGAGATGGTAGATTCAGAGTCCGTCTGAGTCCGGTTCAGTTCTCCAGTGAGGGGGGGGGCCGATTGCCGGGCCCGGCTGTAGAAGTCGGCGAGGATGGGGGGTGGGCCCCCGGGGGGGTTCCCTGGTGTCCTGGGCCCACGCGATGCCAACCAGTCCCAGGAAGAGGAAAAAAAGAAAAAATTCCCAGCAAAAGAAACAAAGTCTCTCCCTGCAAAAAGCCGGGAAAAAATCCGAGGAAAAACCCTCCGCTGTGAGCTAGGGCAGCACCCCCCACAACAGAGTGAGTAAAAAAAAAAGAAAAAGAGATAACGCTGTCTGCTGGAATGCAGCCTCTCCGCTCTCTTGGCCTTGGTTCGTAGTATCCTGCAGACAAACGGCGAGTGTTTTTTTCCTCCACCTTCACTTTCACTGTCTTCCTTGGACCAACTTAAAGCTGCAGAACTTAATGTCCAGCATAAACAAGGGGACGATTGGGGATACAAACAGGTCATATGGCTAACCCAGGACATGCCACTACACCAATTAAAGAGAAATTTTAGGCACTTGGAAGACCCAATGTAGGCACAGTGTGAAAACTGTTTTGGATTTTTCTTTTAATAGAGTGTTAAGCCTATAACTTAGCAGCTTTTTGAAATATTTGCCCATTAAAAGCTACACAGCTGACCCTGAGGTACCTCAGGGAAAATGTGATATTGTTCTTCAATAATTAGGTCAGAAGCTGATATTTTGACCTCTGTGTACTACTGCTGAGAAATATGAGCAAAAGTCAGTACAACCTGAGGCTTCCATGACAGGGTCGGAACCTCCGTACTGTAAAATATTCCAACTGACCCCAAGGGAATTCAAGTTATTACTGGATACTCCTTCTCTCACAAAACTGTCTTCCCTCCCACTGACAGCAGTGTATAATATTTCCATCAGCAAAAAACCAGTCTGCAATTAAAAAAAAAAAGTCCTTCTCATTCACAATCAGCAAGTGTCATCTGCAAGATATATTTTGTCCTCCGGCAAACACAGAAACTGTTTCTGTAGCAAAGTGTCAAATAAAATCTGTGTTGGGTGCTGAGTTCAGTTAGAAAAGTGTTTTGTTTTAAAAAAAAGAAATATCTCATCTTCAAAATCACCCAAGTAACACTAAGGCTGTGTCCTGCTGACTGTCAGTAACAACTAAATCTCTAGGAGGTGACATAATGATAAAATTGTTGCAAGTAGAGAGAAGCAGAAAGATTTCACAGACTGAATATGGCTATTTGCAGTTTTTCAAAACACATTTGCTATTTGCAATTTTTTAAAAAGCAACAGTGAGTGTGCAGCACTAAGCGTGGAACATCTTCCAAAAAATCCAAAGCTCTAATGGGAATGTGCACATGTCTTTTGCTCCATGAAATGAGATTAAAATCAGTCGGGCTCATGCAGGAGCTGGTTATATTCCCACTAGTAACAACTGGGAAAAGCAAGTTTTCTTTTCCCAAAACTTTTGGGACCACCAAAATTCACATACTCAGGCTAAGTGTGTCTCACAAGGCTACATGGAAAAATGTGGGTCTCTGCTCATGTTTCCATGTGCCAGAGCAGGACACAGATAGCAACTGTATTGTAAAGCAAATAACCACCTCAGTTTATTCATTTCTCCACAAAAGACTAACATTGTTTGGTTTTCCAAAAGCTTGATTTATTACTTCCAGCAACCCGGATGGGAGAAAATGCAAGAGCTGTCCAAACAGAAGCCTGCACAAGAGCTGCTGCCTGTAAAGCAAAGCTGAACGGGGAGCTGGAAAAGGTCACATCCTTTTCTTTCTGCAGGCAATTAACCAGAGCGACTTATTCAGGGATTCAATCCATTCCTCGAGCAGAAACACCAAATAACTTCCTCAGTTAAATATTGATAGACAACTTTGCTATTGAGTTAACTCAGCTTGAGACTGATTTTCAAACACCTAATCCACCTCAGCTGTGAATTCAGCTGGGGAACGTGGGCTGGATTTCCACAGCTCCTCCTGGGATGAACAGCGGAGCTGCCACCACCAAGGGGCTCACAGAGGGTGAACACTTTGTGGTGCCACATGGAGAACCAGAACTCCTGAGTTGCAGAGCTCTCTAGAGAAGCTCTGTGGCAGCAGAGCTGAGTTTATGACAGACTGGATGGACCTCCTGGGGTATAAAGCTCAATAAGGTATTTTAGAGGGCAGAAATGGTCGATAGCTTCTCCTTTTACACTACACTTCTGTTTACAAAACTACTGGAAAATAGATTTCTCTTCTTACAAAACCAATGGTGAAATTCTTCCCTGTGAGGGTGGTGTTGCCCAGGTTGCCCAGAGAAGCTGTGGCTGCCACGCCCCTGGAAGTGCCCAAGGCCAGGCTGGATGGGGCTTGGAATAACCTGGGATAGTGGGACATGTCCATGCCCATGGCAGGGGGTCAGACCAGGTGGTCTTTCAAGTCCTTTCAAACCCAAACAATTCTGTGATTCAACTTATGAATGAAGTGACACTACCAAAACAAAAGAAGAGCTAAATGAGGCATAGGCTTGGTGCTCATGATGCCAGCTCCAGCCACCTCCTGTAGCCAGAAAACCTCACCTTACTACTGGGAAGTATGTCAAATAAAAAATGATCCCATGAATAAAGGCAGCTTAAATAGAAAAAGAAAGCCACAACTGCACCGTTTTCAGAAAACATCCTATTTGAAACAATACCACAAGCTTCACAGAAATGATGTGAAGACAGAATACAGCTCTTGTTTCTCTCACCATCAGTGAAAAAGGAAAAATCATTTAGGAAGTGTTCAGCTCCAATAGAAAGCATCACTGCTTTTAATCTTTGAAAGAAAGCCAACCAGTTCACTTAGTATTTTCTAGTAATAAGCATTTACCCAAGACAGCCTTTTGTTTAGTGCAGAATTATTGCCTGTATGCCTTGAAAATTGAGTCTGTCATGCAGATGTGTTTTGTTGGTTTTTTTATAAACAGTAGCTCACACCCATTTAATAAATGAAAGCATCTCAGACGCAATCATAACCCTGCACAGAGCAATCAGACACAGGAACGTGGCCATTTTACAAAGCACTGAATCAAATCTGCAGGCATCCAGCTTCTCACACACATATATATTTACATACATACATATATATATACACACACACACACACACGTATATATATACATAATGTGTGGTACCAACATTTCACTCAGATGCCAAAAACTCCAACACAGCAGTTTCAGAGATAAAGAATACACAGCACACAGGTAAACTAAGAGAGCTTGGGCACAGTAACATCTTAGCTATGTGATGCTAAGTGATTTTGACAAGCTCTATTATAATTACTTTAAAATGTTTTGTTCTAATGCTTGTGTTTGCTGAAGTCTTTGATGGGAGATTAAATTACCTTCACCCGAAATTCCTATAATAAATTAAAGAAAACAGAAATGTAGTGTCAATTTGTGTCTAAATCTGCTTACAAAAGAGAATTAGCTCAGGCCTTTGCCCAGCCAAGCACTTAATCATGTGCATTATTTTTATTACGTCATTATTCCCACTGATGTCAACGACCAATTGCAGCTCCAATCACAAGTTCTATGCATGCCTGAGTGCTTTCCTGGAGCTGGGCCTGAGAGAATTCTCAACACATGGCAGTGGCTTAGGACAGCCAGTCCAGGGAAAGTCTCTTGGGACCCATGTCAGGAGGACACTCAGCACACAGCCTGATGTTCCATTACAGAAAGAACCAAGTTCTGCATGATAAAACTTCAATTACATTTGTAACATTAAAAAAAACAGCACAAGGCTGCCCTGAGTCAATGAAGTACCACCCAAACTTCAGGCAGTTAATTGATGATTAGAGCAGTGTCACACTTAATTAAATAAAACCATGACAGATAGAAAAAATTGTGAGGTTTGCTGCATTTCTGTGTAACCAAATGTTACCTTACCACACTTTATGTAGTCCAGGGGAACACATTGATATCTCCAAATCCCACAGGAACTGCTTAGGGAAGAGCTCACTTGGATGAGCAGCAAATGAAGATGTCTGGGGCATCTCAAGGCAATAGCTAATTTGGGTAAAGGGCTTTCAGGCCATTGGGCACTTGTCTGCAGACAAAAGGTGACTGCTGCTGACTGCCTTGAAGTGTCCATGTGTGAGTCAGGAAAAGCACCAGTGAGATGCATCCTCACTTGGGAGACTCGTCTGGGAAAGCTTTCACACCAACAAAGCTCTGAGTTTCTATGGCAGAGACCAGGCTGAGCTGGTGCAAAGACAAGCCATTTTATCTGTGCTGAGGAGTTGAAAGCAGGCTCAGGCAGCCAGAGAAAGGGATTTAATTATCGCTTCGTCACCCACATCCTGTCCACAGGCAGCGCTGCCTCCTTTGATGGCTGCTGCCACTTGCTCTCCCCCGGAACAGCACGGAAGATAAGGCGTGTTTGGGTTCTTCTGCCTGCAGAGGATATTGGTTTTCTTCTCCTTGTTTTATAAACTCTGCTCTGTCACAGCTCTTGGCCATTTCTCAGATGAGTGAAAAACAAGTATTTCCTGCTTTCTGCATAAAGAAGTGATTGCACTTGTAAAAATTTGTATAATACTTCACCAAATTCCTTTTAATGTGCAATGTATAGCGTGTATGTGTCCATTAACACTACAGACATAAATATATACTTACACACATCTATTTGTAATACTGGGTTTGTAGCCTCCAGATTTTTCTCAAAATTACTGCTCTCTGACATCCTTTGTTAAGTAACAGATTTCAACATTTAGTCATTACTACTAATACACAGAAAAAAACTACAGTTTTAGTTTCAGAGACATGCTTAAATTCATCCTAGTACAACTAGTTTTTCATGCGACCAGCACCTAAACCTATACCTACATGTTAACTAGGTGGCTTTTCTCCATTTTTAAGTATCTTGTATGTTTAATTTCTGTACGACAAACCTACAAACATTTTGTGTAACTCTTGGCAAATACCAATCATTGCTTTGAAGATAAAGCATGAAAAATCTTCTGCTTCCTTCTACCTTCATCCATCTTGTTCCATTATTCTTGCCTTGGTGACAGCCACAGCTTCCAGCTCCTGGGAGACCAGGAGAAACGGTAACAAACGTTTCCCAAGCTTCACACTTAATAAAATAAATCCAAAGCATCACAATAAGCAGCATAGCCCTTGCAGAACAAGTGCTTTAGTCTTTTTGTGCCACTGGTTTCTTGTTTATACACACCAAAAATACAGTTTAAAAGATTTTTTTTTAATATATATATTTATGGTGGGTCCCCAGAACACCAGGCACAGATAGCTCAAACATGCTTTTGTTGATATTCCAGGAGAATGAGCATGAGACTGATTTATTTTTCCCTCTTCCCTTAGGAATCCTTTCCACAAAGGGCAAATTTAATAATCAATTACTATATTAAGAACAGAATTACTATATTAAGTCAGGAATCTTCACCCAGCAATTGCAGTATAAACAGACACATCTGGTTCAGGAGATCACTTTTCATTACTTTTCTGTTTGCTTTTAAACTTCCTTAATTTCTTTATACACCTCTTTAATAACAGTTAAGCAGTATTAAGTATTTCCTGGTGGGGGAGAGCAGTAAGAGCACACAACTCATTCACAAGAAGCTGTTTTGGCACATTTATTCCCCCTGCTGTGAAAACCCCGGGTGAATTTTTGATTCTGTGGCTGTTTGTCTCTGAGGTTCAGCTTTAGTTACTTTTAAATGATTAATGGTGAGCTGACCAGACCCTGAGCATATTAAAGTCCTGCCTGTGTTTCCAGAGCCCCACGGAAGAGGGCTGCCATAATGTCCAACATGATTTCCCAAAGGAACCCGGAGCTCCTCTGCTGCCACAGCTCCATCCCACATCAGCTAATGACAAAGAAAGGGCTTCCATGGATCACAGGGTTTGATGTCAGTCTGTAAGCGAAACCAAAATTCACTTTCTCACTCTTTCATTAGCACTTCAGAGTGCAGACTGGAAACCTGTACATCAAACCAAAACCAGCAGAGGGACAGCAGTCAGGAAATAGTTCAGCTGTGTAAAAAACTCTGTTAATTTTTATGTGGACTGACAAAGCTGTGGATGGTTTCCCCTTGTATGCCTTTATTAAAAGGCATTTTTGAGCTGTTTCACGAAGACAAGATTCTTAAATTAACATTGGGGTCTAATGGAGGTACTAAATACTAATATTTCTCACTAATATTCTACTCTGAATTCCTAACATTAATCCTAGAGGAATCTTTACATTATGCTCAATTTTGACATGTGAATTCCAGGCAAGCATCTCTGATGCTCTGCAAACTTTATCTCAAGTTCCTCAAATGGAATTTTCCAATTTGAATCATCTCAGCTTAAAAACGGAGACCGGAACTGCCTGAGTACAGCTCACACGTATATTTAAGGACACAGCATTTCATAGTGCTAAAATAAAATGTTTTATAATGATCTGCAGGAGCTCAGATAAGATGCCTCACGCATTTGCCCTTTGCATCAAAGACCAGAAGAAGATGCCAGGGGGTTTAAAGATGCTCCCTGAACACTTCCAGAGTGGTATTGATCGGACAGAAAGAAATGCTTGCCATGACACAAGATGGGTGACCTTAAATCTGTCAGCTATGGAAGAAAAAAGAACTATTTACAGGTTTAAACTCCAGCTTTGTAACCTGTTTGCAAGAGCAGTCTGGGACACCTGAAGATTATTAGGTCTTACCATCCTTTTAATGATTTTTTTTTTTATTATTATTGATTTTCTTTTTAACGCCAAAGAGACTGTGTTAGACTCCTGGAAGCCAAAAAGACAAATGATTCATCCTCCACCATGCCTCCAACGTAATAGTAAATAAGGAATTCAACATTTTCTTCTCTTTATTTCATTAGAAATTTGAAAGTAAAACATTTTCTAAAACATAGAATAAAAAAGAGGATGAAATAAATACAAATTTGCTTTTGACGAGTCCTCAAAGGAAAAGAAATCCAACCAACATTACAAACATGGGCCCAGAAAAAGCACAACGAGTTTTCCCCATGCTTTACAAAGCTCATTTTCAAGTGGGAGAAGAGTTACATAAATCCAAATGGTGTTTGAATTCTTTCTTTGTTTTCCAATGCCCACTCAACTTCCAGGTACCTTTGCTGGTGAAGAGGGCACTCCTTCAAACCAAGTCATGGGGGCTCCTTTTTGTGCTGCTTAAAATGTACAGGACTATCTCATGTGGGTGCCAGAAGTCGGGAGTGAACCAAAGACACCCAGAAGATACAAAACTTATAAAAAATACACTCAGCCCTTCTCAATTTTACACAAAGAATTCCACTTTTTGTCTCTTGTCTCCAGACTCAAACACTGTGCTTAGGAAATGACAGGACTCTACAAATAATGTTTCCAGTTCTTAAATTGTTTTGTCCCAAGGCTAATTATATTAATAGACTTCCCTGGCTTTAATTAGCATTTTGTATAACCCCAGCTGATCATTAAAATTTCATTTAATCTGATCACCAAAGTACATATTTTAGGTCCAGTCCAGATGAAGGAATTGCAAGTCTACAATTACAAATGAGTGGATGAGCCAGGGCATTTTTCACTCCTAAATTTGATTTCAGTATCTCAAGTCCATTAGTGTGGATTGCCGAATCTTCCTCCTTATTTAACTGACAGCAGCAATCAATCTCAACCTCCTGTTTTGTATAATGGCAGCACTAATTCTCACTTCCTGTCACTCAGCAGTCACAGGTGGCTCTTCCCTACCCACAACTCAAGGTCTGCCAACATTTGAGCCTCGCTGGAAGGTACCAGCAGACATCTCAGTGCAGGCAGGTTCATGCTCACATTAAGTTATTTTGTCAATAAAACCATTTCACCAAAGAAAACATGCTCCTGCCAGTAAAAGAACTGATCTGCCTCTACAGCTGTAACAGAGCTTTTATTACCCAAGATTTTTGTAGCAGAACCTCTACAAGTACATTAGACTCCAGAGAGCTGCATCTCCCCTCGGGTTTCTGAGGAGCTGTGTTTCCAGGTGAGTTATTGGGCTGAGAGCTGGGGAGGCCCGAGGGGGAATTTTTACAAGCCCAGAGCTCTCAGCAAACGTAACTCCAGAGCTCCTTTGTCGTGCCCACAGGGAAGCATTAGCTCCTTTCTGGAGGAGTGTTATGTGAAGGATTGAGCACGCTCACTTCCCTGTTCCTGTGAGGCTCAGCCACTTGTGCATCCTGCAATTCCAGCCGGTGGGAATAACGGCACCCTGAGAAGCAGTAGCAGAGCTTCAGCTAAGTCCTGGAAACATGGGAAACTGAGATTACACCAATTCCTTCAGAGGGAATGACAGAACAAACACACACACATCAAAATCACAGCAAGAGCAAAGCCTAAATTGTCTCTATTAACACCAAAATCAAGCAGCAAAACCAACTGCATCAGCACTGTTTTCTATCATAATCCCGTACTTTATATAGACAGATAAACCCCATGAAATGGCCTTGCTACACAGAATTGAGGATGATTTTATAAAATACAACTGGACATATCTAACTGAGTTGCAGACACACCTATCATGTAACAAATTCCCACAGGAGAGCTTTTCTCCTTCCCTGGTTCATCTGTACACGGTTATAAAGGTGCTTTAAGCAGACTCTGTTTCTATGTCATTATCTGCCATCTCCACTTCAAAACAAATCACAGGGCTGGACACAGAGACTGACACTGAATAACTTATGGAACCATTAATTCCTCTCCTTCTGGCTCCCTTACAATGCATCAACCACAGCCAACACCGCTGTGATTAAAGGACTTTACTCATGGAATCTCTGCTGCTTGTGAGCACTGATTTTCCATGATGCTGAGTGCTCCTGTCCAGGTGCAGAACGACTTCAACTCCCAGCTCTCACTGTAGTTTAGAAAGAAACTTTATTCTAATGTGAGCTTAAGTCTTGAGTAATTGCTGCTGGGTACTAGAACTTGTGCAGCGCGGATGCTTACAAGGCCTGGTTTACATCTACTTGTGGTGGCTGCCTTTAGGTTAAACCATGAACACACAAAAATTGTTTGTATATCCAAGAGTTTGCTTTAATTGTCCAATATTTTAATAATCTGCTTACAGCCTGTCTGGTTTTGTTTATCTGGAAGAAGCAGTTTGCATGAGTAAGATAATTCGATTTAAAAGATACATTCCCTGTAGATGTCTCCAATCGTAGAAAATTTTGGTCACTGATGTTCTCCAAAAAGGCTGTGCTGCACTTTCTGCACTGAAGCCATAACAGTCTTCCCTGGGGGAAAAGGTTATTTGATGCATAAGAAGTTTTGGATTTTATTCTGTTAAATATTTTTATTGCAGATCTGAACTCCTTGGACCATTTTTGTTTGGACAAATCTTTCCCACCAAGTATTAGTCATGCTCTGAGTTCTGTTAAAATAGTTTTGATGAGAATTCTTGTAGCTGGCACAGGGGCTCAGAAACAAAATGAAGTTGATTTGTAAGCATTTATTTTATCCAAAGTTTGTGCCTCAGCTGCTTATCTGAACTTCCATTACAAACTTTGGCTTGCTTGTAAATCTTAGCAAAGATCTTTTCATTAAACCACCAGCCATTAACATGAAAATTCAGTAAGGAAAAGCAAGTGCTTTGAAATTAAATTTTACAAAAAGAGAAGGTCTTATTCATCCTATTAGTACTTTAACAACTTGATTTCTAGATACAATTAAAAGCAGTTAAACTCCAAAGCTCCAGAACTGCTCTCCAAGGAGAACACGCTGTGGCGGAACAAAATGCGAGGATTCAATCAGAGCTCTGTTGAAAGTGTTGATGTTTCGTGTGTCTTTGGCTTTCAAAACACACAGAGAGTCACTGCACTGAGAGAAATTAAACAGCTTGTGATTCAACAGCCTGCAGCCAAGCAGCTGCATCTCCCATGGTCTGGAATGGCTCACCAAAAGCAGAGAGCTGCTGTCACTGCAGAAGGAAGTCCTGTTCCATGCTCTCTCTCTGTAAATCAGATTTGCACACGTGGTTCTTCAGATCCCACCTGCTCTTTGATAACTTGCTCAGGTTTGCAGATTTCAGCACCAGGTAATGTGTATTCTTGCCAGGCAGTGTAACCTTATGTACGACATGCTCTCCACACGGCCTCCTCTGCTGCTGCTAATTCCTGCACAATTAGCATTTGGTTGCATATCCTTCATGAACAGAGCTGCTGTTTAATTAGCAGCACCCTCAGTCAGAGATTACCCAGGGATACAGAGGGGAACTGCCTCCATGGGCCTTGGAAGAGAGAAGCATTTGCAGAAAGGACTCTCTCCATTTAATACCTTGTCCTTAACTCTTTGCCCCGGGCAGTGTTTATTTAACCATTGTTCCACCCAAGAGGTTTTGAAACACCGTTTTGTAGTTTTTTTCCAGGTACAGTCTCATTGTCTTGTTTAAAATATCACAGCTCAACTGAGACGGCTTATTAAAATCACACTGTGGTCTTCTGTCAAAAAGGAACGTGGTCTTGGCTGGCAAGGAAGGGTGGTGCTCCCACAAAAGCTCCAGTCAAGCTGCTTGAAGGAGAAACTTGCTCTACATCTTTGCCAAGCAAAGAGAGTACAAGACAGGACCAAAGAAGCTGAAGGTAGAGAGGAAAATGAATGTAACAGTGCCACAACCAGCACCTTCTCAGGCTGATGATTTCAAGAGCTTTCTGTTGTGTTAGGAACTGAGCTCCAGTCCACTTTGTTTGCTCAGTGCCTTTTCCAAAAACACATTTCAGTTCTGCTTCTCTTCAGCCTTTTTTTTTTAAGCAGAAAATCCAGCATCCCAGTGTTAATACTGTTTCCTAGTCAGGAACTAAATAACAGGCAAAGCTCAATTAGGAAACTGTGCTACCAGGACATTTTACATTCTTGATAAAGTGACACAAACTTGACATAAAGTTAATTTCCTCAGTGCCACAACATGAACCCCTGCACCATTTACTCATCTCCAGCTGCTGCAGATCCTCAGAGCTGGAGGCTGGAACTAGAACAGCACTAACTCCAGTGTTTCCGTGTCAGGCAATGCCTTGGGAGGCTGCCTTCCTGAAGGTCCTCCTTTCCAAGATGTCTGTATTTGATGTCAAACAATTCAGAACAGAAAGCTGAGGAGTTGTGCAAACCAAGAGCAGGAATTCAGTGGCAGCAGATGTGCATCTTCCTTCAATTATCAGACACATACATAGCAAGAAAGTTTATTCAGATAATCTTTCTTATGCCTCCTGCAAAGCTTTAGAAACCTGTTTCATTTTCCTGGGTGTTGACAGTTAAGAACAATCTCTGTTTCTCCAAGGAGAAAAATAGCAGATGATTCAGAGATGCACAATTAGATTGAGATATTCCAGGTTAGGGAAAGCAAATGTGACAAGGCTGTCAGGATTTTCCTCCCAGATTTAGGAGAAACAGATGAGACGTTACATAAACTCCTCACTGATCACCAAGGTTAAGCTCTACAGCAGATCATCAATTTAGAGCAATTTACTATTCCAATAGAAAAGGTTTACTTAGAATTACAAGTACTCTCATCCATAATTTAAAGTTTGTTAGAGGAAAGAATGAATTAGAGCTTATTTTTTATAAATAAGATTCATAAAATTGAAGAAATGTAAACTTGGAAAGGACTTGAAAGGTCATTAGCTAAGTGTAATGGAGAAAAAATACTTGAGTAACACAAGTACAAATGCCTTTGTAAATACTGCTCCTGCTTAGTGCTTCACTCCCATTTTACAATATCCACACTATTCCTACTTCACTGCAAAAAAAGCAAACAAATATTGAAGGCGCTGTCTGATTTAGTTACTACTGGAAAATTGCATTAGGCACAGATCCCAAAATAATAACTATTCTGCTTCTCAGCTTTAAAACAAAATGTACACATTTGCAAACACTGCCCATGCTGGGCCTGCCAGCCTGCAGCTCGTTAAAGCCCAGCAAAAAGGCTACACTGATGGCACTGCAGATAACACATCTTGATCCTTCCCTTTAAGTCAGCTCTTTCATCCCTGAAATAATGCCAATAATAGCCGTGCAGCTACAGAAGCAAACACGGTTTGAGCTTTAAATACACCAAGAAAAACACAACAATATTTATGGAATTAGACTGCAATGCTCTGAAGGGGAAGATCAGACTGGCAGGAGGTCGGGGATTTGTTTCCATCCATCTTCCCACCTGTCTGGTGCTTTGGCTGTGATGTGCTGAGCGAGGGTAATGGATGGTTAGGGGTCATTCCTGCTGGTTTGGACAGCGGGATGACGTGAGGGTTTTCATTAACAGAAACATGGCAGCCAGCTTTCTAGGATCACACTAATTGGATTTCAGCTCTCAAACATGAAGTGTGCTGTCAAACGCAATTTCTTCTTCAAAGAAACATGTTCTAGATAAAGGAATGGAATCGTAAATAGATTATAAACCATATTTAAACTGATTACAGGTTAATGCAGGATCCAGACCAAAGACATGCAGGGGTGCAGGCTGCACATCATTGAGCTGAGCTCCCAGTTTAGGGTGACTTCACATGCCATTTTCAAGAAACAAAACTAACTACAAAGAAACTTTCTGAAAGAAAAGGGAGAAACGCACTAAAAATGAAACATCACTAAGTAAAAATGCATTGCTGGGCTGGGTGTAGCTACACCAGGCTCAGGCTGGATATCAAGGAATTTCTTCATGGACAAGGCTGTTAAACACTGGTTTGGACTGCCAAGGGAGGTGATGGAGTCCCCATCCCTGGTCAAGAAATGTGCTGGACATGGCACTCAGTGCTCTGGTCTGGCTGACATGGTGAAGGTTCAGCCACAGGTTGGACTCGATGACCCCAGAGCTCTTCTCTAGCCTCAATGATTCTGTAGTAACCCAACATCAGCTGAGCTCCAAAACTGAAGGTGCTTCACACAGCACTTCAAACCCCTTCAAAGGAGCAAGTGTTTGGACTCCAGCTAGGAGTTAAGTAAATACAGATGCAGAAAGAGTAGAAAAATAAGAACATCAATGCACTAAAACTGCACCAGCATTACTAATTGCTGCTTATTGGACTTTTTCCTGGCTTAGCTGTTTCCCAACAAAAACCAAACAGCTGCTACGATTGCACAAGGAGCTCTTTGCCCCCACATCTTGTCCAGGCTTTGCCAGATGCTATTTGGAGAAGTCATCTCTGCTGCTTCCCAGGCCCTGAGGGTTCCCTGGTGCCCACGCTCACGTCCCTTAGCTTGGAGAAGTCCTGGCACAGGGTGAGAATCAGTGGCTGAGGTAGTGCTTGCAGTGCTGTGGGGCTGGCACCCACTCACAACATCTCAGTGGGATTTCAGAGCTCTGCCCCTCTGCTTGGGGTCTCCATTTGCACATGTTTCACCTCCCCTGGGTGATTGTCACTCCAGTTTTATGTCCCCTGGCTGGTCTGTGGTGGCCTCTCCGAGACAATATAATTGCAGTCAGCTGCTGACACTTCATTCCTACCAGACAAGGACTGTGAGCACCACCCAGCTCTTCCCTCCAGGAGAAAAAGTCACTTTTAACAGATGACAGACACATTAAAAAATAGACAAAACCATTTCCTGCATTTCTGAAGGAGTCTATTTTAGACAGAACAGTTCATGCTTTGTAACAGCACTCCTATCTGTAATATATCTATAAACAACAACTAGAAGCAGATTTCAAGCTAGAAATAGAAAAGATTGCGCTTGGCTCAGATGACCCGCTGTGGTCCCTTCCAACTGTACCCATTCTGTGATTTTTTTCAATTTAAAACACATCTATTTGTTTTAACAGAAATTTGCCTCTGGTCTAGATGATTTCCACTGATACCAAGTATTTCAAATGAGAAAATCAACAGAAATATTTGAAAAATATTTAAATTAATAAATTACTACTTCTAAAACATGCAGTTTTAGACTAAATATGAATTCACATGGAATTTTTCCTCCAAGTCTCCCTTGTGATGCTGTTTACTAAAAGAGCTCATCAGAATTGGTTTTGTCTAATTCCATTCTCCCACTTAGAAAATAAAATTTACTCTACATTTGTTAAAAGGCAACTTTTAATGAAGCTCCCAGTGCAGACATACAAAGAAGTCAGAACATACACATCAAATTACGCTGAAAACCAACCCAACCCAGCTGAATGAACCAGCCTGGCTCTGCTCTGTGTGCCCAGACTAAACTGTGCCCTTCCAGCCCAGGGTTTGCAGAAGAATTTAAGCCCAGAGCCAGCTGCTGCCCACATTACTCATCCCTGCATTTCAAGAAAGCTCTTCAAACACAATAAGCCATCGTATAAGATTCTTCCTCAGCCATGGTTTCAAACATCAGTGCTTTTGTTCTGAGCCTGCACATTATTTTCTCTTACATACACAGGACATGACCAGCCAGCCCAGTTTTTTGCAATGTGATGAGGTTTTCCTTTGTTATACCCACTAATCAGTATCGAGAGCAACTTGGGAAAGAGAGATTCTGAATGAGCAAAGCCCACTCAATTGGCTTTTCAAGCTAAGATTTTATTATTTGAAGCAAATTTAAAAGGAAGCCAATCAGCTCCCTCTGGGTGATAGGAATTTTAAAGAACCCTGCTGCACATCTCATGAGTAAATAACTAAAATACAGCCTTATTTCCTTTTTTTTCTTTGCTTTTTTTTCCCCCCTTTCCTTTAGTGATTTGCCTGTTGATTGCCTTTTCATTTCCTGGAGACAATTTTAAGCCTTCTACTTCCCAAAACCCAAACAAAATCAATCCACCCCCCCAAACTGCAATCATCCAGAGATGGGAGAGCGAAGGACTGGAGGCAGCACACGAAGCCTTGTCTTTCTGCTGCCTCTTCTCAGAGGCCCAGCTAGAAGAGCATTTCTTTATTTCTCTGGGGGATGGGCTCACTCCACCATCAAGGGAACTGGAAACCACGTGAAGGACTGATAAGTGCTCTATAAATAGAATTTGGCTTTGCCCAAGTGCTCTGATTTGCAGCAATTGATGTAAATAAGCTCTGGGTTTAAAGCCTGTGACAAACACTACTCTAAAACGGCTTGGTTGTGTAAACAACTGTCTCCATGGTGCAAGGGAGGATGAAATCCACTCCTCAGCTCACTCCCTGCAAAACTGGCCACATGGGTTCCAAGGAGGGCTTTTGCTCTCTGCCATCAGCTTTTTAAATTTGTGTCCATGCTGCTGCGACCACAGAGCCTGTATTAACACTTGCACAGTGGTCCCTGCAATTTTCATGCAGAAAAGCAGAGAACAACAAGTATTCCTTAACTCTTTTTTTTTTTTTTTTTTTTTAATCTCCAGTTCTCTTATTTGCAGCAGGTAGAGCAACTGTAGCACATTCATCTAGCCAGACTGGACTATGCATTCAGGCAATTCAATCCTGCATTCCCAGGGGCAATAGACAATGTGCACCCAAAGAGAAATATCCATCTGCATCTACATCAGGGTTCACTATTTTCACGCAAATAAAAACATCTCTCCTCATCTTTTTCTCTGGTTTATAAGCACATTCGAATTCTATGTTTCTAATATTCAACTGCAATTGAAATAACTTTAGATCAAATAGTTTTATATCACATTTGACATAGCTCTAAGAGTAAAGGAAAACGCATTTTTTTCCTCGTACCCTAAATAATCTTGCAAATAGTTTTGAATTTATCATCAGGATAAACTGCATGACTAACAGGCACAGTCCCTACTCAAGGGAAAGCTGCTGACAACACTTCTAAGTTCTCATCACTCATCTTAATTCTGGGCTACTTAATATAGAGCTCTCTTCAAACGACACTTTGTCTCCCAGTTCTCTTCTCCTGGGATCACACCTTTCCTGGCTGTGCTAAACAAATACTTGGTCATTGCAGGCTTTGTTCCCACGAGGCTTCTGGAGCATATGCCAAGTGCCTGGATGAATCAGGCAGGGCAGGACTCCGCTTCCTTTCCATGGGATGTGCAATCCCAGCTCAGGCAATTTCCTGTCCGCGCTCTGGGCTCCCACCGGGAAGGGAGTTCACAGGGGATGCTCTTTATTACAGCAATCTTAAATACAGGATTGAGCAAATCTGCACAGGAGCACCAGGGGTACTCACTTTATTCCTCCCTGCTGGGGAGTTGTACAAGCTCTTCAAGATACTGAACGGACAATCTGAAGATTATTCCAAATATACAAACAGCTTACAATAGGAAATTTCCTAATGCCACGGGGAGGTGCCAGCAGTGCCAGCAGCAGGCACCTGGTCTGGGAGCAGGGGGAGGGAACCTCACTTCCCCATCCCCTACAAGAATAAGGGCTTGTTTTGGTCCACACAGAGACCAAGGACAAGAACTTGGGGCTCCTCTACCACACCGTCTCCTTCCCTGGCAGCACTGCCAGCTGTGGGCAGCTTTTCCCATGTTGCCAAGCTCAGCACTGCTGTAAAGAGCACAGGACTGCCTGAGAATCAGTGGGTTTTGCCAGATGGCAGAAAGCTAACAGAGATTGCGTAACGTTTGTTTACAGCCTGGTAAATTTTACCTTGGCTCTCATAATTTACTCAAAGAAGTTTTCAGTTGAAGTAGAAAACACAGTACCTCACTTTCAAATGTGTGGACATTTAAATGCTCTTAATCGAGCTGCTATCTGATTTCTAAAAACACCAGTAAAGGGTTCCTTTTAATTACACAATTTGCAAGTGTCACATGCAAACATTTAAATTAGCAATATCAAGTGATTATGCCTTCAGAGAACGCTTTAAATATAAACCAAAAGGAAAAGCCAAGCATCATCAAAATATGAGGAGACCTAAGCACAGCTTTCAAATCCTCCTTTTTTATTATGTAAGTAACAGTTAAATAATTCCACTTCTCCTCCCACCATCTGAAACTCTCCTGACTCCAGCTGGATGAAAAAAAATACAGTCTTGGGAAAAAAAAAAATCACTTCCCACAACTGAAATGCTGCCACAAAGTTATCGGTGTCTTAAAAATGAGCTTGATCATATTCAGTGTTGCCTACAAGAACTTAGATCAGCAATAGTTCCTTTGAAACAAGCAGCAGTGCTGCCACTTTTCAGTGCAGGGACAATCATGGCACAACGATCAACACATCAATTACGAGGGGCTGCAACCAAGAACATCAGAGAATTGTAGAATGGTTTGGGTTGGAAGAATAAAGACTGTAAGTTCCAGCCGCCCTGGCACGGGCAGGGACATCCTTCCACTAGAACAGGTTACTCAGAGCTCCATCCAAACTGGCCTTCTACACTCTCCTTTGCTCCAATTCAAGTTAACTCTACACCATGAGGCAGCCCACAGCTCTGTCAACTATCCTACACACATCAGCTTCTTCTGTTTGTCTCAATATGCAGCTAACCATTCACACAGACGCTTTAGTTTACCTGAATTCAGTTTTGTCCTTTATTAAAGCATTTTAACAACATGCAAATTGCAGCCATTATTTCCAAGATTAATGTTTCCCCTTTATACCCTGACCTTACCTAGCCCGGCTGTTCTGTTTCTGCCACTTCATTAACAAACACCATTCTGAAGCCATTTACACTCAACATTCCCAACTGCAGCACACAATTTCTCATATAAATTATTTTAAATGTATTTCATTAATCTCAGAGGAAAGAGGTTAAATCTGAGCGGCAACAAGAACAAAAAAAATCTCTGTGTAATTTCAGTTATGGCATTATCAATAGTGGATGTGTTCCAGAAAAGGGAAAATAAGCATGGGATGCATTGCAAATCAGACCCACATCAGTGCACGTCCCCTGAACTACCAGAACCTTCCACCACAGTAATTTCTTATAAAAATGACTGAGTTGATAATGATTTTTCTGTGTTTCAACACAACAGAAAGATCTCATTTCCTCCGACCAATTTTTTTTAAAAATCCAATTATTTACCAGTTGCAATAACCTATGTTTAACACTGTCCTGTCACCAGGACTGGACATAACTTTCATGAATTCAAACAACATAGTGAAGTATTAGTATTTGCAAGTTATACTGACACTTGTTTTAGGGTTCCTCCTGGAAAGAACATGGAAAAGATAAGTTCTTTCAGTCTGGTATGTGGAAACCAGTCTCCCTAGATGGGAATGAGCCCAGGCATGGAGACAGTGCACAACAGGGTGGGAAAACATCAGCTGCCATCTAGGCCTGATTCTAAATCACACCTCTGAGTTCACTCTGCTTCCAGAAGACAACAAAGAAACTGGTACTGCAAAATATCACAGCCAAGAGCTCCCTGAGAAACTTCAAGGCAAGGGGGATTTCTTCTCCAAAGTAAGGCAATTGTGCTTTATTCAAATTCCTCCAGATGAACAGTGTAACTCAGAAGCTCACAAACCCAAACCCTACGGAATACATCTTTAAAAGAGCAAACCTGCATTTTATCTCATTGCTGCACTTTGCAGATACACTCAAAACTTTTCTGTGTTGTTTGGCAATTCAGGACCATGGTACCAGCTAAATCCAGAGCTACCTGAACCTTAGGGTAAGATCAGCACTGAACTGTGCCCTTCTGCAGCTGCTCTTTCTGGGCCACAATCCCAGAGCACTGGTACATTTCTGTCAGTATTTCTGTAAGATTCCTCACATTTCAGTCTACACTTGAGGGGTATGAAGGCAAGCTCACACTCAAGAGTGGCTAAGTTTGGGAAATGTTTCATTCACTTGCTTTCTTACCCAGCTCCTAAAATTATTTCTGTTCAAGAATCATACATATGCACATCCATACACAAGGTTTCTCTGCAGATCAACTTTGTCAAGAATGAAGGAAAGATCTGGATTTTTACCATCTAAAACCATAATATGAAGAGTATTGGACATTGACAATGCTAATAACCACAGGAAAGAATAGCCACATGCAGAAAACAGCTCCTAATTCTGTCTCTGTGCAATGCTAGTGCAACTTCTACTCCTCCAGTTTGTAGCTCTGGAAATGCTTCTCTTTGAAAAGACTCAATTCCCAATGCCCTCCATAGTGAGAAAACCCTTGCTAAATAATGAATATCTGTGTATCAGTCCTAACCCACAGCAGTTTGCACCAGAAATACACTGCTCTTTAGTCTCATAAATCACCACAGGTGAAAAATGCATTAAGTAAACCTTTGGGCCTTAGAAAATGTTCTTGCAGCTCTGGCCCTACAGAGAACCATTTTGCTCCCCTGTGCCATCCATTTTGCAGGAACACCCCTGTGGATGGCTCATTAACAGCCCAAGAGTGGCAGTGCGTCTGAAGTCCCCAGTGGCAACCCCTGATAATTTTGTTTATTTAACTAGGATTAGTTTGGGAGGTGACAGAGCTGAGAAAGCCACAGACAGGCAGCTTGCATTTAATACCGCTGTAAGGTTTTTTGTTATTGCCACACAAATACTGCCCAGGACTTAATTAAAAATGAAGTATTTGTAAGTCCTACTTGCTAGCATAATTCTACTTATAATTAAATAGGAAGGGAGCTTTGTTTGGTTTGGATTCAGATATAAGCTACTGCATTAAAAACCCCAAACTATCAGATATTTGGATGCACATCCACAGCAGACAAAGTAAAAGAAACCAGTCTCATTTCTCCTTGATGCTTTGGAAAAACGGTAACATGGATTTAACATGAATATACTGATATCACAACCCTAGAAATCCTTAGTTTTCTGCAGCTTTATAGTTCACCTGGGTCTCTGACTATTTCCATTTGCTCCCATTAACTACCTTACTTGTAGCTGAATTTTAAGTCCTGCTCTCACATTCCTAATAAAATGTTTCCCAGTAAAACTGATCGAGGTTTCTGGTGCAGCTGGGGCATTCTAGTGGCACAGCCACCCCTTGGGACACACACAGCAAAAAGCCTCACAGTTCCATCAGGAGATCCCAAAAAATCCATTTATATGCACATGATAACAAGCACATCAAACCTCTGCAACTAATTAAAACCTGACAGTCTTCTCCAAATGGCTGTTTACAATCACCAAGCTGGATTCCAATAAACCAGGAAAATTTTAATCATTTGCTCTAAACAGTTGCAGGAAGATGCATCTGCTGTGACATTTTCACTTGAGCCTGCTGATCCTACATTTGAAGCTTGAGGGTATTGCACTCCCATCAGATCTCTCCACACTACTGCTAAAATATGTATTTTAATATTTATTAAATATTTCTCGATAGAGATTATTGCTCCAAAGGAAAGACTAGCATGGTTCAGTTATTGAGTACCTTTACATTTTCCAGTGAAAAATTTTGGAATTCTTTCCAGACTGAGGGTTAGTGACACAGGCTGAATGGAGCATTCCTTATTTGTATTTATTAGTTTTTGCATTAGTATTGTACTAGGGCTGTACCTCACAAGACTTGGTAATCTCGGTGCAAGTCAAAAGGTAACATGTGGATCTGCAAGGTAACACACAGATAATACTGGAAATTCATAGGCAGTATCAACACCTTAGCATGGTTCCAAGTGTCTCCAAAAGAACTTTGTCATCCTACCAATTTTTAAATTTTGTGCCAGCCACTGCAAAAATGCTGTTTGTCATTTCAAGTGAGGATTATCACGAGTGACAGGGCGTGGGGGCTTGTGACAGCCGTGGCTGGACACGCTGTCCCAGCTGCACTCTCAGCTTGTTAACATCACTGCTTGTGAAAGCAGGAATGAGACATCTCTGTCCTGGATTACTGGGCAGCAACACTGGTCATACCAAAAGGGGCAAAAGAAACAAATAAAGGGGGCATGTACATGGGTTTATTCAAAAGCATCAGCAGCATTTAAAGCACAGCTTAACCTATAATTTCTGGTATTTTCAGGAACTCAAACATCACGTATTTAATTGAGCAGTACCTACCTTTTCAAATTTAAATGTCAAGTTTTAAAATCACAGTTGTAAAATGCCTCTGTTCTTCTTAAATTATGGAATTTCTTATTACAGGGTTTGCACTGCGAACTTTGGCAAACAAAAAGAAGATGGAGGCTTTATAAATACCACAAAGAAAAGTATAAAACTAACCAGCTCAGAAAGCTAACTGAAACAGTCAGCAAGCAGGGAAAAAAAATTAAATCTTTCTGGCAATGATTCATAGTGAAAGCCTTGGAGAAAACCCTGTCTTTCTGCCATGCCCTGAATGTTAGTAAATAGTGATTTCCATGAGCTGCCCAGACAGGGCTAAGTTACACAGTGGATGGCACACTGCTGAAAATGTCCCAGCTCCCCAAACATTAGGGATTGTGAACAAAATCACCTGTTTGGGCCACTGGAGGGTCCAAGGAAAAGCCCCCTCACTCTCAGGGCCTACAGCTCCCACACTCCTGGCAGCATTTAAACCACTTTCATTTCCACAGGAGCACTGGACAAACACCATCCAAAGAAATTCATCTCAACCTTCCTTAATAAAGTAAAACTCAAGCTAACAAAATGTTTATGCAACTCAATCATTATTATGAAAAAAAAAAGAACTTCTGTAAAAGAACAAACACATTTGGGGCAGATGTTTGTGGCTGTTGCTGTTATCCCCAAGGTGAGTGGGAAGAAGGTGAGCTGCGTGCACATTCCATTTTTATTCCTTTTTGGCAGAAATAGAACATTGCTTGGGCATAATTTACATTTTCTAATTTAGCATCAAGGTTGTTGAAGGGAGAGCAGTGTGCATTTGTATCAGCAGACAAAAATAACAGCAACAGCAGTGTTTGGGACGGGCAGAGCCACAGAAGTTCAGTGCCGCAAAGGGCAGCAGGTGCAGTGCTGTCCTGTGCCATCCTGGCTTTTCCAGGGAATGGACTGAGTGCACAAAAAGGAAAAAAGCCCAATAATAAATCTGCCATTTCCCACGGGCAGTCCAATGAGGGTGTTACCAAACACAACAGAAATGTCCCTGCTCAGGCTGTCAGTCCCCACTGACTCAGTCAGTGCCATGGAGTGCAGCAGCAGGGGCAAACACTGCAGTCTGGAGAGCTCTGACCATTCAAATCGACTTGCACATCCTTATTTCCCCCCAAATCACCTGACTTTCAGTTAATAATTGTTTAGACTTTCCTTGCTAGTTTTTCTTTTAGTTCCTGAGCCCACCTAGTTCAGGAAATGCTGCTTTTCCTCTACAGATGTGTTAGAAGCCAGCAAACCTTCCACAGCAGCTTCTGGAGTTCAGCTGAGATGAGAAAAAAATCATCTCACTCAAGCATTTCAAGAAAAGCCACCAAATACAGAGAGGCTGGTGCTGATATCAAAATAGTAGCTGGGGCCTTGGCAAATTTCTGACATTCAAACATCTGAATTATTGTAGAGCTTGCTCGTTAAAGTGAGAAAATTTGGGGCGGGGGAGCCATAAGATTTTTTAAAGTTGGGGATTACTCTCTAAACACATCTTGGCATGAGAGTGATTCTGTCATTCATAATTTCATCTCCTACAGGTTTCACAGTATATGTTATTTAAAGAAATTCATTTCCTGCTGAATGATTTATGAGGAAAAACAGGATGTTGAGGGGAAAACATACTGATCAAATGCATCAAAAGTTTTCAATATGAGCATTTACCATGGGGTTATTTCCTTCTCCCTGTCAACTCATCCTGATATTTCTTCTCGCTAGTAAAAACACATAGAGTTGCCTAAGATTTTAGTTTCCATAGAAACTGTTACTGGCTGAAGTAAATACAAGATGGTAAAAAGTGTGACTTCCCCAGCCCTGTGAGCATGTTTGCAGCTGCCAAATTTTCACCACCTGACCATTCATTTCTCAGTATTTACTGATGCCTGACATTTCTAGCTACAGCTCCCTTTAAAGGGCATGGACACCGTTTTGAGAGGCACTTCCATGCTTTCCAGAAGGCATCTGAATATTCATAGCTATTCCTTGTACAGAAGCACATTTTGTGTTATTTTGCAGACCTCATCACTGAACTTCACAAAGAAAATGACTCTTAGATGTCTCTTAGTCTGCACATCAAACCAAAAGCTTGAGAAAGCATTACCAGGTAATGTGTGAATAAAGGGAAATCAATCATTGCTTCATCACAACTAATGATTTTCTCCTGTTTTCAAAATTCCTCTCACTCCCTTTCCTACCTGATTCTAATGCCAACCAAAAAAGCAAGGTCCTGATAATAATTTTATAATTCCCTCACTTCTTTATACATTTCATTTTACTTTGAATGGAGGCATTTTCTCCTAACATACACTATTAATGTGTCTTTTTTTGTTCCCTTCAGAACAAAACTTTCATTTTCCTTCTCATGTGGAGCTCTGCTGCAGAGCTCTGCGCTGCCTGAGATTTTGTCTTTCTACCAAGAAATCAGCCTTTGCATGTATATTGCATTGAGCTGGAAAACTCTGTCACCATTTCTGAAAATAGCAGCTGAAGACAGAAGGAGCCAGCCCTGACAACGTGAAAAAAGAAGGTGATGCTGGAGCTTCTCAGAATCTCAGAGTCACTTGAGTAGACTCCTTTTCATCTCCCAAGCATCAAGTGCCTTGGTGCCCACTAAAAGCTCCCTTCTACATCATCAGAAACCCAAGTTGCTGCCCACGTGGCAACAGCACTGCTCAGGGGCAGCCACAAATTCATTACAGCACCCAAAAATGTGTTCTCTGTTCATTGCTTGTGCTACCTTAACTTGAGGGCTGCAGGGTGAGAGCTGCACTTCTGTGCTTTCAAGGGACATTTTGAGGCTAAACATTGAGGGAATGGAGACAGCAACCCAACCAGCTGGGTGAGAAACCCAGGAAGACACAAAAATCATGCAAAAAAAATATATATGGGACTGGACTTAAGGAAAAATACTGTGAAAACTGAATATCAACCAAAAAGGCTGAAAGAGAAACCATAAAACCCTTTGTGCTTCTCAGTCCTTTTTCAGAAATGAAGAATGCTCATGGCAGTGGACTGAATGCAGCATGAGAACAGACTCTGAGTTTTGAGAGCCAGGACTGCCCACAGTCCTCTAAAATCATTTCTTGCTGGTGGCCTTGTGTAGCAGCACACCTCACACATTCTGGTAACTTACTGAGGGTGAAGTTAATGACACTGAAGTTTAGCTTACTATAAAAATAAAAAAGAATTACTCTTTTTTATTTAATGGAGAAGTCAAGGCTTATTTAAAAAGACACTTATTTCTACCCAAAAGCAGATCAGAAATACACCAGATGAGGTTTAAAGATTCCCATTAAGTTAAGTTTGTAATGACAACCCGTGAGTGAAATCTTCTCTTGGAATTCTGAAAAGAGATTAAAAAACTTGCATGAACTGGCAGAAGTCCCCTAATACAGTAAAAATATTGTACAGAACTATGGGCAGAAGGAGGAGTGATGGGGTGATGTAGAGAAAATCACCTCAGTCTCTTGGTTTACAGCAAAAGCAAGGGGTGCTCCCACCTGGAAGCAAAGCTGTGGAAAAGAGCCCCTGAAAAGCTTTGGTGAGTATCCTCCATTCCCAGTGCTCTCTCTCCAGCCAGAATCCCAGGGTTTTACTGGAAACCTCTGTGCAATCCCAGCTGCTACTGCCTGACTTGGAGCCAAGCCTTCTAAAGCTGAGCTTTAAATCCTCTGTAGCAGAGACACTGAGGGCTCTGCAATGCTGCTCACCTGCAGCTCCTCTGCTGAGCCCCACAACACAGATCTGAGCAAAACTGGCATAAATGGCCCCAAAAGCAGCCCTTCCTTTCACACCATTCACAAGATGCCATCAACAGCCAAGCCAGGTGCTGTTTAGCTGCTGCCCACATACAAATCAATGACAAAAGGCAAGCTCATTCACACAGGTGCATTTCACCACCCTGAGAGCCAGGGTTTTCTCCTACCCGTCCTTTAATGCCACTGCTGTCAAATCCCTAACAAAACCAGCCTTTATGTAACCCAATAAATAAAAGGCACCAAGGCAATAGCTATGCATAAATTTTAGCTAGAAACATTTTGTTAGAAGAACGTGAATGTCCTCTGTAAAGCGGGTAGCATTTTAAAATAATGTTCTAGACATTGTTAATACTTTATTGCTATTCATCATAGAACCATTAATCATGGTGAACTCATTTGGTATTAATGTGGATGTCATAAAGTACTTCTGTTGCATTTCAATTATAACTCAGCCTTTAAAATGCTGCCAGCGCTGCATGGAGAGCTTTGAAAACCAAATGTGAATAGTCTGTTCAGAGATAACTACAACTGCTTTCTGGCAGGGAAAAAACAACCTTTTCCATTCCTAATTGCCCTCGGGGGGCTGAGGAGCCCCTGGGGCTGTCCCTGGGCCCAGGGCTGGCTGCAACGAGGAGAGGTCATCCAGACCCAGGAATATTCCTCCCCCAAGATGAGAGTAGGAGAAACATTCTTTTGGTCTCTTCAACTAGGGCTAAGCAGCAGCAAGGCCACACTTTCCAGCCCCTGGGGAGATCTCATTTTTTTTCCCATCACTCCTGGGATTCCCCAAGGCACTCTCTTGCTTCCAGAGCTAAGTGCCTTGGTTTGATGTGTCTGCCCAAACAAAAACACCAGAGAGAACTTATATCTACAGCCTAAAGTCTGTAGAGACTGTAAAGGAGTGCACAGTACATCAGGGCAAACACAAATGGAACTGATATCCTAACATCTCTGATAGCAGCTTTAAAAAACACCCAAAAATCTCCTTCTGGCCTCACGAGGCACTGAAAAAAGAAAATCACCAGCACAAAATACAACATGGACTCAAACAACTATCAGCACCTTGCCATCAGGGAAGCCAAAAACTTGTCTAAGTGTACCTTGACAAACCAGGATTTTTGCTCCTGTGCTGTCAGCAGAGCTTCCAGCAGGATTTTACACAGAGAATCCAAAGGCAACAGCTCAACAACCCCAACACTTCCCAACAGAAACAATTTTAAACAAAGAAAAGGCAAAATACTTCTTCTTAGTTAAGAGAACTTTTTTTCTTCTTTTCAAATCTTGCATCTAATTCCCATTCTTTTTTATCTAGGTCATCAATGTAACAGGGAAGCACGCAGCAAGAATTCCTACCTTGGGAGCTCTGGCATGTTTTCCACATCTGGCATCTTTGACAAGGCTGATATCCAGCAGTTCAGTCTCCTAGAAGGAAAAATTGCAACACAAGTAATTAGTACATTATTTGAGAAGCCTTGTTGGGTCCCACTTCCCACATCTGTTTGTCCAAACTGAGATCAGCTTCAAGGAGAGCTCAGGTGATCTCAGGCAATTCCAACAGCAATACTGTGCTGGTCTCTCAGGATATATAGATTATATAGAAGCCATAAGAGTCAAGCTGATTTCCTGGATCATTAAATAGCAGCTGCTGTGCTTTCAGTTCAATCTTTTTAATACAATTTTAGCATTTTGATGCTTGCCACAGTGTGACAAAGGCAGTGTCCCAAACTGAAAACACTACCTGTGCAATAGAAAACCTGCTTTATTATTGCCAGAACACTTTGGAAAGTGCACATAAACCCCAAGTGTTATATCTGTAATGGTAACAAGGTTCAACGATGTTAGTGACTGCTGCTCAGTAAAACACATGCACTTTCTGACAAGCATTTCATAGCTCATGTGCTACTCCTGAGTTGTGGGTTACACAACAAAGCTGGCACATCACGACAGCTTCTGTTCAAATTCTTGCCCGCCCCTACACACGTGTAACATGAAGAATCCCCTTTCCCTGACTGAGGATTTGGGAGGAGGATGGATGCTGGAGATGAGAGCAGTGTGATTCCCAGCTGCCAGCAGCAGTCTGAAGTACTTCAGCCACCCCACTTCCAAGCATCTCAGCCTTCCAGAACAGTAACTGCAATTGCTGTGCAGAGAACTTGATATCTTTGTGCTGGCCAGTGCCACTACTCCTTTTCTTTTTCATCCCAAGGAGAAAAGAAAAAAGTAAATTGATGGATATGTTATTTTACCAAGGGTTCCTTGGAATCCTAATTTATTTTTCATTTTAAGGGACCAACTCCTGCTCAGCTCTTGCAGCTCTTTGTTTTCTAAGACTAACTCTCCCAACTATATTCATGTGGCTGTACATTCATCATATTCCCCTCTGTCCCCCCTAGCAATCCCAAATCCCTCCTGTTCTAGTACTTGCTGAACTCCATGAGCACTTTCCCCCTCTTCATAAAACCTGTTTAGGGAAAACTTGCATTTTTGAGATTTTTGTTTGTTTGTTTTTTGTTTTTTTGTTCTCACTTGCTTGAAAGAGGACAAGGGTACCCAAACTTGCTGAGATTAGAAAGAAGCATCGTCAAGATGCTAGAAAGTGGAAATAACCCAAACTCCCCCAACACTCAGGGCATATGGACACAAGCACTCTTTGAGTCCTTTTGAGTTAATCCATGTGGCCATGAAGATCCTGGCAGAAATGAAAACAGTGGAATATGGCACAGCTATCACACCCAGAACAAGAACTCAGGTGGGAAATAGGAGTTATCTTTACACCAAACAATACCCACACCCCCAACATGTCTCAAGCCCAGGGTGAAATGTTCCACAGAAGCTCCAAGCACATGCAGACCATGTCATAAAAATCATATGTCCCCAACTGAAAGGGCTAACAAGCACTAAAAATACAGGCTTTAACAGCAAACACATGAGGAAAATTAAATATGCTGAAGAAAAATGGATCTTATACATTGAAAAATGGATCTCTGTGGGATGCTGAGCCACACAGAGTGAATTTCAAAAGCCTTTCTTTTATTTGTCTGGTATTTTGCTTTTTTTAAAAAGAGAAGAACAACGAACAGAATTAGGAATTTATTAACTTACAAAAGTGCAACTAGACCTCCCATAACACAAACACAAAAAGATCCTTTTAAGTGAAATAACACACATTAAAAAGAGACATAAAAGAGGAAAAGACAATGACCAGCATTCCCAAGGACCTGAAGAAGCTCGCCAGGTCTGCATTCCTCCCAGATGGAGGAGGATGAGCAGATTTGGAGTTTTAACTATTACTTTCAAGCTGCTTGCATGCCAACCAAGCCACATGCAGAAAATGTGACCACCTGAGGACCCAAGAACTGGCAAGGGCAGTCTAAGAAGAAGGGAAAAGAGGAGTTTTGTGGGGCTACTTGGCTCAGCCCAGCTGCCAGGGCTGTAAGAAAGGCTGATCCCTAAAAATGCACCTCATGGCCTTCCTGCCCTGTTACCTCTCTGACAGAGAGCACAGGGTTGTAATCCTATCTCCAGAATCCTTTATATCCTTATTTGACACCATAATTTAATAGAAGCAGACAAGAGCATGACCTGCATCCATGGAAATGCCTCTGCAGGCATCATTCAGTGGGGCTTTGATAAATCCGAATTCATAATGGGCCATTTCTTAGTACACTGGTTCAAAAAAACCTCCTGGAATTCCCTCACCCCAGGCACTTGCTTTCATCTTTCAAACAGCTAATTAAGAGGGCAGAGATCAACTTCCTTGCAAGTCGGAGGAAATGCAATTTCCTATTTCCCTATTGTAAAACTCAAGGGGATTTTTGTAAGGGGGAAAATACACTTGAGCAGTGGCCAAAGAAATGCCCAATTTCCTGTGCAGCAAAATAGCCCAAGCCCTCCTCCACCTAATTCAGCAGGAGTTTTGTTAATGACTTCCTCCATCCAGGCTTGGAAAATGCACTCTGTGCTGTAGGAGGCACAGAAGTCATAGCAACCTGGGGAAAGACAAATTCCAAACCCTCTTCAAGACAACTTCCCTGTCTAGAGACCTGCAGTCATTGCTGCTGGGACTTCATCCTGCAATAGAGTAACATCTCCTAATGCAAGTGGCAGATCCCTCCAATCATCTATAATACAAAAATTCCGGAGCAGTGAATTATTAATCCTGCCATGTTTGTTTTCAATTAGCAGCCGAGACAGGGATGCATTCAGAGAGGGCTGCATTGTGCAATCTCACTTTTATGGGTGAGCACACACTCACAAAAGCAATGGATTGTGCAACCCTCAGTGTCTGCTGGAGCACTTGTAATTAGGCCCATCTGAATTTGATAGAATAACACCAATTTATGCCAGCTGAGAACCTGGCTCCCTTCTATTTTAAACTGCCCAAAAATAATTCCACTCTTCTGCAAGCACTCGTCGTGGCTGAGGAGTCAAGTACTGCTCTGACCTCAGCAGTTCAACCTCCATTTCCATGTCCCTTCTGGCTGGATGTTCTTTTTTCCCAATGTATGGATCAGTTCTCGGCCAGTGCCACTTAGGGAGATGGCCTAACCAATTAATCTCTGAAAACTAATTTTCCACTTAACTGGAAAACCTGGGGCTTCAGAGTTTCAAATCTGAAGAAGAAATTGTGCACCTGAAAGTTTATCTAATTCTTCTAAGTATTACCAGCCAGTCTACTACAGGACTCTGCCTCCAAAGTTTGCTTGGTACAGTACCAGCAAAATAAACTTTGGAAAACTAAGCCAGTTTTCTAAACAAGCACCATTTAGTGCTACTGGATGGCAACATCTGCTCAAAGTTTTCAAAGGGGTAAAGCAAATTTGCTGAAACAAACTTCAAACAGAGAGTCAAACAGCATTTCCTATTGGGAATAGCTAATCAAAATGAAATGGTACTTTAATATAGAAAGACTGTCATTTTCTGAACATGAAAGCACTGAATAACTCTGGAAGAAAAAAAATGTATGCAGTTCTGTGCTATACTTTTTTTTATTCAGCATTTAAAAAATACTATTTTTTTAAAAAACCACATAACTACTGTCCTAACAACATGTCAGAAAGAAAACGTTAAGAACAACACTTGAATCTGATGGGGAACAATTACAGAATCATTTAGGTTGGAAAAGATCTCTGAGATCACTGAGTCCAACCTCTGACCAGTCTTTCCTTAAGCACTTTCAGGGATGGTGACCCCCACCACCTCCCTGGGCAGCCCAATCTCCCACCACCCTTTCTGTCAAGAATTTACAAGTTACAGAGAAATTGCACGTTATGCTAAAGAACTACCTTAGGCCCTAGAGATTCAGAGTAAATACATATGGAAACTCATCCACTTACAGCCATTTCTGGGATACACTTCACTGGGGTTTCAGGGATTTGGACAGTGATCCATCAGCCACACTCAGATGAAATCCTCCATGTGAGAGTGAACACTTAGCGCCAGTTCCAAAAAGGTGCTTGCAGAGCTAGGGGATGTCATGTCTCATTCCCCTGTTCAGAACACAGCTATTTTTCCTCATTATCATTAGAATAAAGGGAATGAAACACAGCAATTTGTTTCCTCATCCCAAAGGAAAACGGTGGAGAACTGGTGAGATTGATTTAACAGAAACTTGCATGGATAGCTACGAGTAGGAACAGCAAGGTTGTCAATGACTGTAACTGGAGCTGTGCTTCCTCAAAAGTCCCATTATATAATTCATAAGCTGCATCCCACCAGAGAGAGCCAGTCCCTGAAGAAGCTGACTCCATGCTTCCTCCTGGCAGCCCACAATTCAATTATGGGGCATCAGAACGATGGGCTGTGTCAATAAGGCGGCAGCAGAGCAGCACGTACACCCCCAATCAACAGAACTTTTCTCAATAAAGCAAAGTCTTTTGCTGCACAGCTGTCCTTTGAAAGTTCAAAGTATTTTGTTGTCTTCCCACATGGTCTTCTCAAAGAAAAGAAGTTAAAAATTGTATCATTCATGCAAAAACTCATCAACCTACCCAAAGCAACCAGACCTCCTTCTAGCTCCTTGCAGGGGATGGATAAAGCACTCAAATGATGGAACAAAGGCTCAGGTTAAGCTCTTATTCCTAGAGTAGCTCTTGATTTCTCCAACAGTCAATTAAACACACAAAATCTTAACTTGGTTCTAAACACCTTTCGAAAATCCAAAGCTCAAAACAAATTCACCACCCTGGCACACAAAATGAAAATTTGGGTGAGAGGCACAGCTGTTCCTGAGGGGCAGGAGAGACAGCAAACACTTCACTCAAAAATCACTTCATTTCAAGCTTTTCCTTTCCGGCCAATGAGCTCTGGCAGAAAATCACCTCATCCACATCAGGCCCATGCTGAGCATGAGGCCAGGCACGTCTCACCACACGCTCAGGGGAATTCCTAAACCCACAGGGAGGAGGGTCCATCAGAGGGGACTTTGTCATCAGCAGCACCTCAGCTCCCCATGGGGTTGGGAAGGCACTGCTGCCATTTGTTCTGTTACCTGCAGTGACAAGGGACATCCCCTGAGGCAGGGGGTGATGGAGATGGGAGAAAGGACAGAGGTGAGCTCTTACACAGAGCAGCAGCTTGGAAAACAAGAAGGGATGGCTTTAAACCCTGCTTTGACCACATGGCTCCCTAGGTCTGCACCAGCATATCTGAACAACTGGCAAAACCATGGGGCTTGGTATCATAGGGAACGGAAATTTTTCAAATATCATTTGACCAGAATGAGAACAGAATGATTTCTTACTACCTAAAATGTATTATTTATAAATGTGAACTTGTGCTAAACTCCACTGGGTGGTCACTAATTCTTAATTCCAAAGGAACTGGGGGACCTCAGCAAGTCAAGGACCCGTATTTTATGATTTGACTCAGCTGCTCTGGGAGTGAGCTCCAAACACCTTGCAAGGTTTCCTGGCACTTGAGGAAGAACCTGCGAGCATAGTTGCATGACATCCCTACTACAAGGCCCTTACAGGAAGCATTCCCATGGAAAAAAAGCCCAAACTGTAAAGTTTTGGCTATCTTAATAACACAGAGCCTCTCAATGTATCCCTGGAGTTGTAAGAACAGCATCATTTTCTAGTACAGGGAAAGTGATCTGTGGTTTATGTAAAGCATAAAACATTGAGCTATTAGGAAAAAAATGAGAGGGAATTTTCGTGCTAAGTGCCCTTTTAATAATGAAAATAAAACAATTCTTCTGCAGTTATGCATAGAGTTCTTTGCTGCTTCATTAAAGGAAAATTTCATTTACTTGAATTTACAGATGCTGTGGCTGAGCAGTCTAGAAATGGGCATAGAGATTTAACAATACAAATCTTAGTGCAAGGAAAGAGGAAGCAGAAGAACACGGTGAAGATTTGCTGCCTGCCTTCATCCCAGCAAACTGACCATCACAAACAGGCAAAGGACTATCAGCCTTGGTGATCAGCCATCATCCCAAGTGTCAGAAGTAACACACTGGAAAAAAGAGAACATTTCCATACTAGGTAGAACTTCAGCCATTCTGTGCTACAGTTCGAGTCCAAAAGTCACCAGTGTTGATAGGGTATAAGCTTAGCTTGGGCTATAAAAATAATTACTTCCTCTGTTAGTGTCAGTACATGCTCAAAAAAATTGAGCCACGATCCTTAATCTTACAGCCTAAACACACAAGACAATCAGTGAATGAAAGGAGGAATGGGTTTGGGATCTCCCAGACACAAAGGAAAACAAAGCTGGGGAATTACCTTCCTGTCCTAATTCCACACCCATAACACGGTGTCTCCTTATCCCACTGCTGCTTTTGCCAGCGCTCTCCCTTTCCAGGAAAGGCTCCACCACAAGAATATTCAAACCCAGAAGTTTCTCATCCAAACAACTTGGATTTGTTGCCGCTGTCAGTGGGAACTGCATGGACAGGAAAACCTTGAAAATAATTGGTTGGAACTGGTTTCGATCTGCTAAAATTGCTCTCGCACCACTGCTCATCCCACTCATACATGCAGGGAAGAACAGGAAGAAAAGCAGAATTCATGAGGTGCAGCCATATTCAAAAACAAAAAGAGCTGAGGGAGGACCTGCTCCAGAAGAAAAATTCAAAAGCACCTTGTAGGCAGCCTTCATAATGGCACTTGACTGATTTTTATTCACATAACTGAGAATAACCTGGCAATTTGTAGCTTTAGAGTCACAAGGAAAAGTACAGTAAATTGAAGTTCTAAGCAATATATTTTAAAAAAAAACAAAAAAAAACCCCAAAAAAGCATTATTTCTATTAAGAAACTTTTCCTTCCAAATCACACCTCATAAACCGGTACAATTATGATGACTAAATGCCTGCCCAAGAAGGGACATACTACATTTTGGGAGTGATGGTCTCATGCCATTATTTCCCACTGACAGGGGATCACAGACTACACAGAACATTATTATGATTTTTCCTCTGAAGCAAGTAAAATGTATGATTTTCAACAGAGTGCCCCAAACTGGGAACAACTGGAGAAGATACTTTTATTACACATGGAAAACAACTGTACAACCCCTGCATCCACCATACCTGACGCCGCAGCTCCCTCTCAGGAAAATCTATCCATCAACAAAAGGTTTTTCCAAGACTGAATGAGCTTCAAGCCTTTTGAACTTTTAGAAAAGTCCATTTTTTATGCATGCAGCAAAAGTTGGAGGCATCTAAACAGGTATCAACAAATTAATGGCTCTGGCTGTTTGATTTCAGAAGCTACTTCAGCAGGGGAGGGTGTTTTTGGCACAACTCCCCTGCACTGGAATAGTTCTCCTTCTGACTAGCAGGGTTTGGAGACTGCACATTCATGTCAACAGCACAGAGCTTCTGGCCTGTCTATATAAAACAATAAAAGCTTTTTACATACCTAAATTTAATACAGTTGGGAGATTAGGACTTTGGAGTTGCTCTGCTCCCCACACAACACAGGGAGTTTTAATGTTAAGGCACCAAGACAGCAATCCATGCCCTACTTACACGCCTGCCACTTCCATGCACAGATAAAGAGAATCAACTAAAAACTGTATGGGAGCAGAATGTACATCCCTGCCAACTCCTCTAACTGCAGCCCTGGCATGTGCTACTTAACTGGAAAATCCACAGCCCAGGCACAATTCCAACTGGAGACTCCAGCTATAACATGCTGCTTGAGCACTAACAACAACAGCTGAAAACCTGCAAAACCTGGAGACTGGAAAAAATCCTAAAACAGCTACAATTTAGGAAAAGGGAGGAGAAATAATCCCAGCAGCTGCAGGCACATTAGTCTGATAGGCAAAGTCTGGGATGAGATGATGAAAGGAGCATTAATCACACGACGGTAGAACAACACAAAAGTAAGAGATTGCATGAACTTGCCAGGAGATCATACCTAAGCTGATAATTTTCTCTTTTTTTTGGCACTGGAAGCTCTGAAGATCTTCTTTGCCTGAATTTTGATTAATGGCATAAGCCAGAATTAACAAGTCATCATCCCAAAATCTGATCACCAGTACTCTGAGGTGAACCTTCAGAGCTACAAAGAAGGTTCCAGAAGGGATCACAGAATCCAGAGCAGGCTCTTGTTAGAGGAGACTCAGAGAGCTTGGCTTCCACCAAACAGCTAAGAAGGGCATGATTATTGTCTATAAATATATGTATTGTATAATCAGCTGAGAGGAAAAGGAGCTATTCAATCTAGAAAGAAATAAGAACTGTTATCTAGATTCTAATAAGTGTGGGCAAAATCAGGACTATTTTTCTTCAAATACTGAAAGCAAAAATCACTTTTAAAAAGGGGTATGATGCGTTTCTGAATACTAAAACATGCACTATACAATATCCATAAAAACAGAGAGCACAGAAAATTATTTTTACAGTGGTGATCTAAAGGAATTGTATTTATTTACAGCTAACTCTTGGAGTTCTCACCACTCCAACTACCCTGCAGCTTAATCTCCAAAGTTACCACTGGATAGTTGAGAGTAATTTATTCAATACTCGTTTCTAAGTGACCTATCTGGCAGGTCTTGAAATTGTTGGAGTATCATTTATACTTATGAAGTATAAGGAGACTTATACTTCAGATGAACATCAGAAAAAGGCAGCAGAAGCTGCACAAGCAGAGGGAAAATCTTTTCCCAGCCAGATCTTGACTGTTTCTTGCTGTCAGGGAGGATGAAGCACATAAACAGCCTCGGCTGAAGATGTCCACAAACACCAAAGAGATGAGAAATGTGCAGGTGAGGCCACAACAGATCTTAAGGAAGCATTGGTTTCTTCTGAGGAAAATCCTATTTTGCTTCTGCACAGTCCCTAGCGTAGAACTTGGCAGCTTTTTCCATGTGCTGTGCCACAGACAAACTCTCGCTTCATCCTCCTACAGCCCCTTTGACTTCACCTGCTGCTGCCACACTTTAATTTCCCTTATTACCTCCATTTGCTGCTTACCTTGTAAACACAAGTGAGTTTAAAACAGTTATTTGTTCGGTGTTTATTAGGGAATTAATTAGAGGGGAGTAAGAATTTCTTGCTAATTTATTCTTTACAAGCTGTAATCATTATTATTTTTGCATGCTCCCAGGGTTTATGGATAAGTGCATCTTAAAAATCAAAGCCAAAAAAAAAAGAATCCCCAAATCAGAATCAGCGGGTGAATCTCTACAGATTTAATTTACATTCATCTGCTATTAATCTGAATGTATAATATTCTTCACCATTATTTTATAAATCTCTAGATAGAGCTGGGAAATTATTTTTATTGAAGTATTTTCATGCGCATGCCTCGGATTCTTTTAGCCTTGGCAGCTGTGCCTGAAATTGGAATTTACAGTGAAGGAGGAAATACGGGTCATTCTGCAAACACAACAGAGATGAAGTCAATGGCAACTTGTTGGAAGACCTTGAATTCTTGCCAAGCCACGCTTCCCAAAATATTTTGCCCTACACCACACTCAAGCCTCAATTACCAGCTACTCTCTCCTGCAGGAGCCAGCTGCTCTGAGCATCAAAGGCACACACAGAGAAGAGAACCAAGTTGTAATTCAGAAAAAAACCTGTGAAGATGGGTGATTAGCTCTTCTTATCTTTCATCAAACTCAAGAACTTTTCTTAAGAGGGACTCACTTCAGCCTGCACCTGAAGGGTGCCAATAGTTGGCTGTGTTCAGCACTAAACTCAGCACGCTCTGAACTTTGCATTTTATTCCTTGCCTGAATCCAACACTCGGGGGTCGTTACAAGGTGGGGATTTTTTTGCTAACTCCGTCTTGCTGGCAGCACAGACACAAGAAGATACTTTTCTCTCCTATCAGGGCATTCTTTGGCTCTTTCCTGTTTATATTTTCTGCTACTATGTGGAACTAAAAGCAAAGCATCAAACCCAAGGTTAGCCCTGTTGTTTAATGATGTTTCCTTATTTAGCAGCTCGTTTGACTTCAGTTACTGCATTCTCCCCCAGAAATGTTCTCAGTTCTGTTCTCTGGAGCATAATTATTCCAAGTACCTTTCCCCCAGCAACAGCACGCTAAGATTTCTTGGCTTTGCAAAAGAAAGTTTGTGTTCTTGAAGGTGACTGAAACACGACTTGAAGAAAGTACTGAAGGATTCAATCCTGGCAGGGAAATGCAAAAGGAGAGGACCCAAACACTTTGCAGGTCCCCCAAGACTCTATGTCACACAATTTTTAAAAACCTCAAGGGCATTTTTCACAGCACAACCAACCTGCCAGCCTGAAGGGCATTTAACACCCAGACACGCTGATCTGAATCCATTTGTATCTCATATCCTCAGAACAATAATCTCGCTTTCCTGGCGCTCTCCCTTCCACCACCTGAATGTCAGCTCTGCATTTCTTTTCCCAACTTGAACCACTCAGCATGAAATAATCCTGCTGGATGATTGCCTGGGCTGGGCTGGGCTGGGCTGGTTGTTATTATTCTTAATGTAGCAGCCAAGGTGATTTCACCAATTTCCTCAAATGAAGCTGCAGTTTCTGAAATAAGGTACATCCTAGCGGAGGAGATGAATGGGAGCCAAAATGCTTTGGGAAATGTTTCATGCATACTCTAAAATACCAACTCTTGTATGTGGGAAGATCTAATGCCTTCCTGCTTGGAAAAATACCTTTGGATTTCAACAGTCAGCAAGGCTGTCACTACCTCATCTGTGAAAATGCATCGAAGTTTGGACAAGCTACTGAAGCATCTCCTTTTGCACATAATGAACTTAAAAACCAGAATATATATGCATGCTGTTATTCTCAAAATGCATAAGGGAAATTAAATGTTTAATCTAGCATTTCACAATAGCTAAGTGGTTAAGCTTGCAGCCTAAATAATGTCTTAACAAGTATCTTGTTTCTTTCTAAATAAAATTTCACGTGTAATGCAATTATAGTTAGGAATCAAGGGATGATTTGGCATGTGTTTCTGAGCAGGCTAGGCTGCCTCCAGAATAACACCAAAAGGTGCTATTATTGAGTAAAAAGCATGATGGTTTGGGGGGGAAAAAGGCTCACACACTTAGAAAAAGGAATGCTTTTTCCGTAATTATGTGGATTGAGAAACAGCTATTTTTGTCAACATCTTCAAAGAGACTTTTCAAGTTATGGAAAGTAAACAGAGGAAAATGGGAAAAACAACATTTTGATTTTTTTTTCTCCCCCAGAAAAATGGTGGTTTGAAAACCAACTATGAGAAAGCAAATCTATTTAGGAGAACAGGATTTGGGTAGAGGCTGAAGTCAGTGGCATCACCAACTGTGATTTCAGTCCATGGACACATCAGATCAGGATTTTGAAAAGAATTTAACTGCAGCTTGTCAAAACTCCCTCCCCCAACACGCAGCTGGGTTGGCTGTAAGTCAGGACAGGAGGGGTGGTGACACAAGACGCTCAAAATTAGAACCTGGATGACAGCTAAGCCCTGTAAAAGATATGTGTTGAGGGAGAGAGCAAATAAACAGGAACTTGCTAGAAGGTCATGTCTGTGTGTTTTGTGGTCAACCCTTGCAGCCTTATAATGAGAATTATGATATTTAGGGTTATAATTGGTGATTTTTTTTCCCTACTACTATTTGTGAGTGCAAGGTCCTGTATGCGAATTACAGGATTAAACATAGATTGGGATGTGTAGAGGGACACACAAGTTTTTAGGCACGTATCTCCTAGCCTGGGTACCCAATAAAAAATACTTTATCCAGTTAAACCAAACTCTCAAATGCTCATTATCCTTCCCAGGGTAAGCAAACTATAATTATAAGCCTCATTTCACCACCTTCCCCTATGTTTTGCAGGCTGTTTTATAAGAAAATCCATAGAGCATCTCATAGAAGGGTCAAGAGTGACCATAACAAACATGTTTTACTTAACAATAGGCAAACACAAAACTGGCAGAAACTCTGCAATTCTCTCAAAAACAAGCAAATAAACACAGGGATTTGTGACACTCCTTCCACACCTTTACATATATTCCTGTTACAGAACTTGCCTCTTCTGTAACAAAGAAAATCCCCTCTCAGACACATGATGCAGTGTTTTACACTTCTTTTTTAGCCTGGATTATCTCCCGATCTTCCAGACTTGATTCAAAACACTAATCTGTGTATCAACAGCTCTGGGACTGTCGGTATATGACAGTGTAATGGCATTCCAACTTTACTTCCTAAAGCAAATACATTTTCCATTCAAATAATAAAATTGCACAAACAGTTTTAATTTCTCTGAAAATCTGGCTTTATAGACATTCCAGATCTAAATTTACCTTTTTCTATACAGAAAGGCCTCTTAAATTCTAACTGTGGTTATCTGCTCTTTAAAATAATCTTTTATTTAGGCTGGGAGAGGCTTAGTCTCTCTCAGCAGCCTCAACCTTTCAAAAGGATTGTTTACCACTTCAATTAAAAGAGAACAGAATAATGTGACCAATTAAAAATATGGAGGAGCTGGGGTTTTATATTAAACTTGAAACTACCCTTACAGATAAACAAACCTTAGCCAATTATTGCAGCAGCAAAACAAATTAAGATATAGTCTCAAACCAGATTAAACGAGAGATTAATTTCTTGAACAAGTACTTGCCCAAGATGGGAGAACTCAGCAGCCACAACCCTGCATGTCCCTATCATTCCAGCCCCTGAAGGGGGAATACAGATCATTTCAGGATTGGGAAAGTACCAGTAGGAATGATATTTTAATACTTTTTCCACTGTTTTGTATAACTTTTGTTATGGGTTTAACAGACTCATTTGTGCTTCAGGAAGATCCTATCAATATTTGAGCAGCACATCCAACCTCCATCAAATAAATCAACTGATCTCGACTTTTATTGCCCCGGATATAGAATCTACATTTGATCATCTCATAAATAATTGCTCACCTCTGATTCTCAGAAGAGTTTGAATGGTCCATTATCAGGCAGAAGCCTAAATAACGTAGTATTACTATTCCATTGATGGCACATAGTCTCTCCCCCTCCAAAATTCATAATTAAAGAAGCAGGCTGGGCATATCGACTCTGTTCACCTCAGAAATATTGAAGACATTTGTTTTACCTGCATTTGCCACACAGGGACAGGAATCTGCACATTGTCTTTCCCCCCAGCAATAAATCCCAAGGAAACATCAGCAGTGTAGGGAATAGATCTCAACATCCACTGCTGATTGATTGGGTTTCTGAAGGGGTTTCGTGCTCCATCAGAATCTAAGGCAAACTAACACCAGACACTATGAAGAAACAGGAAAAACCATTTCCCAAATGGATTTATAGAGGAAACTTTGGAAATAGCCAGAGAGTTAACATTTACTTTGGCCACACAAACCCTGCTGGAGTTTCCCTGGAACACAGAACCGCTGCTCAGGACTGTGTCAGCACGTCTGTGCCTCTGGCAGCTGCTGCAGAGCGGGTTTCCCTTTAGGAGCGACACAAGGATCCCTTCCGAGCCATCCCGTCCAAACCCCACTGTGTGGATGAGGGACGTGCGGGTGCTGCTGGCTGCACACGCCCAGAGCCTGCACTTGGCTCCACAGCTCACTCCTGCTGGGACTCCCACAGTGCCACGAGCCTCGGGGAAGCTTCAGAGCACAGGAAAAGAAACACATCCCGCGCCTTTTGCTGTTTTACAAGTCCAGGAATCAACCCCCAACTCAGTAATAAAATGTGCCCTGGGCAGAATCATCACTTCTCCCTTTAGACGTGCTGGAGCAAGTCCCTGTTTCTCTTCCCTTTCAATCTCAAAATTAGTTTCCAGAATGCTTCAGGTTATTTTAAAAGGAAAAAAAAAGAAAAAAAAAAAAAGGAAAAAAAAAACCCAACCAAAACTTGCTTCTGATACCTGATAGGAAAATAGAAGTATTTCTACGGCACTAAATGCCACTCACCACAGACCTTCCTACATCTGCATTTACAGCTCCCTGAGAAGAAAGAGATGGGAGAAAAAAAATCTGATTTGAATTTATTATGTCATTGCTATGGCTTTTATGGAAGACATGTTAACAGTGGTCTGCTATGCATGCAGGTTAACATATGCCTCTCGCATTATGGAGTCAATATTACACCCAGTGTAAATCTCAAAGTTCAGCATGCCCTGAATTAAATCCTCTAATGACTCCTAAAGATGACAGTACAATCTCTAATGTCAATACCATACTCTAGTCCATGATTATAATTTGTTCGGTCAATAATTCAGCACAGTCTATTAAACTTAGTACTGGCTTCCTCAAAAGTGCTAAAATAAATGTTTAAAAGATTCCCAATGGCATATTTATAGTTATCTATAATTGGCTTTGCAGCATCACAGGAGCACATCTCGGAAATTATATATATAAATCAGACCATGATCTTAATTTCACACTTATTCTCCAAGGACTGGCATAAACAGTTGCAAAACCTCCTGTAGCTCACGATAGCCTTAATCCACAGCCCAGGCTGCAGAGCCAGCGAGACTCCTCCGAGTTCTCTTCTCCTCTGACTACGTCAAGAGTCTGAGCAGAGCCGAAGGCCAATTCCCAGCTGAACTGATAGGACAGCTCCTCATTAGAAAACTTCTGATTCCACAGTGTAACTCAGCCCCAGCAAGCGGCTGAGAGCAGTCAGGTCTTTGGGATGCAGCTGCCACGGAAAAGCCCTGATCAACAACAGGCACAACAGAGCTCTGATTTTCACTAGGATGAACAGCAAGTGTCAGCTTGGTTATCTCTATTACCTCACTCTTCATTATTAAGAAAAAAACCAATACAAGCAAGCAGTGCAGAAGTGATAGCTTGTATCTACCTTTACGATAGATATGAGCTCCATAAGAAGTCAAAAAACAAGGAGAGAAAAAAAAGGCTGGCTGGCAAATGTTGATGTACAGCTGCTCATGTTATAACACACACTGCTGGATTCCTTTTTCCACCCATATGCCAGGAACTATTGACCTAAGGCAAGGCTTTTTTATTGCAACTTTTGGCAGATCCAGTCAATATCCATTATTTACAATTATGCTTTTGTGTGTGTGTATTTCCACTGCAGTATCTCTGTCTAATTGTCAAGTCCAGAGAGGCCTTTGCCATGTAATTATTCAAAATGCATTTAGTAAGCGATGTAGATGGAAGATACAGGAGGAAAATAATACCAGTATGAAATTCCATTCCTAACCCTGCAATGCATCTCTCTAAACAGAATGTATATGGCAAGCTAGCACTAAAAATCCTCTACTAAAGCCCCCTCTCTGTTCATGTTTCCTTCACTAATTCAACACCCTTTGTCTTCCTGATCTGTAGTGACCAGCAGCTGCCTGGACCTGCACTGCAAAACACCACTTTTACCACCCCACAACACACATCCTGCTTAGGGCCAAAACCCACCAAAAAACTGGAGTCCCCTAGACCCATGCTTTAAACAAAAATCCCATGTTCCACACCAGGGTAACAGAGCTGGGGGACAGGACCTGGTGTAAACACGGACCTGCTGCCTCCAAAACTTACAATTCAAAAATTAAACTCAGCTTGGTTCAGTTCAGCTGAGCAGATTATGGCATTTCTTTCAGCCAACCAATTTTTGATGTGATATTTCAAGAGAGTGATAAACTTATTGTAAGCCGATTAAATGTGTCATGTGACAAAATCATCTAATGTCCAGAGGTCCTGAACCTTCCCTCTGAATAGCTGAGGGCAGATCAGGCAGGTACCATTTTAGTATCCAGCCACATCTAAGCTTCTCTCTACTGCTCTGGGGACAGCAAAGGCTTTTTTATGGAAAAGCGGAAAGAAGAGGCAGGGGGGAGCCACAGGAGTTTCAATATCAAATTCATGACATAAAATACACTCTGTCTGTACTTGATTTCAGAGCTCTTTGCAAATAACCACATCTTGATGCCTCTCTCCTGCTTTCATGCTTCTTTTTGTGAGCATCTTCTCCCAAGCGGTAAGAGGAAGCTGCAAGCTGGAATTTGCAAATGCACCGAGTGTGGGAGTTGCTCAATTCCCCTGGGAATAAATGGCATAAGCACTAGCAGTGCTAATGGAGGAAGGCAGCCAAGAATTATTCCTCTGAGACACCAGCTTGTCTGAATTACCTATGCTGTTAGGACTCTGGGAGGACAGAGGAGCTTTGGCAAAGCTGCGCTCCCAGCATCTCTTTCTAAGCCAGCCAAATGAGTGTAAATGAACAATGGCAGGCCAAAAAAAGCTTCACAATATAATTTGGCTGTATACTAAATATAGCATGACAGCGTGAATTCTGTTCTGAAGTGCAGCTCTAACTAAAAGCTAACTAACTCTAACTAAACCCTCTCAATACTTTTCTTTGCACATCCCTACTAAAGATGAAGGATCAGGTATTGTCCAGTTTTTGCCATTTTTTGAGCAAAACCACTGAGGACTGATACACCAAGACAAATAACTTGAACCATTGCTACATAATCAAGAGGCAGCAGAGTTCAGTGCCTCGTGCACTCTTCATGAAGGGATTATAGAAGGAAAACTGGAAGAAAAAAATCATTCCACAGGAATGGCCTTGTGCAGTGACCCCTCACCAGACCCTGTGCCAGTTCTGCTTCTCCTAAGCTGAACGAGTGATGGAAGGAATGGTTTTTCTCCTCTGCTCTCGTGTGTCTGTCTGATGCCACGTCTGAGCAGCTCCTGCAGCCACGGCAGAACCAAGTGATGTTCCCACTAAACCAGACTGCAGGACTCCTACTCCAGGCTGGGAAAGGAGTGGCTGCACACCCACAGGCTGCCAGTTCTGCTTGGAGCTCGCCTGAGAGCACCCACCAGCCCCTGTCCCTGCCTCCCTGCCTCCACAGGCGACATGACCTGATGAGCTCAGTCCCACTCCAAAAGGAAAAATTACAAGTTCACACAATACAGGGAGACAAGCATTTGAGCAGGCTCTTGTTGCCAAGCTCAGCCAACAGATCCCATCATTTCCTTCATTTATTTTGCTGTCTGCAGATAAAAAGTATTTGTTAAAAAAAAAAAAAAGCCACCAAGAAAAGGTAAAATACTTTTGGGCTTGCTGCAGAAAGGCTGAATAGTGAGAAAATGCTAAGGGTCAAAAAGACTAAATTCCCTACCCAGCTCCAGTAGCCCTGGCAGCTCTGCCTCCTGACATCCCTGAGATGCTGCCCTCACTGCCACTGGCAGAACTGCTCTGATTTTATTTATTCTCCTCCATCCTTTCCTCTTAGTCCTCTGAAGACTCCTCTGTCTTGGCATCTCCTCCTCAGGCTCTCCATCTCCTCACCCTGCCAAGCCGCCACTTGTCTACTCCAAGTTTTTTGTGCATTTACAAAAGTGACCTCGTGCCCTCTTGTAAAAGTTACCTTGACAACACAAAGGGACATCCAGAAGACAAATGCACACTTCCCAGTGCCTGTAGCATCAGCCTGACTTGCAGGCATGGGAACTCTTCTTCCCTGAGCTATTCCTGCTCACTCACGGCCACACGGCCACTGTGGATCCAGCTGCCGCCTGCAGCGTTTAAGGGAAGGTTGTCCATAATTCACAAATTTCACAGGACTGGATTAAGCCTGGAAGCTTGGCCATCCAAGTGCAGGTGGAGACATTGCTGCAGCAGCCAAACTAATTAGCTGGCAGCCCTCACATCATCGCTCCACACATCACAGTGAAGTTCTCTGCCAGCAATTTCGGCTGCACGGAGCCGGGGCTGGAGTCATCTGTGCAAGGCAAGATTTCACACACGACCCTTCCTGCAAATACCATCTCCTTCTTCGTGCAACCCCAAACAGGCTGGGACTTCAGGCTCAGGATGGTTGCTCTGCCATAGTGAAGTGCCAGGGGTTTATCCAAATGTTTTTATTACACAGCAAGGTGTAGCAAGCATAGCTTTTGACCAACCAGCACAAGGGAGAAGGGACAAAGACAAGGCATTTCGGAAGAGAATCTCCCAAACTTGCCCTCTCCCGTAGTTTCTACTTTGGGGGCACTTTGGAGCAAAAAGAAAATGCAGCTGATATCAGAACATTCGCTTGGAAAACAGGTAGGGCAAGGCAAAAGCAGACGTTATTTAAAAATAAAGATATTGACACATTCACTTTTAATGCTTGCTGAACACTTACTACAAGAAGAAAATTAACCCTTTTTTCTCCTTTCTGCCTCTCCAAAGAAATGCATTTCCTTCCAGTTGCTATCTTGCAGAAATAATATGTATTGACTCAAAAAATTTGTTTCTAGTAGCCTACAGCAAGCAACAGCACGTGCCTGTACTTGGAATCTAAGTAAAATGGAAACCATGTTTGTCCTCTCACGACCAGGCAAGCCAAAAAAAGTATTTGGGGGATAATTTTAAATCACACATGTGTTTAAGAATATATATGGAAACATACTTTTGGTTTGTTTAAACCAATGGTGCATGTCAAGGACCATCAGCTTCAACTCCTCCTAGACTTTGATGGCTTGTTTAGCTACAAGGGAGAAGAGGAAGTTATTTCTTTTTGCGGTAAAGAAGAAAAATAAACAACCCTCCTCCACTCCTCCAGACCCACTCCTCCTCTCACACACACCCACACCAGAAGACCCAAAGCCAAACAAACAGCAGCCCCAGAGGAAATAAACATTAAAAAAAAACAAACAAACAAAAAAAAAAAACAAGTATAAAATTCCTTAAAATGTACCACCTTTAAAGGGAATATTTGGCAACCACTTCAAAATAACAACGGGGACACGCAGCCCATGTATCTCCTCCCTTTGTAGAAATAAATTGAGACTTGCTGTGATACTTAAGAGATACATCAACAACAAAAAAATAACCAGTGATTCTTTTGCATGTGTGCGTGTCTGCAGACCTTCAGTGCTGACAGATTCTGCCATCTTCAAAAGATATTAAATGTTGTTTGAATTGCAGCTCGGTATTTAAAGTTGGCAAGTCACACATAAATTTTCCAGAACATAATTTAGATTACTTGGAAAAAGTAATGCTGGTTTGGGTATTCTCTACTCACCAAAAAGTACACATTCAGTGCATGTGCATACACATCATGTACATGACACTTTCTATTTTATAGTTTTGTCCATCCAAAATGACAACAAAAAAATTTAAACAAGCTTATGTGTTATAAGATTCTTTAAATCGTGCATTTAAGCCTCTTTGTTACATGCTCTTGATCCATTTTTTACACTATTTAACAATTTTCACCCACAAGAGCAAGAAAATTCCTTTCTCAAAACAAGCGAAAAAATCTGTTACGTCATGATGGGACTGTAGAAATTGGGACTTTTAACAAAACACAAAAATATTATGAGGTTCAGGCTTCAGAGGATCTATGAACATCTGAAGGAAACAGTGAAACCAAAGGTAAAAATAACAACAACAGGAATTGCACCACTGATTTCAACAGGACCAGGTTCTTATACTGCCTGCCCAAACTTAATTTCTTTTGTGTCAGTCGATTATGCCTTGGCATTTCGCCGTCCTGTTGCGAGCCACAATTTGTAAATTAGTTTTCAAGGTTAAAAAAAAGTGCCAACCAAACATCAAGATGAAGTATTGCAGTAGCTTTCCCAAAAGTGCACACACTGGTCACTCTTCTGATAAGAAAACCTTAAATTCTGTCAGGTGATTCATTTGCCTTTTACCACAACCCCAGCACAGCCAGGGAGATGTGCTGACCCCCAAAGCCATGGCTCCAGCAACAGCTCAACATCTTTATTTTCACAGAGCAGCCACCCCAGAGATCATCTTCACCATGTGAAAAAAGCCTCCACACAAGGCAGGTGCAACAGGGACAAATTCAGGCAAAATTCAGGCAGTGATTCTCTTCTGAACACAAGGTTCTGTCTGTTCTACAGGATAATCATCATCATCATCATCATCATTGTTGTACGTCTCAGAAGCAATCCGGAGTCATATCTTGCTGTCTGTTTTGCAAACAGAATTAATGAGACTCATGTGGATAATGTTTTTCATTAGATTGAGGATATGAGCCTGATTCAACTCCAGTGAAATCAATGGCAGGCTTTCCATTCATCTTCATGAACCTGAATCAACTTTTGGAACGCCAGAATGCAAAACCCTCTGCTCGTTCTGCCTCACAGAAGTATCTGCTGTGCTCAGAGCCGTCCTAGGACAATTTTAGCACACAAAAATCCATCAGAAGAAAATAATACACAACCAGTGAGGGCATTTTCATATGGAAATGCCTTATGTCAGTGGGAAATAGCTGCATATTTCCCTTACTCTACTTTTTTCAGGGTTTCAAACGAAATTAATCATATAAAATCCAAAAAGCCTCAGCAGGTACTGACAGAACTCATGTGCATGCATGGGAAATATGCAGAGAGCTCCAGGGCAGTGCAGCCTTCCAGTGGCGCAGAAAGCCCTGCTCATTTTATCAATGTAGAGAAACTAAAATACAGCATTTAAAAAGAAAAGCTAAAGAAACTGCCTCTTCTTCCAAACAGAAATGCCTGATTAGTTTCAGGCACTCATTTACAGCAAGGAAAAACAAAGGAAACAGTGCTTTCCTCAACACAAGTTCTGCTAACACAAGTTCTGCTGCATTTTAACAGGTACACAAACTGGGAATTCTGGCTACAACAAAGGGACTCCTGTGCTCTCTTGTTGCCATCACCTAAGGGCAGCAAGTGGCAGCATCCCCACAGATAAATCTTTACCAGTTTGGTTCAGAGCTTTTCTTGTTTTTATACTAAATAATGGCCGGGTGATGGGAGGAAAGGTGGGCTGCATCAGACCAAAAGCATGTCAGGAAAAGCTGCAAGGATGGACAGGGTTGTTATTATTTGCATCAGTGCTGTCCTTGGCTGAGTCCAACACAAACATGCTGCAGGACAGACCCTCCTCACAAGGACACAAATTACAGGGATGCTCATTTAATTGCTGCCAATGGATTTAAAATGGAAATGAAAATATTTTCACTTAAATGTTGACTTTATAGCTACTTCAACAGCAGCTCTACCATTCCCAGCAAATAAATCTTGCCACCAGCTTGAAGAAACATCCTCCCTCCCTAGTTTTCCTCATTGTTAGCAAAGCCATCTGCATTATTTTTACTCCTTCTTGTTTTCCTTTTAAACTGTGTGCATAATGCCAACCCCCCTCCAGCCCTATGGAATCTCTACACTTCAAGAGGACAGAAACAGTAATGAGGGTTCCTTGCCCATCTCCTGAGCACTTGGGGGATGCAATTCATCTTGGTCTAGTGCTTTGTCCACTTTTCACAGTTCTAATTACCTCATTATATGCTTCACTACACCAGTCAAGCCTTTTCCCTTTCTACATCGTCTCTTATGGTCCTGTTGCTTATCCTAAGGAACTTTTTTTTTTCACTTTTTTTTTTCCTATGTGTGAAAAACAGCGCAGGGAAATGAAGTGCACTTGCTCAGTGAACTTCCCGGCTCTTGCCCGGCTGCATGCCTGAAGGCACGGGATAATTAAGCACATGCCAGACAGATCACATCTGATGCTTTGCTCTCTCCAGCTGATTGCCTTTCATCAGCACCTTCACTCATCCTCAGCTTACTTTCTTTTTCAGGTCCCTGCGTGCCTGTCACTTCACAAAGAATTATTTTAGGAAGAAGTATCTAGAGAAAGACAGGTTGGAAACAGATCTCAAAAAGCAGGAAACTGAATACAGAAAGAATGGCAGAGATGGTGACATCAGCCTCCCAATTCTGGGTGTCCATGGCTAAGAATAAGTTATCCCTGGCACCAGAAGCATGGAAAGGCTCTCTAGAAGGCAGAGCATTAAGCATGCACCAAAGAGACAACTGACTTGTATTTGCTGTTTACCCCACTGAAGGGAATTGTCTCCAGTGCAGGAAGAGCAAGGTTCTATTAAACCCTGTTCAGATCTTCTCTACTCCAGATTGAAACACGGGGAAGATGAATCTGCACCTTACAGAAGTAGATTTTAGCCACCATCTCCAGCAGAGAGTCTTCCTGCTCCTTTCAATTCTCACCTCTAACCCAGTGACCTGTTTTCTCTTTTATTTTTCCCCCACACCTTTCCACAGTCCCTCAAAACATGGCACTGCCAGCAGGAAGACCAGGCTTTGGCTGTGTTTTGCCTCCAGCCTCACCTCTATGACCCAGCCACTCCTGAGAAATTCACATCTCCAGCTGGGTTGCTCAGCTCTCAGGCTATAAAGCACATGCAAAAATCCATCATGGCAAGAAAAAGAGAGCTACAACTCCTCTGTCAAAGGCAATTAAACTCCTAAGTCAACAACTTCTTCTCCCTGAAAAAAGACAAGGAAGGGAGTGAACTGAGAAACCAGAAGCCATAGTTTGATGGAGCACACCTTTCAGGAGAGAAGAATCCTCAGCTGGCTGGCCCTGTACCACAGAGTTTACCTTGTCAGCTGTTAACACAACCAGCTTTTTATTTCTATTGACCAGGAAGCACCAACTGAGCACAAAGCAAACACAGGTCTCCACATTGTCAGTGGCACAGAAAAATGTCAAAATATATTCAAGGAGCTACAGACAAAAGCCTAGCACATAAATACACACAGCTCAGAACACTGAGTCTATAAAGAACACTGGTTTCAATAAACATTACTGAGTATCATCACGGTGAGAAGATGCCCATGAACCTGTAAGCTGCTCAGACCAGCCTTCAAATACACAAATCCAACAAGATCCTGACCAGCTACTTTCAAAACAGGTCAGGTCTAATTTTAAGATTGTTTTCATAAGGTGTGTCCCCCGTTAGCAGACCGGGGCCTTCTGAAATGTTGATTTTGGTGCTGGTGTCACCCACTAACAGCTACAGCTCATAAATCCTACCTGCTCTTGCCTCATCTGTCATGAACAGGAGCCTGGAGGGAGATGTGGGTCTAGATGAGGACAGAATTTGGTCTGAAGTTGTTTCATGCCCAGCCACTGCTGCTGAACCATCCAGGGAAGTTGCCATGGGGGCAAACCTGGGATGTCAGGGAAAAGTTACGATGAAAATCCAGTCCTAAATTTGAGTGCCAAAATTCCTCAGGATTTTCTGAAAGGTAGCTGACAGACTGGAAGGTTCATCAGGCTTGAGAGAGAATTATCTTTTCTCCATTTTCCTCTCATTATGTGTTTCCTCCAAGCACCTCCAGCCTCCTGTTCCCAGGATTTGTTACTCCTCCACATCAGTGGCACCTATTCTTTCCTCTGTTTATCCTTTATCTGCTTTCTTTGGCATTATTTTAGTCATCCAAACACAGATTTCCTTCCTTTAATAACAAGTGCCCTTCCTCTCTAATATCTACATGATCCCAAGACATACAGCTCTGAAAATCTGCAAGGTGTGGGGGCAGATGATTTGTTCTTGCTTTTTGTGGTTTATTTGGGTTTTGTCTTCAATCACCTCTCTCCTGCTCTGGAAACAGAACATTGCTGTGGGGCACCAGTGTGATCAGATCTCTCAGATTCTTCATGCAGGGAAAAAAAAAACCAAAGCAAAACAAAGAGGAAAGGCCAAGAAAAAGAATAGTTTTTTATATTTGGATGAATTGAACAGCATCAATCCTCTAAGATGGGAACCAAACAACAGCCCAAAGCAGCCCTTAAAACAAGTTACAAACCATGAGAGCATTAATACAGAAAGGCAGGGGGCCAGAAGGATGTGAGAGAATAAAGCAATTCAGCCATGCTCCAAAGGATGGCTGGTGCCAAGGAAAGAATTCAGACTCGGAATAAATTACAGCATTTTGATCCCATTCACTACTTCAAAATGACTCAATTCATCATTGGGACCAAAATTTCAAAAAGGGCTCAGTTAGTTCCCATTTGGGCAAGAAAAGAAGTGGCCAAATTTTACAAAGAATTGGACATGTGGCAGTGAGCTACTCTAACATCTATTAGGAAGAATCTGGTGATTTATATTTCTGCCCTTACTCTGCATCTCTCTTGAGTTTGCTGACTCAACCTCATCTTCCAGCTATGTCCAATATCCACACTCCCTGTTAGCTCCTTCACAGCTGTTCTGCTCCCTGTGTCAACTCTCCCAGTTGCTGGCATTGCTCTCTCCTTTCTCCACTTCACATGTGCTCGACTCTGGAAGGGAGCCAAGCTGCACACCCATCCCTCCGTATTTCCTTTTTAACAGAGCACAGCCTCTGCAGCTCAGGTACGAAAATCCTTCCATTACCTCACTGACCTTTTTGCATTTTTCAAGAGGTTATTTTGTGGCTTGTGGAAGTAACAGCAGAGTTCAGGGAGGTTTGTGTTCTCTTTCCCACATCCTCACCTCTCCCATCACACAGCTCCTCAGTGGGATGTGGAGATCACATCCCACAATCAATGGATGTGACCCAGCCTAGTCCTGATGTACACCAGCACTGCAGGAGGAACAGGGAAAGGAGGATTTTGATGCATAAAGAATGACTGCACTGCACTGGAGCAGATTGGGAATGACCTTTATGCTGGTCAAGACCTGGGGCACAGCAGGAGAGGAGGAACCACTGCACTGGGAACGAAGTGAGAACAGAAAAACACAGAACTGCCTTTACTTAGTGCCAAGCTCTGCAATTTCCTTCCTTTGCTGGGGGCCCTGAGGCAACATGGGCTCTGGCACAAAGAGGGGAAAGCACAGGATGGCCCAAAGCAAGAGAGAAGCAAAGGGTGGCCCAAAGCAAGAGGAAAGCAAAGGGTGGCCCAAA
>JAHLSL010000010.1:3021846-3083975 GCA_025920805.1 Petroica traversi
TGAGCGGAACTGCACCGCGAGGAGCGCGCCTGAGCCCAGCGCCGGCTGGGGCTGCGCTCTGCTCCGGCTGCTGCTGCTCGTTCGCCTTGTTATCCATAAATACACCCTAAGAACTGCTATTGCTGTCCCCATGCCTCTGCCTCAGAGCCCCAGAACTTCAAAGTTAAAATAACTTGGAGGGAAGGGGGTCATATTTTCCATCCCAGGGGAGGTTCCCGCCTTCCTTTGCAGTCTTTCAAACCAAGACTCCTGTAAAATAATCCTATCTACAGCTGTCAAAGTCAAGGGACACATTCTGCCTCTTACTCTGGGCCTTGCTTTCTTAAAACGCCATTGAGGTGGAAACGTCTCTTGCATGACAGTGGTGCAGTAAACAGATCAAATCTTTATGGTGGTTCTCTTTGACACCACAGTGAGGTTTGCCAGGTAGAATTGTCACAAGACAATTAATATGACTCACAAGTATTCGGGCAGTTGTCCCTCTTTAGAAGAAAGATTTGGGATCCATTTACAAGTGCCACAAAATATCCATGGCAAAGACTACTCTAGGAAGTTTTAATCCCCACCTATCTGTTGCATGTGCCCACCAGCACAGCAGCTGTTCTCATCAAAGCACCACAGACAACACTCTGAATCACCGGCAAGAAAAAATTCACTTTTAAAATTGGAATTTACTTTCCTAAGTCATCGAGATTCTTGAGGATATTATCCTAAACTTACAGCTTAATCCCCAAACAGTAGGAAAGAGCAAAACAAAGCTCACAGTAAGACAAAACTACTTTCTCCTTTTTTTAGAGATGCTGTAGAGAGTCTTCAGCCCCCAGAATCAGGCTAGCTGCAATCACTGATTCATACCTCATTTCTGACAAACTTCATGGAGCCAGCTGAGCTGATACCTCTTTTCCAGATGAGAACAATTAAGACAGTAAAATGCAGCAGGCACACGCTCCAGCACTGCTTCCACATGCAAAGCAGTGCCATGGAAACAGAGCAATGCCAGTGCTCTGGCGGGAAGGGCAATGAGCCCGCCAGGTGAGCAGTGAATCGAGGGCTGAGGCAAACAGCTGTCAGCAGGATTGCTGACACGGATTGCATTTCACAGGGCAGCTCACATGAATACTGCAGCACGCTGTTCAAAAGTCTGGGCAGGAATTTGTTATTCCATCATTAGGTACCGCGTTACCGCCTGCCCGCACAGACAGCGTGAAGGGCAGTGGTGTGACCTGCAGGCTGCAGAAATAAAGGATTCAGCTTCAGCTTTATCTCTTCACTTCAACAGCCATTCCTACTTATTTTCTACAGCCTGTAATTTTACACCTTTCTGTGCAGTACAAGCTAAGCACGTTTTGTTTCCCAGCAAAAGAAAACAGGGCAGCTGTGCATTGTCCTGCTGCCCTTTCTAACTTTAATAACCACAGACAAACCACTTGTTCCCAAGCTTGGAAACTGAATATCCTCTGAAGCAGATCTACAAACAACTCTGCGGCAGGACAGCTCCACACAGATGCAAACATCTGCTTCAGTCTCCTGCAGGTTCCTGTGACATCTGACCAAAGTCTTCAGGGAATGCTGCTCCTCCTCCATCCAACCTCACGTCCAATCACTCCCGGCATCGCAAAGCGAGCTGAACGCTCTCAGAATGGGAGAGAGGGGAGCACAATAGAGAGGAAGTGAAGATAAAGAGGCAGCATGTGCTGGAGAGGCAGCAAGGGCTCTGCCAGATGTTCTCCAGTGCAACACGCCATGGATGTGTCACACTCGACTCTCCATGGATCTCTGTTCTGTTGGAAGTTAACGGGGCACTGCAGAGGAGAGGTTTGAGGCACCACACTCCAGGGCCTGAAGCCGGAGCTGGAGATGGATTTTAGCTCTCAGGCCAGACTGACCTGCAGTAGCCTTTCCACCTGCTCTGCCATCAGTGGGGCCACTGAGATTTCCTGTGGGACATCAGCCAGAGCCCGACGGTGCCACTTCAGAACAGAGACATCACAAACTCGCTCTGAGCTCAGCGGGCTCCCACAGCAGCTGCAGCAATCCGGCTTGTCTGCCCTTATTTATCTGATCATGTTTCACAATCTTCCAGCCATTCAAATGCTAATGAACACACGTGCCAAAGTACCAGAGACATTAACCATAACACCAGCCATGTACACTTCTCATAGCTTTTCCACTACTATTTTACCAGTGCTATTGTGAGGTGTTGAGAATTCCTAAAGGGCTCAGCCTTTTATGGTTTTGAAAAATTTGTCTTCAAATTAGATGCTGTACATATAATTATGGAATGGTTTAGGTTGGAAGGGACCTTAAAGATGGTTCCAATGCCCTGCCTTGGAGGGCACCTTCCCCTGTCCCAGGCTGCTTCAAGCCCCATCCAGGCTGGCCCTGGCCTTCCAGGGATGGGGAGCCACAGCTTCTCTGGGCAACCTGTGCCAGGGCCTCACCATCCTCACGGTCAAGAAAATTTTCCTAAAACATCCAATCTAAGCCAACCCTTTGGAGTTCCAAAGGAGACTTGCAATACTATGGACTGCCACAATAGGAGCCAAATGAAAGCCAGACATCAGCTCTGTACCACGACTGGGCTCTCCAGGGGGAAGCAAACGCTGGGCTCCAGCACATCTGACACACAAACACCAGGAAATCCCGCAGGCTCAGCACCTGTCACAGAGGTTACCTGGAGCAAGTGGTGAAAATTGTCTACAAAAGAGCGTGTGGGAGGGGGAAAACCCTAGAGCACACCTGCAGTGGTTAGAACTATGGTTTGAAAGAAAATTAAGGCATTTCCATTATGTGGTCCTTAATGAATATTTGTTCATGTCAAAACCTCCCTTTCTGTGAATGAGGTGCGCCCCCTCTTTTCTTGCAAATCATAGCAGCCCTATAAGAAAAAAAAATAAATGGAGTCTTTTACCATAACCCAAAATAAAAGGGTGATGCTGCCACTTGAGCTACATTGCTCACACCTTCTCCTAACATTCTCTAATAACATGTTTATCTAAAAACTGCACCAGGAGGCTTTTAACCATTTCTGTTTATACAGTACACAGTGAAATGACCAGTGGCTAAATTTCAATCATTACTCAACAAATCTGGCTTTTAGAATCGGTGATTTCCTGTTTTGCTCTCAATGTAGGACTGATTCAGATCTCCCCTGACGCCAGTGGAAAGTGATTTCAGCCTTTATCAGCCCAAGGCTCCCAGATTCTGTAATTCACAGCTCACAGACACAAGTGCTGCTTGTTTGGCCAAGAGCTGCCCAGCTGGGAGGCTCCTGAAAAAAACTTGGCTGCCTGGTCTGGAGAAGCCCAGCACTCTCCTTATTTCCTCTGTTACTGATGGATGTGGGCTGTAAATGGGATTATTTTGGTCATCCACAAGAAGAATATGAAAATACAGTATCAACATTTTCTTAGTTCCATTCCAAAAGTATCATTTCTTTAAAGCCTCTTTCATGATAAGAAAGTGTGTCCTGCACATCTCCCAGTTTAACAAAAAAAATCTGAAGGTATTTTTCATGGTACTAGAAGTACATGGCTAAGAATAACAAAGTTTTTATTTCTACTTGTAAAACAAAGTCAGTCCAGATATTTTACAAGGAAGAATACTAAAACACATCTGTCTCACCTGGAATGCCCCAGAGTTTAGTAAAACTATCAATCACTTGTGATCAGGGCCATTAAAGAAGCTTATGCTTTTAATGCAGATTTTTGTCCTTAGGTTTTAAAAAAGGAGCTGCACATTTAAGAGTTGGGTTTATAGGTGGAAAAAAAAGAGTTTAAAGCTGTTCTGCCAATAAAAATGTTAACATTTTATTTATAGGAACTTTGCTCACTTCCCACAGCAGAATAGTTAAACTTTAAACTGTGTCATTTAATAATGGTCAATAAATAGTATAAACACATCAAATGCAATACAAGCAGCTCAACAGAGCTGAATACATAAGCTCTGATAGAAACTGCAAATTTCTGACATTTCCTACAAATCAGAAATGTTGACAAATACTTGTCCTCCTTTGTGAATATTTTTTCCTCCCTGGTCATCAGCAATTCTAGATTAGTAATTTTACTGAGTTTTTTTCCCCAAATGCCCAAGTTCTGCATTGAGGGGAGATGACCTTAGGTGTTTCAGATGGCTGTGAATAAATTAAATTCCAGACACATTAGCAGCAAATGTCGCATTTTTCAGCTTCGTTCTATACAACTGATGACTGTCATACCCACATGTTCAATTCTCTTTGAACTATCCCAAAAAGGTTGCAAAAAATTACAGCTTTTTCTTGCAAATATCTACACCGAGATCCCACTTTTGGATTTCCTAGGCTTTAGAGAAAAACACAGAAATGGTTACTCCAACATTTTCTTCTTTTTTTTCCCCCCCGCTCTTTTTGGCTTTGACAGATTTTTATTTTTAGGTTGTTTCTTCTGTTAAAAAGGCACGACAAATCAAACTTTCAAGCACAACCACACAGATAAGGAGGTAAAGTGGAGGTGAACTTCATGAGAACTTTCACAGTAACCTTTCTCATGTCGTATTTTTCCCTTCACACCTCAACTCATCCTTCATTTGTCATGTCCATTGTCCTCAGTGATTAATATTCCCCTTCTCTCCCTCTGCACCACCGGAAAAGCAGAATTTGGAGCAGTTTGGCACAACTCCTTCAAGCCCACCAAACAGCTTCTTCCCCCACTTTGTGACTGCCCCAGCTGCAAGACCCCATCTGAACCAGCCCGAGGTGACTTCAGCTGTCATAAACCTGCCCAGAGCATCAAAGCCTTCTGGCAAACATTCAGCCCCTCCACACCTCCCCCAAATTCCACAAGCAGCTCCTGCAGCAGCTCTGCTGCTTCCAACCGTTCTTGGCTGCAGCTGCTTTGCTTCCCAAGGGACCCACCATGCTGCTGAGGTTTTTTTCCTTGACAAGAAGGAAGTCCACAATGGGCTGGACTCTGCTCCAGAGCTCCAGGAGCCAGACTCCAAGCACTGCTGCCTCCTGACAAACCACTGCAAGGTTTTCCTTCCACCCCAAACGTGGGCAGTGGCTCTGACATGAAGGACCACTATGATGTTACATCACTTTGTAGCTGGAGGGCTTAACCCTTTCTAGGAGAAGGAATGGCAAGGAAATGAGAGCTGTGGTGTCTTCCACAGAATGTCTGGGCTTCTGGGTCTGGCCAGCAGAGTTTGTGCATCTCTTATGGCTGTAAATGAATGAAATTCTCAAGTTCAGGCTGTAGGAACACAAGAGACCTGAAAGTCCCTCTGCTGCTGAAGCTGAGCATGGCCAAATGACAGCTACACACCCTGAGGGACAGGTTATGGTCCATCCCAGGCAGAGCTTGTGAGAGAGCTTTGCTTTGATTTAAAAATGCCTTTCTTCCTCTGTTTCTGAAAGGACGAAAGGAGAGACACACTACGCCTCCCCTACAGCTTTCAGAGCCACTAATTCAGTTCCACAGTCTCTGTTTCACCCTTTGCAGAGGCAGGAAATCTCGAGGTATAAATTGGGAGCAGATGGAGCGGGATGTAGCCTGTCAGCTCCCATTAACAGCACTGGGAACTCGCCACAGCCACAGCCGAGCTGGAGCCTTTCATCTCAGCCCTGCACAGCTCAGGGAGGAGCTCCTCACCTGGGTCAGGGCTACTGACAGGGGGACATCAGTGAAAGCCACGTGTGACTGCACTCATGGCCAGGTATTGGCAGAGGATGGCTCTGCCCATAAATCACCAGCTCAAAGTCACGGGGAGGCTGGAACAGGGCTGCACAACAGGACAGCAGTGAAGTTGCGAGGGAAGCAGGGGTGGATTTCTGGCATCCCAACCTTCATTCCCCTGGAAAACTGCAAGTTCCATTGCTGAAGTGGAGCATGGGAAGGCTGGGGACCAAGCAAACTGTGACAATACTCTGTGCTGTCCCATGCAGCCATAAAAACAGCAATTTTGATGAGCTGCCCTCTAAGCAATTTTTAGTCCAAAAGAAGGGGACTGCAGGCAGCTGCAAGCCTGGGAAGAGCAGCAGGAGCACTCTCAGAGAGAGGAGCTCCCTTCAGCTCCTGAGAAAGAGCAGTTTAGAGAAAAAGCCAGCTCAAGCCTCCACCTAGAACCTCCTGTGTTGCCACATTTGCCCTTCCCAGACTTTCAGGGGTAGGACCATAGAAGGGAGCCAAGCACACTGTGCTGGCTGCTGGTGCCTCCTCCACTCTCCATCTCAGCATTCCCCACAACTTAGGCATCCCCAGCATTCCCCACCATCTCAGCATTCCCCACCATCAGACTTAGGCATGACTTCCAACAAATACAAAGCCTAGGTATGTTGGAAAGCAATATTCTGGAGATGGAAAATGTCGATTTGGCACCACCAGCTTTCTCCAAGCCTCTCTGCCTCTCTATTATTTCCTGTTTGTCACCCATGCACACACTACCCAAATTTTGCAAACTGGAGAGCAACACACCACCATGCTGCTTTTATGAATAGAAGGAATGTAGCCGTGGTATCAAGAAGCACTGGATAGAGAAAGAAAAAAAGAAAAAAACACCTTTCAGCAAATCCAGTGATTGCCCTAGTCTGAAGTAAGTCACAAGATCCATCAGTCCACAAAGAGTGTCTCATTTTTCAAATATGCAATGAAATATCACCTCTCAAGATTGTCTATACTCCACAGAATTAATAAGAAATGGTTTGGCAGAAATTCAGGTAGCAAGGGAATGAGGAATTAAAAGGATAGCTCCTTTTAAAGAAAAAAGGACAGGGGGAAAAGGTTATAATTCCTAAACCTTGAAGACACCTCCTTCTGGAGAGAGACCTTGGTCAGGCCAGTAGAGTGACCTGGCAGGATGCAAATTATCCAAGCCTCTATCCCTGGACAACCAGTGCAGCCTTCAGCATCTCCAGCCCTGACTTCATCACTGCAGCCAACTGATTGCTTGTGACAGGTGACAAAGGACACGAGAGGACAAGGAGTGCTAGGGGCAAACAGCTTCTCCTCAGTCCTGCTGATCACAGCATAAAGTATTTCTGAAGTATGGTGCCAACACTTTGACAGAGCCCAAAGAAGGGGACAAGGGTGCAAAGTCAGGGAGGATGGATTACCTGGGAGGATGGATGTCCTGGCTCTGCAGACTGGGAGAAACTGGGGTGTTTCTGGTAGTGGCTCTTTGTCCTCGCCCTGCAGCTGGGACACGGCACCCAGTGGCCACACACAGCCCCTGCCCAGAGCTGGGCTCACTCTCAGCCTCTGCTTAACCCACCTGAGTGGGAAGTGCTACCCCAAATGGGAAGGAAACAGGAATATTCCATGGGGCAGTCAGGCCAGGCCAGTTTGTAGGTCAGACAGACAGGAGCAGAGGTTGATTCTGGCTAATACATGGATTTTCCCATCCTTACCACTAATTTGAGCCTTACTCCACCTCAGACTCAGAAATGGAAGGGAAATTAAACACTGGGTAGATTTCTCTGAGAAGGATTTAAGATAATGCAGCCCGTAAAGCCAAAAATAATGCTTTGAGTGGTGTCAAAGTAAACACTTTGAATTCACCTTTTGCCTCTCCAGTGAACTGAAGAAGGTTCTAGAGACTCAGGGTTGTTTGGTGTGTTTGCAGAGGTAAAAGCAAGCTTTCAGAGTGAGGAAATATCCTGAAATAATTATGTTCAGTTAATTTAAGCCCAAGTGAAGGGAACATGGTGAGGAAGTCAGAAGGCTGGGGAGATGAAGATGAGTCACTGAGCTCTCTGCTTGCAGCAGCCACTGCTGATCCAGCCTGGGCGGTTGAAAGCAGACCCTGCTCATGGCTGGAATTAAATGGAGGAGCCTCCACACTCCTGTGCTGTGGGCAGGGCCATGGGATGGAGAAATCCTCATCTCCCTCTCCACCAGGCAGGAGTGTTCCTTGACACACTGTGACTTGTGACAAAGCTTGCCTAACATGAACTCCACACACCTCACTCCAAAGGGAGGACAGTTCCACATGGAGAGAATACAATGGGATGAGGCTTTGGAACTGCAGCACGGACACAGAGCCTTGCTAGAATGTCACTATTAAGCAGCACTGGGAAATTTAACACAATAAAAAACCATTTTACACCTTTGTATCATCATGTAGACCTGGCTATGTTTACACCTTGCTGAAAATGTCACCCCTATGTGAATTTTGCATATTGCAGAAGCCAGAAGTGCAGGCTTGGTACCAGCACTGCTCTGCACACAAGATGCCAAAATACCCCATTTGTCTGCTCCACATAATTCCCAGGCAGGCTGCTTTGGGAACTGCCAGTATTTGAGAGGAGCTCTCACCAGCAGCAGCTGAAGCCTCTCACTCTCCTCCTATCAGAGCTGTCAACAACCCATTAAAACCCAACACCAGCCTTGCATTACTCGTATTCCATCCTCAAAACCTCCTGAAGGCTTCTTCAAATGCGTTACAGAACCAAAGCATCTGCTCCAAACCATTTTTAAGCTGGTCATGGTATCATACCTGAAATTCTCTTGCCTCTATTTACCCATTTTCTGTGTTTTATCAGTAAAACAAGCCACAGCTCGGAGAACAGCAGTGGTTATAGATTGTCTTGCTCCTGCTTTAACTTTCTACCTCTCCACAGAAACTGGAGGACATTTTTTTCCTAAGACTATGGAATAAATGGAAAAAACCCACAAAACATTTTCAATTGCATCACCAAAAGGATCTCAAAGAGGTATTAACAGAGGGGATATTCAGGAAGAGAGAAAGGAAGTACTATTAATCCCCACATTGGAGATCAAGACCTGAAGTAAAAGAAGATTAAATGAACCTCCTTTGTTTACCCAGGAAGTCTGTATCTAGCCTGGAAGACAAGTCCAAGTCTCCTAATTTCCAGCCCAGCTCTTAGCCACAAAACAGACTTCCTTCCAACTAATAAAAGCTTACAGGAATCTTAGTTCCATGTTTGCACGCAGGCAAACCAGCACATCTTTCATAGCAGGAGACGGAGTGCAGATGTACACAGGAGGGGAAAAAAAAAGAACAGATAAAAATGCTGGTTGAGATTATCTTTTTAAGAATTTTTTTTTCTGACCCTCTCCTGCCACCACACAGGCCAATAAATCATCATCTCTCCACATCACATACACGCAGCTCGTGTCTCTTGCTGCACCATCGTAGCTCTACTGAATTTATCTTCATCTCTGCCCAGGGAGACAAATGGAACCTTGCAGAAGCCGCTAATGAAAGTTAAAGGAAAGACAATTAGACAGATGATCACAGTAATGAGAATTAGTTTGAAGAGCTTTCAGGGCCCTGTGCAAGTGCAGCCACCTTCCAAGGAGCTGAACAGAATGCTGCTCTGAATGCTGGAGGCTGCGAGATTCTCCCTGAAGATCACAAAAATTCCTGGGCATTACCTGTATTCCAACATGGAAATATAACATTCTCGAGTTCTAGCAGGCTTTTGAGCTTTACAAGGCAACTACAGAGCCAGGCTGAAATTCAATCAATACAAATTAGTTCCAAAGTGAGAATTTGTTGTTAGTAGAACAGGCACGGGGATTTCACCCTGGGAGGACACAAATTAATAAATCCTTATTCCTTTAACTCTTTGCTGGCCTGACATCATGGTTTGCAGGAGCCAGTCTGGGGCAGAGGATGCCCAGGCTGCAAAGTGAGACCTGGAGATCCCCAGCTCACTAATGTCCCATGTCCCTGTTGCTGACACGACACCTTCATGTGTGGCCTATTGAGAATGTTACCCAGCAGGGTGATGCCTGTTTGTTTATGTAAAATACATTGTCAAGTTAAAATTTAGTGTTTGTGCGAGGATACTTGGATTATAAAGGGAATGCTTCTGTTACTGCAAAGACTTGGGATCTGCTGAACACCTGCAAGTGGTCAGTGCCTATCCCGAAGAGCTTCTGAGCACTGCTCCTGTCCCATCACCAGTGTTTGTTTCTCCAGTTGGATGTAAACCCTGGACACAGCCAGAATTTCACAATCCAGCAGCAGTGAACATCATCTGCAGACTTTCAGGCATCACCACTCATAAAGTTCAAGTCAGACTCCAAGGTATGCAAGAGCCATTTTAAAATGAATAATTTTAAACACCTCGAAATAATTCTGTAAAACAACTGGTAAAACTCCTTCAGAATTCTATTCTTACTCAGCAACATCAGGAAACACACTTGAATAAATGTTCCTTGGCAAGATCTGTTCTCTGGTACTTTCACAGACTGAAGTTACCATATATTTCTTTCAAGAAGAAATAAGAGCGAGAGGTACACAATGGACAAGGCTTGGCAAGGCAAAGGACAGATTTTATGCAGCACTCACAAACCAGGCAATTCCAACATATGCAGCATTCAGCACTACAAAAGGTTTCAGGGAAGGTAGAGGGTATCAGAGCTGAAAAATCTCACACGGAATCCTAAAGGATTACCTGAACATTGCCTAAGCTGCATAAGACATTGTGTCCAGGATGACCCAAAATCACAATGATATAGGAAAAAACCCCTGTTCTTCAACAAAGCAGATGAAAAGCTGTACAGATTCATCAAGCAATGTATTTATCTATTAAATTCTTATAAATTTAAATCAAGTGCACAAATGGTATCCATTTGCATGGGATGCACAGAATGGACCAGAACTAGTTCTGGGAGCCCTGGGGTGAGCTGTGCCAGCCAGGGCTTGGGGAGAATATCAGCAAATCCACACTCTGCAGTGACACTGCAAAGTCTAATCTTTCTCCGAGGCTGTTGCTATAAAAGCCCTTCGATATACTTGATCTGATTTACTTAAAAAAGACTGTCAGAAAGACTTGTCAGCAACTTCTTAGAAAGGCAGCAGAGGGAGGGGAAGCAGATTGTTAACATTAGAATATCACCTTCCATCTGCATGCCTTTAATATAGGATCAGATACAAGATTTGGACGTAAATTTGAAGTCCTTGGTCTCATGCCCAGATTAAACTTGAACTTAAGAACTTGAAGACATGTTCTCCTCTGTGGGATGGAGAATGTTAATAAAAGCTCCAAACACTCAGGCAATTTCACTGCTTATACTCCCTTGCACTTTTTTTTTTTAAAAAGTTAAGTACATTTAAAAAGAAAATACTATAAAAAGCCATTAAACACCTACAAGCTCTGCTTGTACACTGAAAAAAGGAAAAAAAAAAAAGAAAGTGAATAGACAGAAGTAATATTTGAAGTTCTGCAGCTTCAAAGAGTCTGCTAATAAATGGATTTATTGATAGGCACCAGCTGAAAAGAAGTTCATGAGTGCCTCTTACTTAACAATGACCTCAGTCCCAGACTCTGCTGCTGAATAAAAGGATAAATGTAAAATATATGGAGGGATGGAGAAGACCAAAAAGTAACTACTTTTCAAGGGGCATTTTGAAGAGATAGTTAAAAAATCAAGGAACTAAATGTTGCATTCAATGAAGTGGCTTAGTATTGACAAACCGTTATATTGACAGCATCTGAATAACTACAGTGGATGTGAATTTCAAGGTGGATCCATCTAGAGCTGCCTGTGAAATTGTGTATTTTCAGGGCAGGGGCATCTAAGCTTCATCATATCAAACTCTTCAGGAATTCCTCATTCTCCTCCCAGCCACCAGTTGGTCTCCACTTCTCCCCATCCCTTTGGGAACACTAAACTTAATGAAACACAAATAACCACGAACTGCTTCTTACAAAACGTTAGTTTCACGAAGTAGGTTTGATAAATAACTTAATGTACAGAAAAACAACAGGACTGTACCTGAAAAGCTGAGAAATGCAATTCACCTGATCTGCCAGGTAACAATTATTTCTGCATTTCAAATATTTATTTTCAACAACACCACCCAACAGCACCCAACAGTAACCTGCCAGTACTCACCTGCAAAAAAAAGATCTGTTTTGCGCCTGCCATAACAAATTCCCATATTTATCTTCTTATGTAAATAGAAAGGAAGTCAGAGCAAGAACAAAACATATTTTGATGGATGTGAAAAAAGTGATTTAGTGATGAATTACTTGCTCTCCCCTCATCTTTTTTAAAGGGAAAGATGGGGAAAGCAAATTTCTGATCAGAAAGCGCTGAAGATTAAATCAAGAATTTAAAAAAAAAAAAAAAAAAGAATTAAAGAGAAAAAAACCCCGGACATATCCTAAACCAACAACACCCTTTGCTGTGGATTTTAACCATACCCATTTACTCCACAGCCAGAAGTCACTGCAAACTTATCCCCAAAAAGCTCTGTCCTTTCCCAAGGTGCCAAAACAAACCCTGGCTTTCCAAAGGAGAACATCACCATGGCCCAGCAGCCACCACATTTCTGACAAGGCTGCACCCACAAGGAGAAGCTGCAGCACAAGAAGTCCTTCCCATGGGTAAGAGGAAGAGGTGATGAGCAGGAATTTTTCTCACAGGAAATTCTGGTGAGAAATCACATGTTGTCAGGCTTTTATAAAAAAAAAAATATATATATTTTCTTGAGGAAAAAGGAAACATTTTCCCTTTGGCAGCCCAGAAAAGGAACAGCTCCATGTTTTCCAGTGTAACTGTACATATTTCTTATGAAAACAGAAGTGTTTTATAAAAGCTATTTGATGAGCTAAGCAATCTCTGTTAAAAAGAATTACCATCTCAAACACTTGGAGAAAACATCTGCTACCAGCTCCACTTAAGGCAGGAGCAACCTCATGGTAAAGCTTTCAAATGCACAGAAACATTGAATTTCACAATCATGAGTCAGGAGAGGTAACTGGACATTTCACTGTATGTCACAGCTGGGACTACAGCTGGTTCAAAAGGTAAAATTGTTTAAAGCAAACGATCTGGAGAACAACATTTCAGACATGATTTCTTTTCCAGCCACTGTGACACAGCTCAGCATCGGAACCACAGCCCCACATGAGAGCAGCTGTTCAAGGCTTCCTTTCACTGGGAAAAAATACTGCCCTTCATATGTAATATTGCCCTTGATTATGGATTTCCACAGCATTTCGAAAGTGAAAAGCCCCACTTGGTCACAAATTATTTAAAATGCAAACACTCCAGTCCCAGCCCCAAGCTCTGTTACATCAAGGTGCCCATGAAGTACCGTGAACAAAAAGCAGCAAAGCTCACGGGAATTTTGGCACTGACTTGAATAGAGCCTGACTTTTCCCCTATTGCATCCACGTTCCCCAGTTTCTTTTTATTGCCATTCATTTCTATTCTCATCCAGCCCAAAGCATTAACCTTGCAATCCACGTGTGCTAAAAGCATTCATGGAAGAAGAGGGCATTTATAGCACATTCAGGGAACTTCTCAGCACTGACAAAGACTGGGGCAGCATTTGATCATCTCTTATCTCCCTGAAAGCTCCTCCAAAACCAACAGATGGACATGGCTTAGAAAGCAGCTGCTGCTGTTACTGCTGAAGAACACGGAGAGAAATTAGCTCCTTCTTTTAAAATTGTCATTTAGCCATGAGAGAAACAGACGCTTTAGAGCTAATTCCATGTGATGTGGAGTTGTCTTATTACTTGGACCCGTTCAATCAAATTGTCTTTTCATTCATTCTCAGCCTGTACATGGAAATACAGGCACACAACTCCATCCCCTACCCAGGAGCATGTTAAACAGATTATAACTTTTATCTACAGCCCAGCACAGGAAAGTATTTCTGAATCAGGACATTATAGCCTCTAAAAACACAGCACTCAAAGCATCAACCCTTATTCAGACAGGGATTGTCCCCCGATTAAAATTTCTGCCTATTCTCATTAAAAGCAGCAAACCCTTCAGCTGCTCTGCACCACTGGGCAAGTTTTAATTTGCAAAGCACTGCTTAAAAGGAAGACAATGTTTTAGAGCACCTGAGATTTAAAGGAATTCTCTAAATCACAAAGAAGCATCCATTTTCAACCCCCCCCCCAAAAAAGGTGCCTTAGAGCACAAAGGATTTTACGTCATTGAGCTGCTTTCTCCTGTCTGCTTTGACAGGAGAACTTGTGCCACAAACAAAGCCTTTGTAAACTGTGTTTGTTTTCCATCCTTCATAATTAGTCCTTGCATTCTCTGATTTGTCAGCTCGGTATTAAAGAATAACAATAATTTTCTATTATAATGTAGTGCTCTAAAAGCATTTAACAGTTCCTCTTTGCTACTGAATGATAAGAGACTGCACTAATTAATTGCATTCCCTCTGTTTTATGCTTCATAAAAACTTCAGCAGAGCTTTCAAAGGCACAAAAGGACATTTAAACAGCCTGCATTCCCTAGAAAACGGCAAGCTGAGCCTTGAAAAATTTCTTCCTAAAACAAGTGGCCACAGTGAACGAAATTAAAAAGATTTCTGGTTCAGGAGGACTTAAGAATTCATGCCCAGTTACTTCTACTACTTTAATTCTAGAGATGCTCATTCCTTACAATTTAGTAGACAGCACTGAAGTTGGTAACATTCCTCTCTCTCAAGTTGTCCCACAAATGAAAAAGTCTAATGTTTCTCAAACTTAGTGTACAAAACTAAGCAATAGAAAATAGCTAATTATTTTCTGCTTTCTCCATAAATACAGGACGGAGTTATTTTTCCGGGTATCAAAAACATTGTAAAATTAAGAAAACCAGAAGAAATAAATCCAATAGGTACTGGAGTTTCAAAATTCAGATGTGTTTAGGTAAAAATTGCTGATGAATAAGTGTTTTCTCTGATAATATCCTGGAGGGGTGAAAAAAGGCAGCGCAATCCCTGAGCTATGTGAGAAATGCTGAGAACAACGCCCGACTCTTATTTAACAAAACATGAAGCAACTGTAATTAAATGCATCATAAACCAGGTTTAATTCATTTCAAGATGTTCTGATGAAAGATGGTAAAATAAGGGGCAGATAATCTATCTGTGCTTCTTATCCTACAAGTACATATGAGCTGGTGTCAGCAGCGACACTTTTCTTTCTTACATAATTAGGATGTAGGATGCCTATTACTGAGACACCTACATAAATATTAAATTAGGACATTTATTCTTCTCAGTTATTACAGTCAAGCCACTGGAAGAAATAATTTTCCTTCTACAAATCTTGCATTAATCACCCTCTCAAAGCAAAGCTACCACACAAATGCATTGTGCTCATGTGAGTTCTATTGAACTTTGAAGCTAAGTAGTCCAAATAAATATTTTTTTTAAGGATTGCACAATATTGAAATCATAATTTTGAGATTCCCACTCAAGGAGAAGTCAGCACCGTGGCCTGTAGCCTATGGGGTCTGAACATTGGGCACAGTAATTGTCAGACTCAGGGCAGTTACTGTGCAAAACTTAAAAAAAAGCTGTCCAAGCCACAGAAATTATTTAGCCAACTTAAAAATATCATTTCCGAGTACGTAAAAGGAAGAATTCTGCCTGTTTCTATTAGGCAAACTGGGTTAGAGCAGATGGCATTGCCACAGAGAGGCACAGTCAGAGGAGAAAACGCTGTCACGGGGGGCACACACGGGAGAGGCAGCTCAGGGGTGTTCCTATCCAATCACCAGGTCAGGGATTTGTTCCTTTCAAACTGAGTTAGCCCAGTCCCTCTGAAATCCAGGGGTTTCCAGGGACTCATCAACACCCCTGGGGCAATCAGGACTCCAGCTCTTCCCAAAAAACAGGCAGATACTCCAGGCACTGCCTTCACTCGAAGGGATGTCTTGTCACACAGCCAAGGCTTCAGCCTCAATCTTTTCAGCTCAATTTTAATGAATAAACAGATAGTGTTTTGCAACTTGATAAGAGATATTAGATCTTATCAGGTCTTCCTTGAAAAGAAAATACTCCCAGCCAAAGTATGGCCTTGCATATTGGCTGAGCTAATGGTGCAGCACACAGAGAACTCCAAGGGATGTCAGTGAAGCCCAGTTTTAGAAACGAGAGCACAGAACTGCTCTGGTGAGCTAAAAGCAGTAGATAAGCACAGCAGAAAATTCAGAACTAACTCCAAAGGCTTCGGGAAGGTGAGGAACAATAATGCTGCCTAATACCAACACTCCTACCTTGGCATAACATTTTAGTTTATTTCCAGCACTAGACCTGCTTAGAGCATACTGAATTTTCCAGCAGAAATTTTAGCCAGAAAGCACTGAAAACGTATAAAAAATTGCTTATGCTCTCCCAGCACAACTAACAGCCTCCCACCCTCTTCTCTCTCTGCTTTGGACACAAAAAACAAAGCAGAAACAAATAATTACCTCAAAAGCAGGGGAAGTTTGTCTGCATCGCCCACACAGACAAGGAACAACTCCGAGGACACCCCCGGAATTGCTCCACCTTCGCTCTGCAGTACGGGAGAGCAAACCATGGCACTTTCCCCTCCCACGTGAGTGCTGTGAAATCCAATGTGTGAAGGTTCCAGCTGAAGCAGGAGATTCCAACAAGAGCCCCGTGTCACATTCCACTGAGACCCCGGCCACATCCACGCCTGCTCCCAGCACAACAAACGCCATCCACGCCCTCCCAGCTCCTGGAGGCTGCTGTGCTCTGGAGTCACCTCCAAGGCTTCAACCCAGGGCCTCCATCCCAGCTCTGCACAGCAATTTTGGGCTACAGCTGGGAAAAGCTGCCTGGGGAATGCACTGGAGCAGCCTGACCCAAGGATCTTGTTCCTGCTGGTGTCAGCTGTGGTGGGACTGCAAAGCACGGCCACCTTGAGAAGTTTCTCCTGGAGGAGGGAAGATGGCTCAGTAAACACCTCAGCTGGATTATCTGTCGCTCAGCAGGGCTGTGCAATTGTAAAGGCAAGACCAGCTTCAGGATTTCATGTTATTATTATAAAAAGGCTTTGCTCATGACACAGCTTAATTGCTCTCAGCTCTGTGTAGACACTAGAATGAAGCAAGACTATGTTTAATAAACTTTGCCACAACAACTCATCAAGAAATAAGCTTATTATAGACAAACTTATTGTAACTATTTATGGGTTAGCTTTGTCAAATCAGCAAAACAAAGTGAGCTGTACCAAGAAAAACTAAACAGAACATTTTTAAGACGGCATGGCAATGTCTGCCAGGGCTTCATCAGTGTAAGGTGATAAAAACAGAGTCAAGGATCCTTATGCTCTCCTCTCTCTGTGTCATGAGACAAACGTGGCAGGTGCTGACTTGGGTGGGATACGGAACAGCCCCTACCCTGAGGAGTTTGCAAATTAAAGCAAGAATTACAGAAGGGAAAATAAAGTGTTGGTTTTGCTCTCCTCTTGGGAAAAAAGGCCTGCAGCTGAAATGAAGACAGGGCTGTCTGTTCGGCTGTCTCAGGCACTGACCCACAAGAGCAAACCCCTCCATGCTGGCAGAGCATTTCTGAAGATGCACAATTTTTGCTCTGCACCCTTCATTTTAGAAAGGTTCCTCTTCCTTCAAGAGGGATGCATGACAATCATTCACAACAGATAAAAAGTTTGAAGAAGAGAAGGTACAGAATCATCTCAGCAAAGGATGAATCACTTGCTAAACATTCTTCCCCTGCATTATTTTATTGGGAAACGCAACCTCTCCAGAAGTCAAAATACCGGTATCATGCACATTTACACTAATGGCAAGGAGTTCCACTCTGGCATCCAGCCTTGCCAATGGTACCCTGAACAACCCAGGGGAACAACAGATATTTCAAACACAACAAGCACAAACACACAGGAAACAGAATCTGGAGAAATGAGAGGCTTGTACAAGCCTGGAAGAGTCCCTGTTCTCTGATCATCCACATCAGGAAACGACTGACCAACTCCAAGAAAGGGAATAAAACATGTGAGTTCTCCACTGACAACGCTGGAACCATTTTTTAACAATCAAACAGAAATTCAGGATCTGTGGGTGAGTGTGATGAACAGATGGGGCAATGCAGGGAGGAGGATCCCCATCACGACAAGACAGAGGATTCTCTTCTAAGAGATGACAAGACTGTCAGCAGGAGTAGCTGCCAGACAGGGCTGTGCTGGATCTGGTCAAGATATTAAAAAAGGAAACACTTTTTCAGCCCATAAGCAGGGTGGAAGTCAGGAGGAGATGCTGATTCTGTCCCACTTGCCTGGTAAATCTCCCAGACAGCTCTGCACTTTCAAAGGCAATTTTATGTGACACAGCTCTTGACCCATTTCAGGATTTCAAGGTCACCATGTCATCTATGGACATGGCTGAGATTGCTGATGGTTGCAATTAGCACATATTAATAGGCTGTAAATCCTCCTCCCAGGTCAGAGATCAAGCGCTGTGACTGCCTCCAAATCTCCAGGACAGTCTCTCACTTTTGAAAGCATCTCACAGCCAGCCTAGATGGAAAATTAGGGCCCAAATTCACCAATTCTTATGCCAGTGTTTGCCCTGGACACTCAGCAAGTTAACAGAAGTTAACCCTGAGCTCCTGAAGCACCAGTAGCTCACGCCCTGATTTGATCGATGCCTTGCAAACACTGACTTCCACACACAGCCCCAATCCCAGAATCAGAGCTGAATCAGAGCCAAGATTCTTGTAAATAGTCCAAATCTGGGAATTCAGCACCCTTCCCTTCCTCTGATGATCATTTCCAATGCTGTCTTAAAGAGGGGAGCTGTGACACAGTGATGCAAACCCAAAAACCAGACTGACTGAGCTGCTGTCAGAAATGCTTGGGATCAGAATTTGTGAATCCTTGGATTTCTGCTTGCCACACAGAATGCCAGCTCAGCAAGAGCAAGATTTCTTGGAGGCTTCATTCCATGTACTTCTAACAATTTTATCTGCCTAGACATTCTCAAGCTATTTCTTTCTGGAGCCTGCTGAAAGGAATATATCAACATTAGGGTTTTTCTTGAGGGTTGAGGTCTGCTTCAAAAGCACCAGCGAGGTCAATGCAAGTCTTTGTTAAGCTCCAGCTCCAGACTTTAGGAAAAACACTAAAAGGAAAAATGGAATCCTTGCATGTGACTTCTGAAACAAACCTGTGCTTGTCCTCTGCAAAAAACTTGTGGGACATCAGTACCAATACTTGGAAAAAGCTTCTCACTTTGGATGACAAAGTTATCACACAATCTGTGATTACGACATAATCTACCAGTAGAAGACATTTATGAGTGCATTTATTAAGTGGTATCTTCAAGGAGCCTCTCAGTATCTTGTAAAGTGTTTATTATCTTTTTTAAAACCTATAAATCAATCATAGAAAGCAGTTACAGCTATTTTAGTGCAACCCATCTCAGTTTCTACATTCTAACCAGTAACAGGCAGCCTGTCTCACCTGTAAGAGAAATGTAAAGTGCACTTGAAATATTTTACACGTATTTATTTCAAAAGGCTGCAATAGCCAATATGCATAATGATGAAACAAATTGTAATATCCTACTTGAAAAACATTTCTTTAGAGCTTCATTAACTCAGCATTAAACCAAATTAGGATACAGCAAGCTTATCTAAGGGCAGGAATTAATTATGTATTTGCATTTTTGTCACACTGTACGGTTGTACAGAGGGGCCTGACTGCCACACAATTTTATTTATCTGAAATAAAATTGTCACAGAAGCTGACGGAATCTCTCAGACAACATCTCCAGCTCTCAGGACATGACTTTGCAGGGATGCTAGGGGAAGTCAACTGGCAGTAGTTTAACATAGGACTTCAAAAGGGTTAGATAAATTCTATGTGGATGCCTTCCTTCAGAATGAAAGTGACTCTAATATGATTTCTTTACTGAAGTTTGGAAGTGAAGTCAATTGAATTAGGCCACTTCAATGGTCAAGAAAAGCATCCCCACAGTGTTTTGATGCAGTGCAACAAGCTGCTTTTAAAATTAACTTATATTAGTTTTGCCACGTGCTCTTCCATTCACTAACCCTTTAGGAAGGCTATACTTTTAACTCTATTAACCTGATTAAATTAAGTTTCATTCTCCCACATTACAGTATTCCACTTGCTAGTGTGAAGAAATCATTAATTAAAGTGAGCTCCCTGGAAAAGTCAGTCAGTTTGAGAAGAAAGTATTTTTGCTGTGGTATTCCAGTGAATTATGCTAAAGAATTAGAAAAACACCTACCTTTTTTTGGAATTTGATGAGTGACATCCAGTGAAGTATTAGAGGGGGTGGGAAAGGAGGCATTGAGGTACTTTTGCTTTTGCTTTAAAGCCAAGTAACTTCACTAGCAGAGATATACTGTGTACATAAACACTCCATGATATTTAAAGCATATTCCCATCTATGAGTGGCCTCCCACATGTTATCCAGCCTTTCCTGCAGGCCAGTTCAGCCAAGTCAAGCAATCATGGCTAAGTCATTACCAAACATCTCAGAGGAAAAGACAAGGCAGGTAAGGCTGAGGGGATGTTTCCACATGTGCTATCTCAAGACCGGACACTGGATTTTATAGCACTTTCTTGCAGAGAAGGAATGAATCTGAAGAATCAGGATGAGGTCTCAGGTAATCTCTAACTCTCCAGAAGTATTACTTTTTTTCCCCCAGACAGTTTTGAACCTCAGCCCTTCCACCACAGAACCCTGCAGACACCATTACACCAACAGTGGGGAGATCTCTCAGTAAAGCTGTAAAGGAAATATCTCTTCCCAGAACAGATTTTAAGCGTGCAGGGCATATAAATGAATTTTTTCAACACCTTATTGCACCACATGCACCTGTCAACCTCCACCTGCCCCAGAACAGAGACGTTCAGGTGTCTTATCAGGTAATAAATAGTAAATTACTGGCCAGCATTCCCTGCACTCCTGAACAAGGAGTCAGGCACAGCTTGGATCAGGACACCCAGCTCCCAGCAGAGCCACCATTACTGGGATCAAGATCTTGCAGTCAGGGGCTTGTGCACCACAGCAGATCAGAATGAGGTTCCTCCCACAACTCTGCATTTTCTTTACACCTTCCCATAACAACCACATCCAAAACTAAGCTGTTGGATAAATCTACGAGTTTTTTAAGTGCTTTGATAACTGCCCTTGCAGTCTGATGAGTTCATAGCTCTTAAAACAACAAAACTAAAACTAGCAGGTTCAAAGTTATTATAACACCTCAAATAACAGTATAAACAAAGCCAGTTTTTCTTTAGACCTTACTGGCTCACTGAACTAGGAACAGAGAGCAATTCCAGCTTTACAGCAGTTCTCCAGCCTGAATGCTTAGGATGTGGCAGATGCATATTTAATTACAGCATGTTTGAAGTAGGCATGGAGATCAAAAGGAAAGAAATGTTACATTGAAGAGAGTTGGTCTAAAGCTGCAATTAGAGACATGAACCCTGGGGAAGGAGTTGTTTGAGTTGGTAGGAAGACATTATACACAGAATTAAGATCAGTGTTACGGTTTTAAAAACGGAGCAAGCAAGCAAGATAAGCAGCAGTGCATAAATTGAGTATTTACACAGCTGTAAAACATCTACCAGGAGAATTGTGAAAATGTGTGTTTGGAATGGTGAATGGGGAAATCTTCTCCACCTGATCCTGTACAACAATCTGCTTTATTGCCTGGCTGCTCTTGAACCTAACATGAATACCAGAATATGTTTGTTGATTTAAGCCACGTGTACCAAGCAAAATGCTGATCCAAACTAGCCACTTACTCAAATAAAAAAACCAAACGAGACTAGTAAAGCTCAAATGAGAATGCTCAGTTAAAACTTAAAACGGAGGAGTATTTTGCTTAAAAGCCTAGAAATAGAGGGTTTTTTTTACCTCATAACCTGGTTATGTTGCAGTGGTACCAAGAAAAACAACTTTGCTACCTTGCTTGCTACTACTGTGCACAGAAAGACAAATGCTGGCCAGTTCGGTCAGGGAATTGGTTTCACAAAAAAACTCCTCTGGAAAAAGTAAGTGCTCCATGTATCTGAACTAACAGGCTGGCCAGTTCTTTCATGAATTCATTGGTCCTGGCTTAGCAGGAGGAGGCTTTGTTTGTATTTTTCTTACTTCCACATGTTTACATAAGAATAATTTATTAATTCTGTATGTTTGTTTATTTGACATAAAAATAATTTTTAACTTTCTCAGGTTTAGGCTTGTAATAACCTTAGAAATTACTTAATCATCACTGCTGCATTTAGCAGCGTGCTTTAACACAAAATATTTCATAGAAGCTTGTGATATTTAACACAGATTAAAACAATATCACTGGAGATAAAGAAGGACCTGCTCACACCCACAGTATTCTCTGCTTTCTGAACAGCAAGTCCAAATAAATCTGGAGGCAAACAGCCCAAGTCACCAGGCCAGTACTGAGCTGCAGGAATCAGAAGGATCTTCTCCCACACTTATTTCTGCCCTACTACCCTTGCAAAAGCTCTCTGTGAGAACCCCAGCCATGGACATCCACAACTTCAGCCTCAGCCTCTCACAGCAAAGTGGTAAAAGTTTTCAGCTAACACCGAACATGCTCTGTTGGGAAGCAACCATGGGAGGAGGCAAACACCCCTGGCTTTCCTGGGAAGATTGGGATGCTTCACAGGAGGTTTGCTGCACAAGAGCTGGTGCAAATTTCCTAATTCAGTCACAACCAAAATGACAGGGAGTGCTCTCTATCAACAAACTTGATTTCCTCCTCCCCTTTGCCACTTGCTCCCAGTATGTGCCACAACTAAGGCCCTTCTGCGCTGTGTTCTCCCTCCCTGGTGGCACAGCAGGAGAAGTGATCCCAGCTGCCCTGCACATCTGATACACAGCTCCAGACACTCCAAGGGCACCTCTGAAATTCCTTTTCCTCCAGCCACACTCTCTCCACAGGCCCAAACCAAGAGCAGGAAACATATGCTGGGGCAGAGAGCAGGAGCTGGGATCTCCGCCTGCAATCTCAAGGAAGCAGGTGGTTCCTCAGAGCCCACTGCCAGTTCCCACATCCCAGTGCTCCAAGGCCTGGGTGTGGCTGGGGCATCGTCAGTTCCTCAATATCCTCCTCTTCCCGGCATGGCAAAGCCCCCGCTGTGTTATGTCTGGTGACAGCACGGTAGCACAGGGACTCAAGACACACAGGTTTCCTGTTTGCATTGTTTAACAAACTCTGGCAGGGATATGCTCCCAGCCAGCTGATTCGGGTCATCAATCAAATCAGCAGAGCCCGGCGAACAATCTGTTTTAACTCACTTGGCAACAGAGAGCTGTCCCCAGCTCGGTGTTTGGGCAGCCCCAGCTTCTTCTGATCAGCTGCACAGCCATTAAACCGCCCTCCTTGCTCTCCAAACGAAGGAGAAAAGTTCTGGGAATCAAAACTTCACTATGAACAGTTGCACTTGCTCGTTTCACTGAGAAAGCTCCATGTCCATTACTCAGATGGGCCTTTTCCCTCAGCCTGGCTGCCAGGGAACTGATGAGAGATGGAAACCAAAGGGTTGAACAAACACAGCCAAGGGGACATCCAGATATGGTAAAATCTTGAGACCCTGGACTCAGTCCAGAATTTATCCCTTTGCCAAAGCTCAAACACATCTCGAGTTTAGGCCAGGAAATTAAGAATGATAGCTTTGTGTTTGGATGACTAAGAAACAGAATGTGACTGTCAATCTTCAGAGAAACACACTCTCCCTTAAAAAAACCAAATTAATAAACTTTTATAAGCTACTAGAAGTAATATATACTTAAAAAAAATTAAAAATAAAAGTATTAAGTTATTGCACCTTGCCAAGCATGCGCTACTGCAGGGCTGTGACCAAATACTCTTCTATTTCCAAATACATGACACATGCAAGCTATAAATAAACAAGTTCAAGATGTGCATGGATATCACAGACATCATTCACTCACTCTGCTGTCCTTTACCAACTGCAGCCCAGTTCTGATTTCATCTTTAGTTTCTTCCCCTCTAGAGGCATAAAAACAACACAGCCTGGCAAACACCACCCAGGTGTATCAGCACTCACCTTTTGTTAGTGAATAATCCATGTCATTTCTCAGCCTGGATTTCCTGTGTTCAAGTATTGCCTGCAAGGTAAAGTCAGATCCTACATCCCTCCAAAAGATGGAAACTCCCCAGTTTGTGTTAAGCTACCAGTTTTTCCTCAGAGAATACTACACAAGTTCTCAGGAATTTTAATTATGATTTAAGGCATAAAGTGGGAAGAGAAGCAGGTGGGAAGAGAGTCAAGCAGGAAACAACTCTGCTTTAGTGTTGCAGCATCACTGGAACCAGTCACCAAACATGCAAAAGAAAACTGATGTAACTGTAGATAAATCTTTTACAAGAGCGCCAGACAACAAGAAACAAATGTTAAATCAAAAAAAAACTTCTATATTTGTATGAAATTGTGCAATATTCAGATGAAGCCTCATTCCAAGTCCCATCCTTATGTAATGCCACCAGCCAAAGAATTCTGAGGTGACTCATTCAAGGTCTTCCAGAGTGTAACGTGAATTTCCACTGAATTTGACTGCCAAGCTTTAGGAGCAAGGAGCAGAAAAGTCTCTTTCATCTCTGCAGTGTTCCTTCCTCTCTCCCGAAAGGTCAGTGCTGAGGGGATGCCTCCAGAGAGCTCCCCTGAATTTCCAAGGGGGCAGCCTTGGAGACAGTTTTCTCCTGTCAGTGCTGAACTCAGCCCTGGCAGGTACCTGGTGTTTCTCAGAGATGCTGATTAGCTCAGGCCCAACAAAAACCAGTCACAGTTTAAGTGCTCTGAGTAACTCAGAGACTGAACAGACATTACCCTGCCAGAGCTGCACCACAAAATGTCTGTGACAGAAGAATCCCTACAAAGTTTAATTCTACCTCGTTCCAGGTGCTCACCTGCCCAGGTGGCAGGAATACACCCTTCACTCTGCTCCCAAGCACAGAGGACCAGAGTAAACTTGCCTTCACTGCCTTTTCCCTGAGCACTTCAGGAGAATGATTTCTATGACTTGAAATGAACAGAAACACTGAATTCAAGTGATATTGCTGGAGATGCTTGAAAATGAGACCTGAACCTGCAAGGCTTTGAAGTGAAACCCCAGCTGTGTCAGGGGTTACTGACATGTACAGGGAGAACAGCCACAGAACGGAGCCCCTACACATCCCACACAGCCTGAAACTCAGATGTTAAGGACACCTTGCTCATTAACAGTCATTGAGGAAATTATCCATCCGATAATTTGAAAACATACACATTTCGTTCCCTGTTATGGCTAATGGTGAGGTCCTAAAAAGCAAAGCAAGCCAGATTCACTGAGGAGAGGATTTGGAATGACTTATGAGGGTTTGCCTCCAAGTATTTTCACACATGAGAGGCCTGCAGATATCTAGAAGTTTTGGTGGCAAAAGCCATTGCTGCAATCAGCCATTTATTTCCAAGCTTAAGGGGCATGGGGTTTCTGAAGATTATCATGAGTCTTCCTCAGAAGAGTGACCAGGCAGTTCTAGAGACAATGGCAGTGCTCAGCACCAAAGATATTATTTACACATTTATGAAATTTGCTGTGAAAAAGACATGTTGTTTTCCAGAAGTCTGGTATGAAAGACACACACACCCCCCCCCCCCAAGAGAGAACCTGGCAGCAATAAACCCTACAGGTTTCTAAGGGCCATGAACAAGCAAATAAAACCCCAAAGGGTTTTAGGCCATGTATGAAATACCCAAAACTCAGCCCGGCGCTGAAGCCACTGCCAGTATTCCCAGTAGAGTCTGAAGCCTTTCTAGCTGGGCAAGCAGCATATTTAAAAACTGGAGTTGGACTTGGATAGTCTTATAAATCTGATGGTTTCATAGCTTACTAAATAACTTCTGCTTCTGGGAAAGTGAAGTGGCTCCAAAAATAGTAACATTTTATCTCAAAATTTTAAACTGCAGTCCCACATCCACACAGCCTCAGGATCCAGACTTCATTTTGCCTTTTAAGTGCCTGGTTTTGTGTATTCACCATTTATATGGAAACTGGTAACACCTAAGGGCTAATACTGAACACTTTAAGTTAAATGAGAATTCTCAATACGACAGTTCTGTTTTTGAGAGCTGAAGTTTTTGCTAATTTGTTGCATTCACACTGGGGTGGGATGGCTCTGTTTGTAACTTAGTGTCTTGAAAGAAATGAACTTGTTTGAAAGTTACAACACTCACAGCTATGAAGAGTATAGATATTCAGCTTCTCCACTTAATATTCCTGCAGTGCAAGCCCTTAAATGTTAATTCCTCCAGAGCCAACAGGCAGCAATTAAAAATCCTCTGTCCTGGCTCAGCCAGCGGGGCTGGCCCTGGGTGATCAATGGCTGCGCCTGGGGACAGATACTGAACAGGCACCAGGAGGTCCCACGGCTTGGCCACCCCAGAGGAGGTTGAGAAGCGGGAACGCCAAGGTGAAGCCATGGAATTGAGCAGATCTCTGCCCTCCTGCCAAAGCAAAAGCAGAGGGAAACCCGAGCCTGCCAGGGCTCGTAGGGGTGCTCAGAACTCTGCAGAGTGGGTCTGGCACCTACATTTTAAAGGCCTGTACCTGTGTGCTATAGGACTGTCACAGTACAAGCTAAATCCCTTTGAGAGCATGGAAAACCCTGTATTTCCCTAATCCGCAGGCTGGGGAATTCTAGAATTAGGCACTGTGTTAACTTGCTCTTCAGAGGAGCTAACAAGTATAAAAGAAACATCACAAGAATGCATCGCAGGCATTACTTTTTTTCCTTCCTTATTACAGTGCTGTAAGAACAGAGGAATCTTTTCCCTCAAGTATTTACTTATCATGCCTTTTCCCTCCTTTTAGGCTGTTTATTTTCATTTAAATGTAACAGATAAAATATTTAAACTTCGCACTGTAAACAATGTATCAGATACATCAAATGCTGGACTAAGTGGGCCAAAATAAATTGGAGCTAGGCTCGCATTCTCTTTGTTGCTGCTGTAACGATCTCCTAATGGTAGCACAATCTCCCCTTGCAAAATGCAGCCCAGAGTGTTCCCAGCTAGCTGGAGGGATAAAAGCAAACCTGAGTCTCCTCATTACTGCACCCAGACAATTTGATTTCATCCTGATTAGATCATTTGTTCTCGGGGGCTTCACTACAGTGTCACATATGTCTTTATAATCTGTCTTCCACCTGTATGGCAGCGAGGCTGTTCATTCCAATAAACGCAGCTTTAATTGTGTCTATGGGATGGAAAAAGCAATTTTCACAGAAATAAACAATCACTCAAGTCAGCTTCTCACAAACCAACTCTGGGCTCGTATTTCTTGATCGTGAGGCAACTCCATGCCTGAGGACTGATTTTTACAAACATGGATCTGAAATCAGAATGTCTTTAATCGAACGGGGCATTTTAATAATGGTGTCATTGACAGATTAACTTGAGCATGACAGGTATTTTCTACTGCAAGAATAAAATAAAGCCTTGCCTGTGTGAGCTACAGGAGTTAAACATAAAGCACATTTCAAAAATGTGTTTTTTACACTGTCCTTGCAGCTACAGTGGCTGTGTACAGTACAGAGGAAAGATGTCTTTCCTGCCAAACAGGACAACATTTAATGTACTTAACAGAGGTATGCAATAGTCCTGCTAATTGGCAATATATATCTCAACTGATTTTAGATTAATGGTTAATACACTACTTATTTCTTGTGCTGTAAGGAATGTGACTTATTACATACCTAAGGGACCAGCACGTATCAGACAGCAGAAAATGGAAAAACTCTGAAACCCAGTTCTGTTCTCACACCAATTTTCCTTATATTACACAGACAACACTAAGTGGAACACAGATGTCAGGGATAAAGACTTGCATGATGAGAGTTGTCTGCTCGTAAATTCACCAGAACAGTTCTGTACTTCTAATTAAGCAGAGATCAGAAGTGCCACAAAATAGCAGAAATGCCTTTGGCAGTAACTTATTCAGTCACACTTCAAAAATATTTCTTAGATTAATCTCTGATGATCACTTACTGCCAGCACCATCAGAAACTCACAGTGCTCTCAACCTTAGAGACAGCAAGAGCAAATTTCATGCTGATGCTACATGAAATTGCAATTTTGAACAAAACAGTTCAGCTTTTGCTACTTGTACCATGTTCATTAGTTGGCCAAGTCAGCTGACTGACAATTTAATCATTGGCAAGCAGATAGAGGGGCAGCTAGAAGCGGTGTAGTCCAGACTACCAGCACAAATCCTTCTTCCAGCCTCTTGAAAAGTTCCCCCTCAGACCTTGAATGCCATTTCAGCAAGCGAATGCACAGCTGCTGGGGATGGACAACAGGGATAAGTGACTTAGAGAATGTCATGAGGTGATCTTTAAGCAGTCAGCATCAAGGAGCAGAACAAATTTCAGCACACAGAACCATCCACGTGATGTGTCACATAACTGATGTGAAAGCCAATATTAAGGTCTGTGGATGCAAACTACTTCTTCTGGTGATGCCAAGCCTTGTGAGCACAGCAGACTTTCTGGAAATAACATCTTGTTTTAGCTCAAGGACAGAGCTGTGTGTAGCTCAGAAGGCTGACACTTCTGAGAACGATGCAAACACAGAATGAATCCAACACACACTACCAGGAAGGGTATTCATGGAAGAAATCTCCTATTTGTGCAACTTAGCAGTCTCCTTCCCTCTGAAACAAGCACTGTGGAAATTATCAGCCAATTAACATAATTTGATAAGGACATGCCATTGAAGCTACTGGGTTGAAGCCTGGATGCATAATGGGGTGAATTTTATGTGCAGTAAAGGAATTCAAGGGTTTTCCCTTTCCTGAACTAGATCCCAGTGTGGAAATGAGCATCAGAAGAGCAAAGGCTCTCTGGAGGTGACAGTGGGGCAGTGCCAGACTCTGGCAGTGACACCCTGAGCCCTGCCCAGGCACAGCAGCTCCCTGCACGAGCACAGAGGGTGAGGCACAGCAAAATAAATACCAAGAACTTGTCAATTCTCACCCATCCCAGGAAGCACCAGGCACAAATCCTGTGGCATTGGCTTCAAATGAACTCCTGGGATTAAAACTACATTAGGTCAGGCTTTAACCTAGTTCTTGCTACACTACTGGGCTGGCATCAGTCCCTCTGCAAAATGTCATTTAAGGCACTTCTGGGGAAATGATGATGCTCAGGGCCCATTATGGCTGCTCTGAGAACCCATGGGGGACAAGCAAAAGAAACCCAAGAAAATCCACACACAACCACCCTCCCAAAACCTCACAAATCCTGAGAGCACTTTTACTTCACCCCTCTGAACACAATGACTGGACACCAATTTCACAAGCCTGTCCAGTCCTTCCTTTGGGCATCAGACTCATGTAGAATTATGGTATCATGGAAAGGAATTCATCAATCTATTTGATTGTTACCAATATCATGGCTGCATATGAAAGCAGAGGATTTCACACTGCATCCAGAAAACAACAACCCATTTTCTTTGGAGAAGCTTTTGCTAAGCCAGGAAAGAGCCAAATTATGACCTGCAAGTGCCAGGTAGGCCAAGGAGCAGACAGAGAGAAAGAAAAACTAAGAAGAAAATTTAATTTCTGAAAATAGCCACATTTAAAAGGTCAAGATTGGTCTGTGTCCAGAGGGAATGAATAGTTCTTAGAAACTGAGAACTCAAATGTAGCCTGGCCTAGAGAGTATCTGTGCCAGAGTCAGGAGACAGAAGCTTGTCAGGTAAGATGCAGGGCACATCTAAATTGCCAGCACACAGACACCAAAACACTCCACACTTCATGCCAATTCCTCTTTATATTCCTTCCTTCCACTTCTACCTTATCACCTAGATTGTATGCTGAAAAAAATCTGAAAGTACTTGCTGTTGAAGAAATAATAACATTTTTAAACCAGAACAATATTGATAGAAGAGTGATTTTATTCACCACTGAGTGAAGCAGCAGCACCTCAGTTATTACCTTGCACAAATTCCAACACCATTTTCCACATGCATCCTGATGCTGCTGCACTGACAAGATCTTGCAGAACTGTCCTTATGACCAAAGAAATTCCAGAAATTCCAAAGAAATTCCATTCTATCCAGGTTGGATAGATCAAGACTGAATATAGTCAGTGGCTCGATTCCCTCAAAAATCTGCTCAGTACTTATTTTAGCTGATTTTTTTCCTCAGAAACAATAGTTTTACTTAAAGTTAGAATGGCAATCTTGAAAGAAAATTCTACAACAACTTAAGGACTTGACTTAGCCATTCTAAATCATTATTTTCTCATTTATATATAATAGACACCTTAAAGGGACAAAATTTGTATCAAAACTTGTATTGCAAGCATTAATATGTCTTTGGAATCACACATGAGGGTAAATGAGATTCTGTTCCTGGCAAAGGAAATCACTTATTTAAACTTCCATGGAGCCACAGGTCATTATTTCATTAAAATCCCTTCCAGCCTAAACATAATGACAATATCTGTAAGTTTAAGTAGAACTGGCATTTAAAGGCAGTTGGCCTTAGCACTGGCATTTAAAATAAAGGGGGGCTAATTCCTGACATCTTCTGTGCTGTAGGGAGAGCAGGAATGGAACAAGCAAGGATCTGAGCTCTGCTGATGCCCAAGAGTTCTACAACATCATTAGTGCTGGTACAAGGCTGCACTAAATCTGGTGCTCCACGTCCAGTCCAAGTTTGGAGACACTCAAGGAGCACTTATCTTGCAGTAAATAAGAGCTCAAAGTACTTGAGGATGCGTATTATAAACTTGATTCTGGCACTGCTGAGGATTACAGGCACAAAGGACAAAGCTCAGAGGAGTACAAGAGCTTTGCAAGCCTTGGTGTTTCTAACCTGAATTATCAGACCAGCAAAAATACTCATGAGAAGCGCTGTCAACAGAACAGCACAAAAATCTGTGTTAAATAATAATTTCTGACTTGGAGAGTTACCTGGAAATTGTCAGGTAGAAGCTCTGCCATCAATCCTTGTGGCTGTTCTAAAGATACCTGCTGAAATTATTTACACAGATCTGAAATGGCCCCAAACCATTCCAGCCACAAACAGCACTTACTGCTGGTCAAAAAGACAGAGTTTTTTGCAAATGCCAGGACTCTGTCACCTGTCACTATATTTTCTCACCCTTGAGAAAGTTACACCAGCAGTGTTGGTCTCTTCCAGTGATCATCTCAGCCTCCACTCTTCTCTATTTATGCATTCTGCATTTTTTTAAACTCTTTTTTTTCTGCTATTCTACCTGTTAAACTCACCCTTTCCATCCCTGAAAATCCCTATTGAACCCTCTGAAATTATTCCACAAGAAATTCCCCGTTCATGGCACTCCAGGAGCTCCTGTTCTATGATTCTACGATTTTTACCTTAATTTAGCAGTGACATCTCCAGCAAACACTTCCAAGGATTGTTTACTTACAATGGCATTTGAAAATGTTAAGCATCTGAAGCACTGCTCTCTGAACACAGACATACATCTCAGACGTGCTATCTGGAAGATAATCACTTGATTTTCAAGGTCCAATTAATTACTTCAAAGTTCACTCCCTCAGAAAAAATAAAATAAATTTTAAAGGACACCAGCAAGGACAAAACTTTCCCAAAGCTTATCAAAGGAACACGAAAAAAAGGCTCCTTTTCTCACTGAGGAGGGTACAGAAGCAAAAATCACTTTTACACACATGAGTGGGACTACAGAAAGGTTCTTGGGAAAGGCTCTATAAATAAGAAAGTGGCAGCAGGATGGTGGGAAGGAGGAGGACTTCACAGCACACTGACTTTTATGGTAATTTCTTCTCAGCAAAAGCAAATTTTCATGAGACAAGCTACCTTCCTTGCAAACCCCTTTCCCCAGCAGTGAAAGCAAACAATCCAACAGCCCCTGTGCCCGCTGCCTCCACACCCAAACAATCCCTGCACCATCCAACACCATCTCTGTTCCTGCAGTGATTTGGCAGCCCCTCCACTCTATGAGCTGAACTGTTCTGCTTGTCCATCCCAGGTCCATCCCTTCTCATCCCTCAGAGTCTGGGATGGAGAATTTTGGTGGAAACCTCAACAAGCACCCACTGGACCCACGTGCACAGACTAACAGGAAAATCGTGGGCTGCTTAAGCCAAACTGAGCAACAGCTGAACAGGGAGAAGACAAAACATTTTCCAATGAGCACATCACGTTCAGGTTTGGCCACTGGCTGGAGGACAGGATGCAGGCTGGAGAACTGAATGTTTGGGTGAATACACTTATATCCACTGCTTTCCGTTTGTCTGGCAAGGAGGGCTTGAGAATTACACATTTCATAATAAAGATCTGATTAATTGGAAAACAAATCTCTATGTTTAGCCTGACTTAAGCTTGTCTTGTTTGTTTACAGGTCTGCTTCTCTTTTTAGCAAGTGCAACAAGGGCTTCCACAAAAGCACTGACCATACACAGACGTTTCCTTTGGAACTTTCCATCACCCTCAGCCAGGCCAAGCCTTTCTTTATTTATTGCATAACTTTTCTAGGAGGTAAATACATATAATCCAGGAAATAACAGCAGACTTGTTTTCTCCTGACTTCCTTTATATGGATACAACTCTTGGGGGAAACCTGATCTCAAAGAAAATTAAAAACCCACCACAACCCACTGCCCTGAGAAATGTGCACAAGCACACATGGATGTGTTTGACTCCCACAAATTTGAAGTGCCTGCACTTCCCGAGCTTTCAAAACTCCTGCCACGATGTCTGCATGCCCAAAAGAATCCTTTCCCATGGAATTTCACCAATTTTATATGCCCTGGGAAATGAAGAGCTGGAACACGTTCAACTCAAGCAAATGCAACAGAACAAGCTCAAGTGGCTGAAACTTTTAGAGATGATACATAACAGAATGCAATAGAAATTTATTTACTATTATTCCCCATGCAGAATGAGAGCATCCTTTGCAATCAGAGATATATATTGGACCAAATGGAAAAGTCTTGCATGAACTGCAAAAAATATTTTCATTCTTCAAAGAGTATCAGTGATTATAAGTTCTAAAGTTTCTCCCCAATAATACACAGCACTGTATCTTCTAATTACTTACTGAATTTTTTCCAGGTAGGCATTAAAAATAAAAACCTCATCCCGAATTCCCCCTGGTTTCTAAATGTCTAGTGAGAAGTAGTATAAGAGCCAACAAAAAAGTATTTCGCTGACAACTATTAAAGGAGCTTTTTACTTTTTCCTTATTTTGAGGCTTCAAATATTAAACACACACTAAAAAGAATGGATTATTGGGAATGCAGGATGCCCAGTCACAGCTCAGGATCCCATTCTGACAATTATTTTAGAGCTGGGACTGGAAGACAGCAGCAGAAGAGCTTTGACTGCTACAACCTGACAGAGGGGGACTCTTGGCCCATCCACCAACATTATCACTTCTCCTTTCAAAGGAACTATTTACTTAGAGCTAAAGGGACCTTGGTTTAATATTTCACCTGAAGGGTAGAACCCACACTAGGGACAGGCTCAGCCCTATTTCTGCTGAGTAAAGGTTAGCTGTGAATTTTCCAAAACATCATTAAAAACCACAGAATTTTACAGTAAATTACACCATCCCAAAGCATTGGTGCTGAGAACAAACAAATACCAAAGCAGACCTTACAGAACAGTGATTTCTATTTCAAATACTCTGAAGTGTCAATATTAAATCTTCAGTGTTGTACCACTAAACAGCTTTTCATTGTTTCACCTGAGGTCTGTGTGGTCACAAAGCAGGAAAGGAGTCCAGCCCAAACCCAGCACTTCCCAAATCTCAGCCAGCAGCCAACACACAAAAATGGGGTCACTCCATTGACTCACACTGAAACTAAAGGGGAGCTTTCTACCTTTTGAAGCACCTGCCAATATCAGACCAATACTCTCCTCAAAAAGCAGAGGATCTGAGTCATCCCCCTTATAGATCCATCTATCAAAGCTTTAAGATCTCACAGGGACACTGAGATCTGCCACAATCACTGTGTTCTGTGAGCACCTTGGGGAATTTAAATTTCATTCATTCAGCTGCACCCACAAATTTTCTCACTCCTGCGTGTCCAAGTTAACAAATTCTTTTATATTGACATTTTGCCTTAAAAGCATAAAAACCTTTCAACATTAAAGGTTGTAGGAAGGTCTAGGGACATTTTCAGTAACTTTTTCTTGATGAGTTAAAGACAAACGCTGTAGGTTCCATATGAATACCATTAGAGCTTTTTTCCCCCCAGAGCTGTCAATCAGTCTCTTGCAAAGTTATGCCAGTGAACTTGACAAGATATCAGATTGCATTTCTGTCAGCTTTAATGTTAGAAACTTATTTTCATTAATTACTCCAGTCAATCAAAAAGGAGAAAGTAATTTTTCCACCTTTTACTTTTACTTTTCTTCACTGAAAGCATGGATTGAAGCAGTGGAGCAACTTTGCTTCCAAGAGAAATTTTTGTCCCCAAATACACAAAAATTCACACAAACCACCCATCTCACAGTGAGATCTGTGACCCACATGTCAGGGCATGGCCCAGAATTCAGATCTGGTTATCAGAATTGATTCTGTCCCAAGCTGACATGAAAAGGTGGAATCCAGAAAAACCTGGCTCATTCACAGAACTCCTCTCCCAATTCTCCACAGCTCAGAGAGTTTTCCTTTTCACCAGCTTCTGTTTTAATCTCCCTACCCATGTCAACTAACAGGTCATTCTTTCTAAAAAATGAAGCAAGTACACTCATTAATTCTGGAGGTTTTTCTTCAGCGGATGCACCCTGAGCTTTGGGAATGGTACCAGCTCACACAGCCAGGACAACTGCTTCTGTAATCACACAGTGAAGTCATCTTCCCCTCATACTACCAGGAGAAACCATGGACAAAATTTCAACCTAGAACAAAAAAATTAACCTGTTCTCCATTTTAAGTAATCATACATGCCATACAACAACAACCCAACAAAAATTCATTCACATTTCCCACGCTTCTTTTTATTTTTCCAATGACAACATCAGAAAAGCTGCACCTTCCACTATAGTTCTATTGCAAAATTTTGAGTTGTTGCTGTTTTTTTCTTAAAATACAGCATTACTCCATTGGACAAACCAGCAGAACCTCTGCTAGAGAGGCATCACTTCAGCACATTTTCACTGCCAAATGCAACTCCACGTGGATGCTGAAGGGGCTGCAGTACCACCCATCCAAACACTTCACTCCCTGCAAACAGGGGTTATGCAAAGCAGCTTGTGTTTTGTGTCTCCCCAGCTCCACCTTCTATGAGAGGGCAAAAAATTACACATGGAAATTATGTGAGCTGCAGAGAAAGCTGCAATGGCAGCAACAGCAAAGCAAGAACCAGATGAAGTCACTCCCTGGATTACAAGATCTCTCCCTTGGCTTTCCCACTTGCAGAAGGAAGTTCAGCATCACTGAGTCCACAACATTTCAGTGCCTCTCCTGAGGGTCACACACAATCAGCCCCACAACCCCTCCAGGAGAAGCCTGGGAGTTTTCTTAGCACCCAATATCCTGATAATTAATTCCAGCGACTTTAAAAGGCCGAGCTAATGGTTACACCTGGAGAAACAGGTGTGGATTCTCCAGAGCTGGCAGCAAGCCTTTCCTCGGCTCAGTGATGCCTCATTGCTATTCACCTGCAGGAACAGGAAGCCCAAAGCCCTGGGGAGAAGATTCAGGCACAGCTAATGATTATCCACAGAGGTTTGACAGGGCCTGAACAGACCCTGGCAAAAAGCACACCCCCCGAGGAAGAGATCAGCGACTCACAGGGCTTCAGACCAGCATTGTTAAAGCACACACTTTATTTCCACTTCCTAAAAGTGCATTTATACTCACCCTCCAAGGGCTTCAAGCAGCTGTGCTCACAGCAGACTATTTAACAACTGTCTGCTCCTGTAAAAGTGGTACAACAGCACCTTGGGTGACACTTAGTGCTAAGATCTCAGGAAAATCTCACGTCCCAGTCGCAGGAGCCTGCAATGCTCTCTGTGCAAACAGGAGATGGTTGGACAAAGCTCCACTCTGCAGAAACTCTTTGGTAGGAGGATAAGCACTGTCTCCCAGAAGATGCCACCAGCAAACAACTGCATTTATCTTCTGGCTGAGAAATTGGGGATTCTGTTAGAGGCTGCCTGATGGCCCATCTCACCTTTCTCCCAAATGACAAATTAACTTCAGAAAACTCAAAAAAGCCTAGCAAACACATAAATCAGGGTCAAAGTAATCTATGAATATTTAAATACATTCCATATTGCCTCACCAGACTTTCCCTTTCCTACATCTGTTGTAGGAATACAAGGAAGGAAAGAAGTTTAATCCACTGCTTTGAGAGCCTTCAAGGAAGCTTCAAATTATTTGGGCCACCACTTATCTGTCATTCGAGGATAAGGCAGCTACAAGTGATGAGGAAATGTGCATCAACATCTCCATGATTTTAATTGACTTTTGAATTGTCAAGGAATGAAAAGACAAAATCTAGAAAAGAGAACCTGGTCCCATGACAGAAGCAGGAGTTAAACCAACAGCTAAAGTATCAGGCAACAAGGAGCAGCCTTGCTCACACACAGGGTAAAGTACATGGCAGAGGATGCCTGGAGATGTGGGATTTAAAAATGGGAGAAAAATACCAAACAACAAAGTGCAGTGAAATCTGCTTTCATACAGCTGTACAATTATTTACTTCCTCCTACCATCAGGAATAAGGGTGCTCAGGAAAGCTTTCTTAACTGCAGCTCAGCTCTATGCTGGATCACAGCCAGCCCAGGCTGGCACTGCATGGCCACAATCCTTAAAAACTCACCTAGAACTCGACCTACAACAAAATCCCCTCCAGCCCTAACTACTCTGTGTGATCCTGTGAAAATAAGAGCATTTCAGAGTGTCACACCTACCGGAGAACTCTTGTGGATGTGATAGCACATCTAAACAGTCACAGAACCCAACAGAGACTCCTTGGTACCTTGTGTCACCTTCTCTGGAGCCAGCATCACCCAGTTGCTCCTCTGCCAGCTCCAGTACCCCAGACGATTTTGTAGGGAGCTGTCTGGGCCCTAAGACAACACATAAAAGCTCATCTCCAAAAATCCATTTAGCTTCAAAGAGCAGGCTTTGTAACTGGCTTGCTTTCTATCTTGACAGCATGCACAACATGAGCTCAGTTTAAAAAAAAAAAGCTGTGTGATTTTGAATTTTCAGACACAAAGTTATACTTCTTGCTAAAAATAAATAAATAAAACTAAAGAAGAACAAACTTGTTTTCCTCCTTCAGCAAAGGACCTTTCCAATACCCAGCTGTGTAACTGTACACACATACATCTTCATCTTGCTCTGAAGTTTAAAACCCACACAGTTTAGCTTGACTGCTTAAAAAATGGTCTAAGTGAAAAAGATTCCAGAGTTCAAACAAAATGCTCTAAGCTATCTCCCCATGGTTCACAAAGAGAGGATTTTTTGCACTTTAATGCAATATTCATTAGTTATTTGCCTCCTGATCTAAGGCTTCCATTTCCAAAGCTGTTTATCACCAGTGTAACATTTTGAAGTGAGTGGAAAGAAGAAAGTCTGCTCACAGCTCTGAGGATGCCAGGTAAGCAGCAGTGCTCCTCCATCCCCAGTTCCCACTCTCCCTCAGTGCACACCAGCACTCCAACACTGCACTGCCTGTCACTCCAGAACTGCAACTCATTTCTCACTTACTGAAGCATCTCTGATACACCACTAAGTCACTTGTTCTGTATGCAGAGATGGAAAAAACCCTAGAGGATGGGGACGAGTGGTCCAAAAATCATCATGTAATGAAGAAAGGCTTTTGTAGATTCTGCACACCACAAGCAATGCACATCATTCACTCTGTGCTCAGCCCACATCAGGTTGACAGAACATGCAGATAAAACAAAGATTTCCAGCTCACACAATTGCAGGATCTTGCAGTAGATGGTGTTTTTTCTCCTGTTGATTTGTGCAGGGGTTTGTTCATCAGGAGCTGGCTGATTGGAATTGAGTCTCTGGAGCAAACACTGCCATTCCTATCATAGTACCAGTCAAAGACATTCGCAGGCCTCTCCTGGGAGATCACACATTTCAAGGTACATTAACTTCTTGGGAGTTGAGGATGGGGGGAAAAAAAACAACAAAAAAAGTGTAGCACATACATAGAGCTCTATATTTGTGGCACATTTAAAACTCCAAAATCTCCTTTTAGACAACCTTTGGGGAAAAAAACCAAGCACATTTAGATACCTGATCTCCAAAGTCAACAGAATATAAATTTATTAATCCACATCGAAGTATGGCTTGTGTCTCCAGGCAAATTCAGGTTAGAGTACTGCACTGCCACCTCAACTAATCAGTGCAGGGTAAAGTACAGATGTAGATAAAAATAACATCATTTTTGTCTTTAACAAAATCCAAGTAAGTTTGGATTTAAACCAGAACTGTTCATTCTCCTTACGTGACAGTAAGCAGATACTAATGTCTATTCCTACTCCCCATGAAATCAAACATGACATTCAGGATTTCCAAAAGCATTCCACTCGCTGCAAGGCAGCTTCCTTAGCTCACAGTAATGAGTCTGATGCCACAAGTTTAATTTTATACACACCTACAGAATCAAGTATTAAAAAATACTTTTAAAAAGCTCAGCTATGAAATCAAGGGAGTATAGCAGGGTTTTGACATTTCCCAGAAGTTAGAGAGCTACAAAGGCCTCACCCCTTGTCCTTGCTACTCACGTAGCAGCACCAGCCTGGTAAATTCACTTGAACTCCACATGAGAAGGGGGTTCATGAACAGCTCATTCATTGCCCAGCCAAAGGAGAGCTCTCCACCTCTGCAGGTAACAACCAGACCAAAGGCAGCAGGGCTTTCATTCAGCAATTCCTTTCTCAAATTACATGAAGTTTGTGTCCTACATCCACTAGACCTTCAATGGTGAACAAAAGCTGCCTTTTCAGTTTGAGTCTTTGACTTGAAACAATGCTATTTTCTCTCTTTTTTTGGCATCTGATTTTATTAGGTCATAACAGCTTGTTCCATGTACTCAGGCTAATTCTGTAAATCACTTGCACCATAATTAATCATATCAATACATGAACGTTCAGACCACCCAAAAGTCTATATTCCCAACATGAAGCCAAGCCAATTACACAATTTCTCTAATGCCAGTAAGGATATTACACTAATGGAGTGGATTTTACAATTTCTGAAACAGCCTATTAAGATTATGTATGATTTATTCCCATAGATTTTACTCTTTGAGTCTTGCCCATATAATTGGCATTTTTTAATCTCTAGGGAATTTACTGTCAACTTACAATGCCCTCATGATTCAGAGATTATCCCCATGCTGGTGTCATCATCATGCAGATTAAATTCAAATGTCCAAAATTAATACGTGTCTGAAACAGCTCAGTTTCACCAACCTCAGCTGTGCACGTGCTTCAAATCCCTCTTTTCAATCAGGCAGAGTGAGACTGGGGCTGAAGTCCCTCCAGACCCTGAGGAGATCTCACACTGGTCAGCCACATTCATTTCAACCAACAAGAAAACTCAAGCACTGTGTTCTGTCTCTCTGAAAAGGTTCCCAGAGGCAAATCTAGTCAGGGCCACCAGCTGGATGCTTCCCTTCCACCTCCCCCTTTTCTCTTCACCTCCAAGCCCCTGTGGCATCAGGAGTGAGAGGCCTGCCAGCCACCACCCCGCTCTGCATGACCAGGTGAAGCTGAATGACTCAAGCCTGTGAATCCAGGATGCAAATGCCAGCTCCAGGCCAGCATTCAGCCTTCAGGGGCCACAGCCTGAGGTCACATAAAATTGTGACAACAATATGAGCCCAACGTGTCTCCAGTCTTATGACATGGGACAGTTTTAGCAAGTTTGGATTCGTATTTCAAGCCCTGAAAATCCTCAGATGCCACCAGAGTCTGACAGCCACAGAGCACCCTTTTGTGTTACTACTGGCACCCAAAAACCATTCCCAGAGACGAGACTGCTGCAGGCTGGCACTTCTGACTTGATTCATTAAAGTCACCACTTCTGTTCCTCATCATTCTGATAAGAGAATGCCATGGCAATAGATGAGAAGCTCCAAATGACACGCCTGACTCTGAGAGGAAGTGCATAGTTCCTGTATATGCAAACTTTGATCTACTGCAGGATGGTCAACAGCATCTGTTACTCTAATATCCCACATTATTACAGCCATTTAGCTAAACAGATCATAAAAAGATTGTTCCATTAGCCATCTTCCTGGCAGAAATCCAGGGAAGTTGCTGAGTGGCCATGACCAAGTACCAGCATAAATCCAAAGGATTTGGAGTGATGGCTGGGGCTAAATTCCTGCATTCTTCACTGGTACATGGTTATTTTCAGGCTCACATTTTTAGCTGCAATATTATCCATGTGTCTGGGCACACAAAGTGATGTGCCATACACAGTCCAACCATAGCCAAGCCTCTGTCACATTTTAAACCTGATCTGAAGGCAATTTGTGAAGAGCTGTTTTAAATTTAACATAAATGTATCAGAGTGGCACAGTCCGTGTGCCCTGCACAGCAACGCCAGAAATGAAAGAAATGCCAAAAGCCATCCTTTGGTACAGGAAAAATTCCTGCATGAGGACAAAGGGCATGCCCAGGAAACTCAGGTATCACTCGAGACAGAGCTGTGAAGCAGAATTTGAGGCAGGAAGAGCAAAGAGACGAAGAAGAACCCCCAGTTTTAGCCTGAACCCCTGCAAATACTAAATGAAATGCCAGGGAAAAGTGGAGGCAGAGGGGGAAAAAAAAAAAAGAGCTTCACTCAGCATTATGAAATGTCTTATGTCAGTTCCGAGCCAAGAGAAAAAACATTTTCAAGGAATGAAGAGATCCAATTTCAACAATCAGCTTTGCAACAGGACTAAGAAAAGGCTTAAGATACTTCCACACACAACGGTGACTACAACGGGGCAGATAACTTTCCCCTTAAACAAAGGCTGCAAAGTCTGAACAATTTGGTGAAGTGTAGGCACGCTATGGAGGAAAGTGCAAATATTTCAGTCTGCCAGTCAGAACAGCCAACTGACCTCCAGCTTCCTTTAGCTTACCTATACTCCCATCCTGGGTTTCAGGAGAAATATTTATTGAAAGCCCAATATATGTGAAAGAGGGATCTAAATCTGGGTATGCAACACAGATAGGCAAAAGATACGGGTATGATCTGTCAGTGACAAGATAAATTTGCAGTCAGTGCACTGAAAAATCTCCTTCTGGCAGGAGAAAAGCAGTGCCACTCTTCAAACTGGTTTTCCATATTTTAAAATAGACTGCATGCAGGTCTGAAGAGAGGAGCTTTTCACCTCATCCATCAGGCATGTGTGACATCATCATGCTCAGAGTCCTACTGCAGCATCTCTTCCCAGGCACAAATGCCTGTAGGTTTGAGTCTTCAGGCGTCTGCAGCAGGGAATGATGCAAAGCCACAGATTTAGTTGTGATCATTTCCAACTGTGACACTTATTGACAGCATTTGATGCCAACAATTCAGCTGGCTGTGCAACAGGTATTTCCCAAGCCAAGCACTGCAGTGAGATGCTGGGCTGTGCACCCACAGAAGGGGCACTGCCTGCTGAGCTCCTCTGAACACCCTTCTCACAGGGCACTCAGACACAGCACTCCAACAGCTGCTGAAGCATTTTCCTTTGCTGTCCTTTGTTTGTTACTCAAACACCTCAGTGAATTATGGACTGTTGCAGCATTATAACAAACCACATTGCTTTTAAGGAAATGCTATTTTAAGTAAAGAGCAATTGAGGATCTGCACCTAAAAAAGCTCAGCTTCAGGGGAAAAGCCCTGAAAGGTAAAGTTCCCCTATCTCCAAATTTCAGTCTTTATAATCAGGTATTTTCCTGTGTCAGGGAAAGCATTTATGGTATTTAATGATTCAGCCTGGTCCTTCCCCAGTTTAAAAGGATTTTTTCCCATGGATAACACAGCCCTATCATTATTTTATTAGTTAGCAAGCAAATCTAGATTCAAAGCAGAAAACCTACCTTTATTTTACTTATCTCTATGTTTAGGGAAATTAAAGAATAAAGCCATCAGTGTACTGTTCTAAAAATTGTCTCAAATACAGAATATTTTTATTTGTCCCAGTCACAAACTTGAAAGTGCCAAAATAGACTACCTAAATTTCTCTGATGGCACTCCCTGCATATTTTTTGGCCATAATCCTAACTTGAAGCATGAGTGTTCCACTTCATAATACCTTTTATTAAATAAGGCTCGATGCCTAACTGTCCTGAGTAAACACAGGGCAGCTAGAATTAAAGCAAAAGAGCTTCCTCTAGAATTTCACTATTGTTTCACAAGGCTGCAATGAGCATCACTCCGTACCAAGCAGCTGCACCATGCTAATCAATATTTTTATTATGATTCCCATTACAGCATTTAGTGCTGTTTATCAGTCAGAGATAACCAGCTCCCTGGGTAGTGAAGCACCTGTCCAAGTTATCCACAGGTCCCTCGAGTGAGAAATATTGTGCAGTAACCTGGTTAAAACTCCTCCAGTTTGTTCACCTCGGTCAGTGGCGAGCTGGCTGTAAACAAACAGAACCTGAAACTGCTCCCAGCCCTCGGAGCTCTCCAGCTTTGGGACAGGCTCTGCCACCTGGAGCAGTCAGGGATGTCACAGGCCAGTCCAGGGACAGCCAGGGATGTCACAGCCCCACGGTGTCTGCACAGGCAGAGGCAAAAGGCTCAGTAAAGCTCCACAGGCACACTGTGACCCAGCCCTGAGATCAGGGGGAGAGGTTCTGGTAATCCCCAGCCTCAGACAGCACCAGAGCTCTTTGGGATGTGGCACTGGGGTAGAATTTCCCTTTGGATGTATGAGTGCAGCCTTGAAATAGCAGTGCTATTTATACCCCCACCTGCACTGGGATAACTGGGCAGCTGAGTGTCTGACATGCCCCGGAGAGTCAGGATTTACAGACAGACATTCTCAGCCACCAACAGCTCCCTGGGACAGCAGAACACCCTGTTCCTCTCACATGATGCACACCTCGGATAAAAGCATGGGCCAGCCTCCACAATAAAATCCCAGACACTGGAAATGTTCCTGGGATGTGAACGAGGACAAATCTACATCCTCTACACAGCAGTCCCTGCTCCTTGGCCACCCTGAGTGCCTGAGGAACAGCTCAGCAGCAGAGAGCTACATCACAAACTGGGTCTCAGAGGTGAAAACATGTCCTATTATGGGGTTTTCTGCTCAGGAGTAAAGGATGGACATCAGGAAGCCACCTATGTGGAAAGATGAACTGGAAGTAGTAATGAAGATAAATTCTCACCTCCTGCCTGGTGTCGAGCCCTAACTGTGAAAAGGCAAGACAGGAGGAGGCACAACTACACAAACCCCAGCCAGGGGAAGGCACAGTCTCCCCACTTTTGGGGATTTGAGACCCTCCACAGCTTGCTCAGAGATTCAGTAGCATAACTGCTGCCTGAGGAGGAGATAAAGCAGCCCAAGGGACCAGGAGTCCACCCGTGGATTTTACACACCTTCTAATCCAGAGGAATATTTGCAGGAGTCTGGTGATACAAACAGCATCTGTACAGTTAGAATTACTCAAAAATAGCACACAGAGCAAACCTAAGACTCTTATAATTTGTGGCATTCAAGGCTGTTACTGTGTTTTCTCAATGCTGGGTTAATAATACAAGTTGTCAGTAAAAATGCAGAGAGGACTGAGATGATTCCCTAGGAAAAGAAGCTACAGAGTGCCTTCTGTCCTTACACAGTAACCCCAAACTAAACAGGAAGGCAGTCTGGTACAATGGAGCACATTGTGGCCTCTGAACATCCAGCCCAGGGGTATTTCTCATTTCTGCCCTGTGTGATGCCAGCTGCAAGCATGCAGAATGTATTAAATCCCAGAACTGTAGGAGTAGGCAGGAGAGGAAAGCAGGGTCAAGCCCACCTTTATAGCAGTAAAAAGCCTTAAGGTAAATAAGGAATAGTACAAATCTGACATTCATTGCCACTCACTTACACATCAATAGTATCTTTCAAACTCCTCAAATGAAAAAAAAATAAAGCCCCAAATTTCTAACACATTTATCCCACAGCACTGATTCCTAGGGGAGCACATATGTTCACACAGGAAGATCACATGTATGGAGACAGAATATATCTTATTTAAAGATGGCTATTTTTGGAGCACTATCTTTTACAGAGCTTAAAAAAAAACAAAAACCCACACCAAAAAAAAAAAACCGAAAAAAAAACCAAAAAAAAACCATGAAAGCATAATAGGGAGAGGAAACAGCCAGGATGTGAAGCATTCCAGGAAAGTCAATCCAACAGGCACGCCGGGAGAGCAGCTATCCTTCCAAAGATCAGGAAAGCTGATGTGCTTGGAGCCAAGTTTTCAACTCTGCTAATAAAAGGTCAGCAAAGCTGATGCTGCACATTCAACCAAATCGATGTACAAGCTGCAGGCACAAGCACAAGAGACTTTTTTAATTAAGGAGGGGGGAAAGAGACTGCAGGTTGGCTTATGAGACACCAGTGGCCCTGTTTACTGCAAGCCCTCTCAGCCAAAAAAACAGACACCAGCCCAGGAAGGCACTTTAGGGAATGCTGGTCAACTTGGACACAAGTTTTCTTTACTGAGACATTTAAATTGAATATTGTAGCAGCAAAATAGTCTCCAGCAGAGAGGTCATAAAAATCTCTTGCATAAAAATTCAAGTTTCCAGCTCCTTGTAACATGCAACATTTACAGCCAAAGCCCACAAAGTCCCAGTCCTTTTAAACAAAAGGCAACCTACAATCTCATCTTTATGGGAAAGTCACAACCCATGTTCAATAGTCAACAAAGATAATACTCTCACATAACATAAAATGTTAGGATGGTTCTTAGTGCCCAAGAACTCAGCAGTACCAGAATTTGGCTGACTCCAGAGTCATCCTCACTTTTCTAAAGCTGTTTGGCTTCCTCAGTTCAGAAACCAGGCCTGCCTTGTGGATTAAACCCAAAACCTCATTTTCTAGTCCTGCCTCCCTCACAAGATGAGAGATATTCAGCAGTGGGAAATGCTTTTTAGAGATCTGTGTTTGATGTAGAACCATTTCCCTAATGGGCCTTGAACAATTTCCATGTTTTGAAAGCAGGGAGATTTCCTTTAAAGCAGCAGCCTGATGGGAAGCTGACCTCCACGAAATATTTCCTCCCATTCTGACTGTCTGTGGCGATTCCCTACCACTTTCCCTGTCTTCTTTTATTCCATTCACATGCTGATTTTTAAGAGGTTGGGAAAAAAACATGAGGTGTCCTCAAGTTCCTAATGCCACCACAGTGCCTCCTAATGTTACACCTCAAATTCATCAACCACAAAGACTGCAAAACCCAGATTATTTGCTGTGTCACCACTGTTATTTCACTGTCTGCTTCAGGTTTACTCCCAATTCCCAGGATCATTAAGAAGAAAAACCTCACATCACCACAACTCTTTGTGTGAGAAGTCCTCATCCAGATTTCCAGGGCAAAAATTTGTAGGATTTTCACAGGACGATCTCCACCTTCCAAATCCTAAAACCCCTTACCTTACATTTCCAACTGAAATGCAACAAGCAACCCCTGCCCTCAAAAATCAGGGGAAATCCACATTCAGCCTCAAACTCAGTTCACAAGTGCAGAAATTAAGCAAGTTTAGAGCAACACCATTCATTAACCAATTTTACTTTCCCTTAAGTAGGAGAGAATTATGATCTGATATCAAAAGGCTCCCACAGACAAAAAACTCTCAGTTTTGGTATTATTTTCCCCTTGTGCCAGTCTGACACTGGAGAAGGTGCAGATGCAAATGAGAGTTTGTTTTGGGGTTTTTTTACAGAAGTCCATGGAGAAGAACCAGAAGCAGTAGAGCACTGAAAACACGATGCAACTGGTACAGAATTTTTTAAAAAGCAACAACAAAAAAAGCCCTCCACAAGTCCTTGTTCACACCTGGGAGAGTGCCAGGACATGGAACCCAGGTAATTCCAACTCCTGTGTTCCACAGCTGAAGCAAAGGCAAATCTGTTCAGATGGGAAAACATGAGAGAGGCTCATGTATCCAGTACTCACCATGAAACAGAATTAACAGAAAGGGATGGTGATGGCTGACATGCTAAGGATGCTACAAGAATGAGCAAGAAAAGTGAGATTTTCACTGCACATGTTATAATATTCCTTTATAAGGACACATATGCATTATTTTTTCTCATTCAATTAATCATATTACAGTCTCAAGTTTTTTAAGGGTTTAAGTTGTTTAGCTTTTTTTTTTTCTGCTTACATGCCAGAGAGAGAAGTGTGAATACATGTTTAATGATGCACTTCTTGGATGTTTTCAGCCCTGAGACACAACTGAGTAACCTTGCTCTTGAATAAATTAAGTTGAAGTTTGGAGCAGCTTTTTAAACTTGGTACTAGTAAATATACCATTCTCATTAAATTACTAGGTGTATTTTAAATATTGATCTATTAACTTCAGTCTTTACTGCTTGCTTGTCAAACATACTATAAAGCATGAATAGATGTAATGTAAACATTTTTGACCCACAGGGGAATACAAACGCTGATCTAATTGCTTTAAAGCTCTGCTTCAAAAGAGACACAAAAGAACTCTTACATAACAGGCAAAATCCCCAGCAGCTGGGAAAATGCCACATCACCTTCCATTTGGATGAGGGCAATGGGATTGCCACAGAATTTACAAACACGCTGAAGCCAAACCTAATCCTACCTACAGCCCTTGGGCTCCACTTCCCACACTCCCTCTGTCACCCGTGCTGGGTTTTCAGAACTGAAGGAACTCAGGATCTCATCAGGACATGAGAAGGAAGAGGACCTTCCAAGTCAGGGAAACACTTTCATCTTTTAGCCTAAGGGACCACTTGATGCACTCTGGTGATCCCAGAGAGCTCCAGCTCAAGGCACAGAATTACTGCTGCAGGCTCTTGTATCCAAGCTCACATCCTGTGGCTGAGCTGCAGCACGCTGGCACCACTTCTGCCAGTGATGTTCACACATCAGGGAAAACAGTCCCTGTTAGAGGAGAAACCACCCCACTTTTACCCTGGCAAACTGCAAAACTGTCATTAGAAAGATGTAAAGATTGAGTCTCTCTGCCTTGAGATATCCTCAAGCCTGTCAGTCTGGTTGCCTGTGAGTACTTCTGTGGCTTCACCACCCCATTTTCCCCAGAAAAACACTTAAAATCTTGAGGTAGAAATGGTGCCACCTACCCCCTGCAGCTGATTGTCCCTGCAGCTAAAGGCCTTGGCTGGGCTGTGCTGCTGCTCAAATTGCAAGGGGCTGAGGAGGGAAGCTGCAACCTCACATCCCCTCCCACAGAGTATCTCAGCACTCCCAGTAGCTTCTCAACAAACGCTTCCTTTGGACAAACAAGACCATCATCTGTTTACAAGAGGCATTAGAAATCACTGCTGAGCCCCAGGAACTGGGCACTTATGTGGAGTTTCACAACACACACTGTTACATCTCTTCTCGTGGTGCAGTGGATGAGGCTGGGTCTGTGTCCGCTGTACTTTCAGCGTGCTGCCCAGCTTCTAAAATAAAGGGCAATAAATGTGCTGGTGAGAGAGAGGACAGCAGATTAACCATCCTCAGACCTTCAAACCCCTAAATGGATCACCACAAAAGCAATTAGCTGCTTTCCTCCTTTCCCTCCTTCCCTTGCAGTGTTAGACTCGCACTGAGTCAATGGCTAAGTGCCCTCTCCCAACATCCTTTTGATTGCGTAACAACTTCCAGGCAAAGGATGCAGGAGTAATAATGCACAAACTGCCTGGAAATAAGTTTTTCCTTCTCCTGTGCATCCATTAATACATTTATCCATAGACAGAAACTAGTCTTTGTCTGCCTTTGCTTTGCTGCCTGGGCTAAACACACCAAATGCTTCCAGCCTCTGCTCACCTCCTGAGAAATGCTTTTGATTATCACTGCCTTTCACTCTAGCAGACTCTCTTCACCTGGTTAAATTTTGATTTATCTCTCTTCCATGCTCATGACCAGAATAAGAACAAATGGAAGAAATGGCATTCCATGTTAAACACAACTCAATTTCTTGATTTTTTTTCTTTTTAAGTCAGGTCCTAACAATACACCACCACAATGAATATTGTCTGGATTTGCTGCAGTTAAGAAGCATTACCTAAACAATAAGATAAGTAACAGACATAAGCTTGTCACATTAATTAATTTTTCTTTTAAAAGCCCATGTGGAGAATCAGTCAAGTAATGATGTGGAATCAGCCAGCACTCTGCATACAGATGAAGAAAATATTCCAGAATCTTCAGCAACAAAAGAATTTCATACTTGAAAATACAATTAACATCAGAAAGCTGTCCTGCCATCTGTTCAAAACAAAAAGTATCAAATGCTCCTGCTGTTACCAGAAAACAGGGAAATGCTATGGATGCCTTGATTTTGGAGGATTACCCTCACTGATGACAGCAATGCAAACTGAAATATGCAAACACACAGTGAGCATGTCAAAATAGAGGATACCACATGGGTATTACCTCACTTCAATGAAATTACTCCACAGACCTTCACACCACAAAAATTGCCGCTCTTTAGGATATGCCACATGGGAAGGACTAAGTGGAATGGATTTCCATGGGGCTGAAACTACAGATCCTGGCTTGTTCATGAGGAGCACGCAGCTCCCAAGACTAAACTGGAAACTGGTACTAACTTACTGATCAGAAAGCTACAGGGGAAGAAAGTGAAACAGTGCACAGTGGTCATGTCTATAAAACCTGACCCTCAGCAGCCTTCTGGAGCCTCATCTGCTCAAGTGCAGCATTACCCAGACTCGGGCTGGGCTGCAAACCCTTGGTGGCTCATGGAGAGCTACAAGATGTGACACTGAGGGAGGGCTGCTCTCCACAGGCACCTTCACCAGAACTTTGGGCTCTGGCTGCACCAGGAACAATCTCAAAGACTGGCCAGATCCACTGCAGACAGCAGACACTACACATGATTTGCTTTTTCCTGCAGCAGAGAAGAAACAGAAAAGGAAGGAACAAGGAAACAACGCCAGAAGCAGCTCAAGCAGCCAACGAGTCAGGGAAAGCTGCAGGGCTACAACCACCAGCTCTCCAAGTGAAGTAAAAATACAGCACAGGGGAGTGGTTTTCTGTTTGTTTTGTTTTTCCCTCCCAGCGATTCATGCTTTTTTTTTTTTTTGTGTAACTTTACTGATAAGGCAAGAGCAGGCAAAGGAGGCAGATTCCTGTTTTAAGCAGCACACAATTTACCCAAGCAGTGATTTGCTGTTTCACACAGTCTGGCAAACAGGACAAGCAAATGGCTTGAGAGGTGACACCTTTCGTAGTCAGCTCCCAGGAAAAGGTGCCTGATCAAGGAAGCTGGCAGCAGGCTTCTCTCACTTCATCACTTTGTTTAGCGAGGCTTATCTTTCCACACACAGAAAATAACAGGCCTTGCTTGTGACAAAAGCAATTGCTTAAAAAAATAACATGAGGTAAAAAAGAGAAAGTGATCACATAGAGATTGTGTTGTCCTCGTATTTCTTCACATAGTTCCACTATCACCACAGGATCACTTCACACAAAGAGAAGGAAATTAAAGAGAATCTCCTATATAACCTCCTTTTTCCATGTATTTGCAATTTCACAATAGAGATGAACCCAAATACTCTGTAAGAGCAGAAAATGCCATTTCCTTCCCAGTTCTTGCACTATCAGCTCCCCAGCAGATATAAATTTACCTTCTTTAAATAGGCACTGCTAGGATGGTGTTTAGAAACAAGCTTCACCTAGTTGTCATGAATTATTAACCAGAAAAATCCCTCTTGTTCTTTACAGAGTCTTGATTTGCAAGTTTAAAAATCAAACTGACACAAACCTCTTGTATAAATATCCAACCTTTAAAAAATGCTCCGAGCATTATAAATGCATTTTTTCATGAATATGAAAACAACAATTCTATAAATAGCTATTCTTCACAGAATTGCTTCAAGACATTGTTTTTACAGACAACAGTAGGAAACTGAAGGAGGTCCTAGTGCCAAACACATTAAAAGTGAAATAAACTCTCCAATCAACTCTGGGTTTCCACTTATTCTTACAAAGTTCATCGTTATTTTTTAGCTTATACAATTAGTTTATGCAAGGGAAGGAACAAGTCAAAAGGCTCCACTGTGTCCTGGCGCAGCCACTGGGTCACTGTAAATCAGTCACAGCCCTCAGCTTCTGAGGGCACTCACTTGGCTGCTCCGGGCAATAATTTAAAATAACTCTGCACTGTCAACAGATGAACTCACTATTACCCACCACAACCTTGCCCAGGCAAAGACAAAGATTTTCATTCTAAACTCCACGATACCATTTCCAAATACTCAAAACCATGCTCCATCTCCTCTCAAAAGCAAACACAGGCAGATAAACACGATCCAATGTAATAGCAAATTGCCTCTTCAGCCTGCACATTTCATGGCTGCTGTCTCCTCAAGCTGTTTTTGCCCTAGTATCTAAACACAAAATCAACAGGAACTCCTGAAAAACAGCTACACAACTGGTACACCAGGTTTCTGCAGGCAGAACACTACAACCACACGTTCAGTCTTTCTGGCAGATCCTCATACAAGGCCAAAGCTCAAGCACTAGCAAGTTCAACACCATTTTCAACAGGGAGCCAGCACAAGCACTCACTTGATAAGTACTTGAAAATTCATCTGTGTAATAAGGAGAAACTCATCCAATTCCCAGTTTTACAATAACGACTGCCACGTAATTTTCTGGTTTAAACATGTATGAAACAAACTACATCCAAGTGCTCCAGGTGCTGACCTCTTTGCCTGTGTTTCCCTGAGTTTCCAGCCTCCAACAGCTGGGAACACAACAGTGGTGGCTCTGGGGGTGACAGGGATGTGAAACTGGAGCAATGAATCAGGCCACGAGCTCTCCCAACTGCTCCCCAGCCAGGGCAGTGAGCTCAGCACACCGGAATGTTTTTCAAAGTGTCCAGCGAGGATTAGTAAGAACTTGGTGACGTGGCCCACCAGGCATGGCCAGGGAGCACGTGGCCATTAAGGAGGAAGAATTCAAAGGGAGTTATGACCTCTGGGAATTCTGGGCCTGCCACGCACCACAGACAAAATCCTCCACGTGCAGAAGGCAAGAGAAAGCACAGACCAACTCTGAACCACAGCAGCGTCCCAAATGGATCCTTCCTGTCTTGCCAGGACAATTATACACCTCACTGGGCATCACAACATTAACCTGGCTGGGATTTACCACACCTTCCATCCATCTCCCCAAGGAATGAGCCACAGGCCTGGTGCCTTTCCCCTCCAGAAGATATGCTGATAAAATGCTTGTCTGCTGCGCCAGGACCGCACATCCCACCACAGAAAAAAAAAAAAAAAAAACAAAAAAACCAACACCGTTCTGGAGCTGGAAGCTTTTCTCTTACCTTATTTTGATCTGTCCAGTAGAAGAAAAATCCCTGTGGGTCTGTTCTGAGGATAATTGGAGTCACAACAGTAGAGTCCTAGCAGAGAAAGGACAAACAAAAAATCCATGTCAGCACACAGAACACATAATTAGGCACAAGCTGCTTTGCTATCCGCGTTAATGAATTGCAACATCTAGCAATTACCCTGAAGGTATCCCTAGCAAGATGTCACTGAAAGAATTTAGTATCACCTGCCTCATCTCCATTTTTCTGACATAACGTATTTCCATTACTCTGGAGACAGCACCTAAGAACTCCAGGCTTGTCAACACGTGGAGTTAATCCAGAAACGCTGGAAGTAGATGAAGTTAAACAGGCACAACACCCTGAATGTCAAACCAGAGCCCAAACAGTAAAGCACTGCAGTTAACAGGAGTTCACTGCCTATCTTGATCCAACTTCAATTTCAGGTATCAACATGAGCTAAATCCCTGTAAAATTTACTTCTACAAAGGCTGAATTTGCCTAGAAAACATGGAATAGCATTCTTTATGTTCAGATTTGTCAGTAACTTTGCATTAAAACTTATCTTATGAAAATGTTAGTAATGGGGGTGTATATATTCCACCTTTCAAACTGGTAGAAAACCTGTCTAGTCTGGTAACATCCATAGCTCAAAGTCATTTAAAACCAGGCCCCATTTCTTACTACACTGAATTTGTTAGCTACAAATTCCCATCCTCTGACTGACAGCAGTGCCTGAGTGGGGAGACACAAACTCTGACCCAAGCCTTTTTCTCAGGCTGGAGTTCATCACATCTCTCCCATCAGGGTCCCCCAGTGCCTAACAACAACTGACATCAGTGCAGCCTGCTCCTAATAGGATTTCTCCTCTCTTCTATTTTTCATGACATCTGTGAAGACACTGCTGTCTCAAGACCTCTCCCCATTTTCCAAACTCAATTCAGCAGTTATGGAAGGGGTACAGAAGGGAAAAAGACAAGAAGACAGAAAAACTGCCTAAGCCTCAGCTCCCCAGAAACCCAGGCTAAACACACAGTTCCTCTTCAGAAAGGATTTGTATTTCTGTTGAAGTACTACAGGTATTTTACACATTTAGCATTCATTCATTTCCAAAGCAGTAATGTGTGAGGTCAGACTATATTGCTTTGAGGGGAAAAAAAAATGGGCTGTAATAGGTTCAAACTTAAATCAAACATATTTAAGTGCAGAGTATAAGCTCAAAGAAAGTTGATGGAAGTGACACTGTTATAAATAAATAAAAACTTCTCCAAGTGTCATTTGTGATGCAAGAACACTTGTCTACATCATGTCTCCAGTACAATCCTTTGTGACATAGCACTAAACTCCCAGCAATGGGCATTCTTGAAATAGGGAAGATGAACCACTCCCAGTTCACAGCTAGAAAAAAAAAAAAAATGAGACCCAAAACAGCTCAGTGACAGGCCCAGCACCAGCCAGGAGCCTACAGAGCAACAAGGGGGAAAAATAAAAAGGCATCAAGCATTTTCATCTCAGCACAAGAGAAATGCAAACAGAAGGGCAAGTCCTCTCTAAGAGAAAGTACAAGATCAAACCATTTAATGAATGTAGAAGTCCTTTCTGTAACTGCAAGATGCAGGCTTTGCATCTGTCCAGAGCTCCACTGACTCCGAGATGGTGCCACAGGAGCTTTCAGAGGCTGGGAACAAGTGTGGCTGTGCCATGGCAATGTCCCAGGTGGGCCCAGAGCTCTGTTACAAAGCACCACCGACTCTTCATTAAAACATTGCCCTGCCCTAAGAGAACAGACATGCAGAATTTGTAGAATCTTATTCTTCCCCTCCATTTCTTCCAAGTTTCTAATATCTTGGTCACCTGAGAGTTGGGTGCCATTTAATGCAACATGGAAATTTGGTTTTAAAATAAATCAGACCCTGAAGGAATGTGTCTATACCCACAAGCACATACAAAAGGGTTCTTAGACTTCCAAAATTCAAAAACAGAAAAAAAATCCCTGCTCTGGAGGCATAGCCCTCCTTTTTTAGTTTATTTCATTGTGTCATATGTAGCCTGTGTGTGAAAACATAAAATGAGGAAAGATAAAGTGTCCTTCTGCCTTAGGATGAGATAAAAGCAACTTCAGCAGGAAAGAGAAGAACAAACAGACACAAAGGAATTATGCTTTAGGATTAACTAATTTCAATGCTGGTTAATCATTTCAAATCAGTTGCTTCAAACCAAAGGGTTTGATGACATACAGCTATCAGAGTAACCCTTTTGTAGATGTGGGTTGTAAAATGTTGACCAAAATCAGACTTGAGAAAGCAGAGGATGAGGGGAAAGAACCTTCAACCTATTAGGTGGCATAAAGGGAACTTTATCATGACAGGGTGAGCCTTAGTCTGGCAATCTCTGCTCCAGAAAGCTGTTTGGCTGTGTTGGGGTTTTTGTTTGGCTGGTTTTGGTTTTCTTTTTTAATTAACTCTACTACTCAGACATCAGGCACAGGACAATTAATGTGCTGATGAACATGAGAACCCCACACTGCCACAGGACCTGAGAATAACTTTGCACATGAATTTGTGCAACACGTGTCGTAGGAACTCTTCCACACAGCCAGCAGCAGCAATAAAAGCCATGTGCATGATGTTTTATATGTTCTACAAGTTAATTATCATTCTTGTAAATCCCTGACATCAAATGCCACACTCAGTTCTGGGTGTGGAGGAATAACAATCAACTTTTTGAGTCAGAGGTTGCAAAGGCAGGAAACAATCAAAAAGATACCTGAAAAACCCTCTTTGCAATATACATTCAAGAAAAGCAGCAATTCAAGGCTCTGAAATAGGAATTTGCTGCAACCAACAATTGTCTGGTGCATTTATTTACAAACACTATTGTACTATAAAGGAATGGCTGAGGTTTATGACCCATAAGACACACCTGAAGTCATTTATGAGTATCCTCAAGTCTATTAATTCAATTTCCTCACCCAAAGAGCTGACCTCATAACTCCTGGAACAGACTGACCAACCACACAGAACTCTGAAGAAAAGGATTATGGACAGGACACAGAGAGGAGGAGGAAAATGAAAATACCAAACAAAACTTCAAGGACAAAAAAATCAGGAGCAGACATCCATATCTCACCTAAACCACTCAGATCCAGAAATGAGAATAAAACAAGGAAAAAAAATGTATTGCCCATCTCAAAAGCTGAAGGATTTTGAAATTAACACATTTAAATGTGTAGTAGGAGAATAGTCTATATCCTATATTCATTCCTCTGGATGTCAACAAAGCAAGCAGGCCTTTGGGCAACAGGCCAGATTCCTGGGGCAATCCCAAGTACATAAAAAAGGTACAGGAGGAGAGGACCAAGGGAAAAATCAAAAGGGGTACAGGAAAAAGAGAAGGGAGTGTCCCAGTCAGTGGTGCAAATGACTGTGGATTATCAGGCTTTTTAAATGCCACCCATGGATGCTGGTGCCAAGCAGTGCCTTGGTTTCCAAGAGATTCCTACTGCAAATTCCTTGGAAGAAAGAGTGGCCCTATCCTGGCTGTCCCCACTGTACACTGTACATTTAGTGCTGTGTACCACTAAGAAAATCACTTTCTTGAAGGGCTTTTAATTCCACCTTTAAAAGTCCTCCACCTTTTTATTTGCTGACTTCTGGCCAATTCTCTACTTTCCTCCAATTCCACAGCCTCAAATGAGTAGTGTGGCTGTTCCATTAGGTTTCCTCCTAATTGGCTGTCCAACCTCAGATCCTGCATTAGCAATATTCTTTGGTTTATACTTTTAAACAAAGAGGTTTCAACTTTAAACCCAGAAGGTGCCACAAGGAACTTTGGGATCCTTAGCAGCCAGGCACAGCAGAACAGGAGCACAAAGGACCAATGGACAAATCCACAATTAAATGACTGCCAGGGAACTGCTCAAAGTGTGATTTTAAGAGTGGGTACCTCAGACTGTATCAAACATCAGTGACCAAAAAGTGCCACCTCCATCATTCCATTACTCCTGACCAGTAAAGATCATCATACGAAGATAATTAATGGCTGAAATGGTTTCGCTCCTTTCTGACTTTCTATCAGAGCACCACCATGACCTGGCTGAGATGGAACCTTTTACTCCATGACCACGAGCCAAAAGAGCTTGTGTTTTAATAAATCAGACAAGATAATGATGATGTTTCTTAGAAACAGCTGCAGTCAAAATTCACATCACCAGCTTTTTAAAAGAAAAGCAGAACAGCCTCTGTCCTCAGCTTTTGTGACAGATGGGGCTCATGACACTGCCTTATTAAGCCTGACTGTTTTTTCCTGGGTTTGCCTCAGAACATCCCCAAATATAACCTCAAAACTTTTTACACATCATTATTTCACTTGCTCGAATCTTCTGGAAAAATTCTGCCACACTGCTTTGAAACACAAAGCTAAGAAATATGGACTCTTTCTGGAAGAGGCAAAATATTCTTGTACATTTCTTTCACTTTGGCCAAAGGACCCAAAATCTGGTTGAGCAAAGGTGTAATATGTGGGGACAGTCCCTAAAAAGAGCTCTCTCGCTACCCCACAACAAATTAGGTGGATTTCAGGCCTGGGGGAAGCAGAGAAGGAGCAAAGGAGAAGGGACAGCAGAACTCCAGTTTCCACAGGGTCAGCAGACACCTTAGCTGTGAACTCCATCACACATTGAGTGTGCTGGGACTGGAACTAAACAGGATCACCCAAACAATCAGAACTATGAACTTCTTCAGGCAACAGCTGAATTACAAGTGAAAGGGACAAAGCTCCCATCCCATTTGCTGGGAACCCCTGAAGCAATCTGGAAGGGTAAAGACTCCCTCTTTTACTGAGGGCAGAGGAACTAAACCTGCCACATAAAGGAACAGGCTGCAAGAAGAAAGTGTTGGGAAGGTGAAATGAGTGCTGGAGGTTGGAAGAACAAAAAAATCTAAACTGGCATTAAGTTTACAGAACTGCAAATTGAAATTCCCCTTGTTCAACAGGAACATGCAGGAAGATTCACTACAAGAGTGGTTAAACCCTGAAGAAACTCTGGTGATGGCACCAGAGGACAGAAGTCATCATTCTGCTGATCCAAGACTGCAAGTTTCAAAGATCTACCTTGGGTGGGATTTGTTTCTCAGAAGTCTATCCCAGCCCAACCTATTTCTCAGGATGTCCCACACTCAAGCTCATGATCCTCTTACAGCATGAGTCCTTAAATGCTGCAAGTGAAACAGTCAAGACAGAATAAAGGGAGAACATCAGAGCAAAGGCAGTGAAATGCCAACCAGGAAGATTTTTACCTTGGCCAGAGAGTTCTTGTGTGATGCTGAGCAAATAATTTAAACCACTCAGCTCATCAGCATAAACACTACATTCCAATTTTGAGAGAACACTGGAATTATATTTCCACATTTCATTTTCTAATTTTCAGAGGTGCTGAGCTCAAATGCATCTGAAGTCACTGGGGAGGCATTCTGAACATGTGACTCTATAGCACTGTAGGCTGAAAATTAGGTCCAATGTACCTAAGCACAGATTAAAAATTAGGATATTTTTAATGTTTGTGTCTTTTTTTTTGGATCTACAACAGTAAAATTGGAAACACTCTGCCATTTAATGGGTCTTGTAGAAATAAATTAAAAAGTGCTTATGAAGCATTTACTTTATAATAACTAATCACTGTGGAGTCTTTTATCTATTTGTTAACTATTTCACAGCTTTTGTTAAAAAAACCATCTTGAGCATTCAAGCACTGAAGTGAAGAAACCACACAGCACACAATACAACTTCCCTTTCCCAAAGAAGGCTCATTTACTTAGGAGCCCTTTTCTGGTTTTCATTTTCCTATGTATCCACCAACACTCCAAAGAGCTCCAAAACTACACTAACAGAGATGTCATTTATGACTTAAACCTCAGACCTTCCCAGGCAGGAATTTTACCAGTCTGCAGCAGATCCAAATCTTATTCCCCTCCCCCAAAACTTCAGTTATAAAGAGCTTTCCAAAAGAGTTAACCAAGTTCAGGCTTTCCCACTTACTAAATATTAACTCTTAAATAGTCTAAACTCAGTCTCATATGTTGAAAAAGACCAAAACAACAACTAATACTCATTCAGAGCAAATATTTTTAAGGAGCCCAGTGCTGATACCTGTTTACTATCCAAAGATTAGCAACAAAGAAGAAACAACAAAAACTCTGCAATGTCAGACTCGACCTCTCCCCTCCAGACTGAAAGTGTTCACCAAAAAAAATAAACTCTTTAGCTTATTGTTTTAGTTTTATACACACAGAACAATGGTTGCTCATTTTTCATGTCCTCACTAATGTGCTGGAGTGGCAGGCTTATGCACAGTGTAACAACAAACAAAAAAAGGCAGGGGGGAAAAAGAACTTACTTAAAATAACTTCTGAAAAATTCCAAGTTGTTTATTTGTTTCATCTCAGCTTATCCATAATAAAGATACTCTCATGCTACATTTACTTGTAAGGTTAAAGGGGATACTCTTGATAATCTTCTTTCAAACATTCTAAACAAATAAAGAAGCCTGCAAATTTCCAGAGCATTCTCTCCAAGTTAAAAATGCTTCATGAAGATGAAGTGCTCTAAGAGAAAGTCATTCAAAAATAACTTAAGACATGGGTTGATTTTTGCTGCTCACCTGGAGAAGTGCTGTAGCCACTAAGCAATGCCACCTTACCAGGAGGTTTGCTGCAGCAATCCAATGCTTAGAGGGAAAAAAACCACCACATGGCTAGAAAATTGAAATCCTGGCCCTCAATTTAGGCAGAATTCACCTTAGCAATATAGTTAACTTAAAAGTGAAAGTAAATAGTGTGAGCCACAGAGAGATCAGTCAAAATCTTTATGCAAAGTACATATTATCACTAGGGAAAATAAGAAAGCCTTTAAGCAAGGAATGAAAACAAACCTATTTTTGAACATACACCATCACATTAACTTGCTACAGTGTGCCAGTTGCAGCTCTCAGAGAATATCAGCTCAGCTGTGCCCCGGCTGTTGAGCTACTTAGAGACTCAGTTATGTCTATCTTGTTCCCACTACAGGCCAGACAAAAACAAAGAGACAAGTCAGTCCGGGCAGATTTCAGCCCTTAAGACAGATAATTCCTGGGAAAAGTTGTTCTTTATAGTCAGGTTTCATTACCCTTCTCAGCCTAGCAACACATCCTGCTACTTTAAGCTTAACCCCCTACCTAAAAAAGTTTTACCCATGGACTTGAATTACATTTTTATTTACTTATTAAACTGCTTTAAATTCCCATCAGGAAGAGCTGCTATAACCTGGGTATCACCACAGCACAGGGGATCAAGCCAGTTCTTCCCAAGCCTTTCCCCTCTCTCCCTTCTCTCTAGGAATACAAAGGCACAGCTGTTCAAAGCCAGACCAGCAGTCAGGAGGCTCAGAGTTCCATCCCAGCAGACAGGGAGGAGCAGCTACCGAGGTTCAACCCAGAAACAACCGGAGGAAGCAAATGCTCAGCCAAACACCATCTGAACCAGGCACACATATGGCTACAGCCACAAAAAAAAAAGACCTAAGCAACCAGCCACATTTATCTTTCACAGATTCTAAGAGCAGCTATTTCTGCTCAGTGCCTTGTGAATCCAAACTACACATCAAGAGCAACAAATCCTTCCAAAATCTGCTTTCTGACCTGGAATACTGCTACAGAATACAACAGAAACAGCGTGAGGAAAAGCAAAGTTACAGGACAACAATAATCTGTTTGACTTTAGTGCTTTACACCCTGATCCCAAACGGATTTTGTGAACAGTGTATTAGGCATCAGATGGTGGGAGCAGTATTACATCCAATCCCAAGGCACAAAAGAGTGACTTGTCTCGCAAAGCCAGGACTTCTTAATTGATCCTAATGCTTTTTCAATTTAGAAACTGAAGAGGGTCTGCAGAGGAAATGGAATTCCAAGCCTTCCACCCGCTTCTGTGTGATCTGGAATGGCTGATGTGAACTCCTCCTCTCCACTTCCCCAAGCTCAGGCACAGCATTTCTCTTTCCATCTGGACCATCCCCCAGTGCAGGGGCAGCAGGCACTGGATGAGGCTCATGGGGGATGTAGCAGATTTTGGTGCTTCTCCTCAGAGAGGGGGTTCATGTGAATTGTCAGTACCACATCTGCCAAGGCACCTCAGTTACTGATCAGGCACAGAGTTACAAGAGGCTCAGAATGGGAAGTCCATACATGGACGGGTTTTCAAGTCTGTACCACCACAGCTTTTGTCAGACTATTCTGCACACCTCACCACAGCATCCTTCTGGAAGCTGGCGAACACTTTCTGCAATGTTGATCCACACAACATGAAATTCTTTAAACGCCTCTCATGCTCTGGTTTAAATGCTTCCAGCATTCCCACTAAAAAAGGCCCATTTAAAAACTCTCAGTGGTGTAAAGCTCAGCTAGAAAAATTTTGCTTGAGGCTGAAACTTAGTACAAGTTTAAGAATTCACAACAACCACTTCTGCTTCATGAAATGCAAAGGCAAGTTAGTAAAACCATGTTTAAGCCGCAACCCAACACAGCAGGGAAGGGAACAACAAGGACAAGACAGAGGCTGCCCCAGTGCACAGGCGATGTGGAAGAACTGAACTCCCACTCCCACACACAGTGTGAAAAGAAATGGTGCATAATGAACATCAGTTTGTGAGCCTGGCTCTTCTGAAGAGCCCTGGTAGCACAGCAGAACCAAAGTGCTCATTATGGTCAATTGTGTTTTACAGTTACATGTTGTAGTTTACTACTTCTTATTAGAGCCCATTGTTTCACCAGGGAGTTCGTGCATGCCTGTTTACATGCGAGACCACAGCAGTTCACCAGCACCATCCTTTTTAAAAATCCTCCAGCACATTCACTTAACAGAAAACTAACACTCCAAAGTGGTTAATGGCAAATACTTTCCAAAGTCACTGAATATTTGTCTGAATGCCCTCCTACAGCCAGAGTGGCAAAGAGACTCCCTTCCCCTGAAACCTTGGATTTTGTGGGCTTCCACAGCTGAGAAGACTACAGGCAGGGAGAACAAGACAGGAGGGGCGGGAAATGTGCAGATATACACAATGCACAGTCAACAATGAGTTACTGCTGAAATTCTTCATCACAGCATGGCTAAAAGGCATCAACTAACACAAGGCTGCCAATGAAAGCAGTCACTAAACACAACAGGACTCATCTCGGTCACACGTTCCAGGTAACACCTCTGTACTGCTGAGTAACACCTTTAACCTGAAATGCACATCTTTCCCCAGAACTTACCATGTTTTATTACTGCAGCCTTCGGGTTTACAATTTTACATCTTTTTACCAGCTAGCCTAAAGCAGACAGGTAATCCAGTGAACATCCACTGTGCATGGAGAGCACCTCTTGATCTTCTAATTCCATCTATACCATTACCACTTGGGAAATAACACTCTAATAATTTAAACTGTTGCCTGATGCCTTGGACTTTCAGTCTGGAGACTCAAATCATCGTTAAATTGACCTCTGCATATACACACGGAAATTCCTTGGTAGCTTACAAAAAATAAAACAATAACTGCAGTGACAAGGCTGCCTTTTCCTATCCTAAGGAAAATGTCAACCCAAAGAAAACATTTTCTCAGGCAAGTCATTCAACCCTACCTCCTGAAAATAAAGAACCTGTATCAAGTCACGGTTTGGTACTGCGGACAAGGTCAGTTTGCCGAGCCTATTAAAAATGTGTTAGCTTATTACTGTAAATAAAAGTTCACACTATGAGTTGTTTGGTTTCTGATGTTCTCTCTCTCCTTCAGAGTGTTTATCACAGGTTTACAGGGGTCAGGCTCACACGTTTGGCTGCTGGACAGGCTGAAAGCAATGGCAAAGGAGCGAGACAGAGCAGTTCACGTAACCACAGTTCCTGACTTGTTATGTCTCGCTCGCTGCTGTGCCTCCAGTTGTTGCTCTGGATGTCTTTAGCACAGCCAAGCTCACTGCAAAAACGCAAGAGCTCTGAAAACAAGCCATTCTCAACAATTCTCCTGACATTCAGACTGCCTGCCTTCTTTCCCAACCATTTCTCTACCACAGCTCGAGTCTCACGATGCCTCCGTGCCTCCAGACACCACTCACAGACAGACTTTCTGGGGCAGCTGCTCCTCCCCGCACAACTGAGACACAAACACCCAGAGCAAAGCCAGCTCAGGACTCATCCTGCTTTCCTCCTCTGCAGGCTTTGAAAAAGGCAACTCTCCTGTTTAGCTTCCCTTTCCTCCGAAACCGTCCCGGGCATAGCCAAGAAATCAATCCCAGCTGCCGAATAGCTGCTCTACCAAAGGTGAAGTAGAAACCTCACTCCTTTCCTACGATACAAACGTAAGGGGCTGGGGAGCAGCAAGTAGTAAGGGGAAAGCAGATGTGATGATGAAGCAAGTCGCATGCCCTGATGAGCCAAGAAAGAAGAGAGTCTTCTGCGGAGGAAGTAAGACGACAAAGGGTACCCAAACTGCAGCCCCACCAGAACGAGAGAGACAGCGAGAGAAGCAAGAGCCAGAAGGAAAAAGGAGAGGCTGGCAGGAGGAGACGGGAGATGGAAGGAGAGAACAGGTTGAAACAACTACGTTACGAGCACAGAGGTGGCAACATGCACACTGAAACACAGCGGGCGGGAGAGGAAGACGCTCGCCAAAGGAGCCAGCTGCACACAGCTCGCACCGGCCGAGCGCAGTCACACAGGAGAAAGTTTGCCCGGCATTCGGCCGCCGGTTCAACCCCGCCGCGCAGCGCACGGCGGGGACACCTCTGTCGCCGCCCCAAGCAGGGCAGGGCCCGGAGCCCTGCCACCCGATCGATCCCTAACCCCGCCGTGCC
>JAHLSL010000010.1:3084375-3126592 GCA_025920805.1 Petroica traversi
CCCTGGTGGCACGGACGGTCACCCTTGTTCCTTTCTGTCCCCTTTGCAGCCGGGGCGCCACCTCCCGGCCACCGCCACCGCCGCGGCCACTCGCCTTCTCGGGATTCTGGAGTCCGCGCTCGGCCGCCTCGGCTCCTCCGGAAGGCAGAGGGACGGCAGGGAGGCGCTGGGAATGGGAGCTACATCTCCCTCCGTGGGAAGCACCAGGGAGCGAGGGTGAGTGTCCGTGCGGCTCGTCCTGCGGAGAGATACGGCCAGGAGTGGCCCCGCGGGCTGCAAAGGGGTGACATTGAATCACACAGAGGTTGGGGGCTGGAAGGGACCTCTGGAGCTCACCCGGTCCCACACCGCTGCCCAGGCGGGGTCACCTGGAGCAGGTGGCACAGGAACACATCGAGGAGGGTTCGGGATGTCTCCAGAGAGGCAGATTCCACAGCCTCTCTGGGCAATTCTTCCAGTGCTTTGCCACCTTCAGCGCACAAGTTCTCCCTCGTGTTGAGTGAAACTTCTTGTCTTTTAGCTTTTGTTTTGAGGGAACAGTCCTTCTGCTCTGCAAAAGCAAAGACAGCGCTGAGCCGGCACAGTGATGCCAAAAGAGAAACAACTTTTAATTGAAAGAGTGGCACAAACATTTCTCAAAGCTTTGTGCATGAAATACATAGAAATTTCTTTACCACAGCTTTTTGATCTCATAAGATGAAGAGTCTTCCTCAGAACAAAGGCATGTGACCTTCATTCAGTTTTAGGTGTACTCAACTCAAAAGGCATAAAGATGGCAAAGCGTCCTCTCACCCAGCAAAATTCTAAATCCAGAGGTTTTAAGGAAATGTTTTTGAAGAACAGAGTTATATGTGCTCCACCAATGACCTTCTCTCTGTTAGAGGCCTGTGCAGTCAGAGATAAAGCATCAGATGACACAGCACATGAGGTTTCTAATTTCTCTGTAGGGGTTTCCAACTGGCCCTTGGGATTTAGGGGCAGCAGGCCAAAATTCTACTACAGACAAAGCAAATGACACAGGAAAAAAATGTCTTTGCATGTATTTTTAACCTAGTACTCTTTTGAAATATCATTCTTCCAAGCTAAATATATTTCTTCAATCTGTGTGTTGAGATGCTGGTTCTGTTGTTTTTTTGTTTTTTTGTTTTTTTTAATTAAAAAGCTACAAAACTGGCATATTGGACTGCTGATTTGCTCTTACCGTAGAGAGTTGCTAAAGCTTTTCCCTCTGGGCCTTTTCCAGATTCTTCCCCTTCAAAGAAAAACTTTTGACTTCCTTTAGTGGGAGGTGAATCTGCTCCTTTACGATCACCCGTGCATGCAGCGTATGCATTTTCAAGGCCAATTAACCCATTTGATCTATTTTTTGTTCTTATTAACCTTCCGTGCAAACGTGGGTGTCACTTCAGCCAGGATGAGAGCCTGCTCACTCTCCCTGCTGTGCTTTAATTCCCAGCCATTCGCCATGACTTAAAGAAAAAAATAACCAATTCTGCATTTGGCTGCACTGATGTATGGGGTTGCTCCATGATGAGGGAAAAGGGAGAGATTTTCGGGATCATTTTCACAACTGCCTCTTCATCTCATTTCATATAGCATACAAAAGAATGAAAATAATACTAAAATCCTCAAGAAATAAGAGCAGTGAGTACTGATGCTACAGTACTTACTCATGATCCCTTAAGCTCTTGCATTCCCAGTAGTCTCCAGAAATCAGATCCTGGAAAGATGTAAACCCAGGAATGGTGACACTTCTCTGGCAGTCTTCTCAACAAATCCACAATCCCCTTTCACTTGGCCTGGCCTCATTTACAGTCTTTGTTAGGGAAAAACAAATCCCAATTCATGATACCTCCAGATTCCTAGTGATTCCATAGGTCCCAGCAACTACTGATCTGAACATGGAAGAGGTGGGCCTACAGATTAGGATAGGCTGTGCCTGTCATTACTGACACAAAGTTTTGTCTGGAGCAATTTTGTGTTTTTTCAGAATTGAGTATTTTAATCTGATAGCATTTGTCTGAAGAGAAACACGCCTTTTATATGGTGGGTATCAAATGGATTTGGCATCAAAAGGAAGAAGCAGCACAAAAAGGAAATGGCATTATGCCTGTGCTTCTTAACAGCTCTGGAAAGTGCTCATGATTCAGCCTGTGCTGAAATCCTGGGCTCTGTGAAATCAGTGGGAATTTCAGTTTCAACCCAGATCGGTGGCTCATGTGTTACTGCTATTTCTTCACTAGCATCTGCTCCAGCAAGGAACACATTTCTGGGTACCCAGTGCATCCTGCAAGCACAGATTCCGTGTGTGTCTCAATCTGGCTCCTTTTCCACAAAGCTTGGGATCAGTGACCTGGAAACCAGCTACACTCAGCAGGATTGTTACACTCAGGAAGAGTACGAAGGTCTTCTTGTTAAATGACTGGATCAAGCTGGCAAAAGAAGAACAAGACACCTTCCTCCAAAGCCTCAGGCAACATCTAAATGCTTATCTTCTGTTTCTTCTTCACTCAGCCCTTTTCAGTTCCAAGAGTGAAGGAAAGATGTAGCGTTAGAAAAAACCCCAAAAAACACTCAGCAATAGGCATATTCAAGTGGTTATTCCAAATCATACAAATCAGATGTGGTACCTGCTGGGCTCATGTTGCTGCAAGAACTATTTCAGGATGTTTCCATTTCTCTAGGTTCAAAAATCTCAGCCTAGACAGTCAAGTGATTGCCTTGCATAGATAATACAAGTTATTTGAATGCAATATACCCATAAAGCATTATTTTTTATATAAGGGGCTTAGGTACCAATATTTCATTTCCAGGAGAATAATGAATACACAATGTTTTAGATACACATCTGGAAATGTGTGCAAACAAATCAGGAAAGGAGCAATAATTGATTTAAATAACAGATGGCTTTGACCAAAGTCAGGTCAAATAAAGACAAGGCAAAAGCTACACAGAAAGACTGTATATGAAAAGATACAAGAAATGCACTAAAACCTAAATGTATTATTTAAAATCAGGTTTCAGAGAAATATATATGAAATCTCATTTCAGTTACTATCAGTTTATCGGTGTAATTCTAGATTTTGAAAGGAAGCAGTAGCCTCAGCCTTGAAAATGCCTCACTGCAGTGGTGCATTGAACATACTAAGAGTTAAAAGTAAGTGTTTGCAGGATTTGGGATTAAAGATAAACTCAGCTTCACCAGAAGGATATCATCCTAACTGCATTTTAAATGGGGTCAAATTATACTCTAATTATCAGAGGGAGCAGGATCATTAAGTTCTCTCCAGAACAGAAATACAGCAAATGTGACCCTCTCTGTCTCTGATAAAAGCTCCTTTCCGGTCATGCAGGCACAAAGCTCACACCTGACCCATGAGACACGAGTGCCACAAGGTGTGCTGAGGCTGCTTTGTGCACTAAGAAATGACACCTGCCTACTGCAGTAGTCACTCATTTACCTAGAGAATTAATCTGCTAATTCTTCTGTAAGATCATGGCCAGAGGCCACTGGGATCTGTTTATGTTTAATCTGCTCCCTGTGCGAGATGCCATAGGTACAGAATGCAGTCAGATAGAGCCTTTATCTTTACGAGTGAGCCCGATAACTTTTGTGGCACAGCCACTCAATCAGGTGACTCTTGGAGTGAATATAAAATTCTGGCACACAAACCACCACCATAGCAACAAAGACAGCCTGGCAACAGCGGCGGCTGCTGCACGGAAAGAAATTGAAAGGGGAGGAGAAATCTTGTACAAGAGTCCATTTCCTGCTGAAATAATTTTATTTTTTCCCCTCACATCAGAATCACAAACGTCTTTAAAATACTGTGAGAATAAAGATGAATGCACAGTGATGGGAATTATGACACAAACAGTGTCTTTGCGTAGATGAAGTGCCTGGGTCACTGCTGCACTCACTGGGACCATATTTTACTCTGGATGGATTGAGTTGATGCACAGCTGGCACCTGTGGAACTCCAGGTCACCAGAAACAGTCACACTCCTCCAGACAGCAGCCTGAGTGAGGAATGAGCCCTGGATGGTTTGCACAGAAGATGCTGCTGAGCAGAAGTCCTCAGCCACTGAGACCCCCTACCCTGCTCTTTCATGGGGAAGGGCCCTGGCTTGAGATGTCCTTCCCTGATGCTGCTCCATCCCATGGACCCCTCTCCATGTCCCCCAGCAAGCCCTAACACTCCCTCCTGCCTACTTAACCTCCACTAAAATAAAAAAAACCCCAACAAATTATTACCAGAAGAACACAAAATGATTGCCATACTTGCAACAGTTAAAATGGCAAGTTAAAAAGTCAGTAATGCATTCCCTAGGAAGTGTTAATTCCCCTTTTATGTACTATAATCTGTTCTCGCTTCCCTGTTAAATTTACAGCATAATACTTTTTTTTTTTTTACAGGTTGTTAAAACCAGTCCATAAAACATACAACACACTTAAGAATGTTGAAGTTAAATATGAAAGATTTCATGGCCTACCAGGTTTGTTAAATCATAGGTGGGGTAAACTGCCAAAGGTCCACCAACTTTAATGCTGTGCATTTGTTTATCCCAGTGTAATATATGCACTTTTGCCTTTTTTGTTCTCTTCTAGTTTCTACATTTGTCCCAGCTTCATGGGAAGATTGGAGCCCTCTCACCTGCTTTAATTTACATCCAAGCTGAGCTGAGAGTTGAACTAAGAGACAAAAACATCAAATGGGCTGCAAAGCAAAAATTGCCTTGAAAATCCCCAGCCCTTTTGTAGAGCAGAAATGACGTGCTCTGGGTGAGGTAGCTGCTGCATGAATGGGACCCTTGTGCTTCATGCAGAGAGGAGAATGCTGGTTTGTGCTTTTCTTGCAGTGCCTGACAGTCACTGAAATCTCATGGTATCTTTTAGAGGCACAAAGATGCTTCCATATTATGTATATGCCCAGCATGCCCACAATGAGACTTTCTCTGGATTCCCATCCGTAATTCCCACAAAGCTTTTGCATGAATTGCTATTACTGAGCAATATTTAACTAACAGCTCTCAGCTGTATTTCCCATTACCATGGTGGAGTCATGTCCCATGGTAGCTAATTCATTGAAGCCTAGCTTACAAGCTTGATACAGTTATATATATATATATCAAAGCTGGCAGCAGGATGGTTTGTCTTTAGAAAGATGGGAGATTATGAGTCTGAAAAAGTAAATTCTGTTCACAGATCTGGCCCAACCCTTTTTCCTTAAACTCACATGAATTCATCTTTCAGGTCCTTCTAGGTAAGTCTCACCCAAATCATCCCTAAAGGCAAATAGCCCAGCATACAAATACCCTGGATTTTGGAGATCACCAAGGCTTGGTTAAGTAACTTAAAAATTAAGAGTCTGTACACCATTTGGTGTATTTCATTTCCATTAAACATTTAGAGAAAAAAAGTTTACAACTCTTTCAGATGCAAAAAAGTTAAGGAGAAAATTTGTGTTGAATTTCTTGCATGGGAAATTTGATACATTTTCAATTTTTAGATTTCCCAGTTGCTGTTTTATCTCATGATACTCCTAAATTAATACTAAAAGATTTTGATGGCATACCTTTTCTTGAAATAGCTCATTTGAAACTTTATGCCTTGCCCACTAACACTTTTCTCTAAGCTCATTTCAGAAATATTCTTATAATACCTTCTCCTGAATCATCAGACTTTCATTACCATTCTGGCTATTTTACAGAACCTGCAGTTGTAAAGGATGAAATTCCACAACTGACAAAACATTAGTCACAGAGCAATAAAGCACCATTTATGTGGCTGAAAACACTACATTTCTAAAACTTGGGGCAATTTTCTTCTGATGTAGGTCTTTGAGCCACATCTCCTGCAGTGAATTGTAACTCTTAAAGACCAAAAAAAAAACCCCAACCGATTCCCAGTTACATTGCAGAGAAGATGGTTTAAATCTAATTCAGTTCTTAATATTGCTAATCTGATTAAAGCTCTGGTCATGTCTAATGGAAGAAAGGACTCAGTCTCCTATAATCTATGAGCTGCCTCAGCCCAGCTTCCAGTGTCTAACTCAGCTCAAGAGTTAGTCTGAAATCATAAAGCTGAATACTAAACAAAGCTCTTATGGCCTATCCAAACTCTTATGTTTTTTATTAATATTTGCAAAAAGCATTTTCCAACACTTTGTGCATTCTCTTGTAAAAAAAGTAGAGCACCCTTCACCAGGAACTAAGGGTTTTCTAGGATTTGAGGTGAGAGCCACAAAGCTGGAAATGCAGGTTCAGGAATGGCTCTGCTGATGGTCCTGTCAGTGTGTGGCAAGGAAAGCACTAACTGCAGCACTCAGCTGCCTGGGAGGCAATCTGCTCTAACAGGATGCCTGCTGAGCAATCAGAAACATCATTTACCAACCTCCGAGCCAGGAGACATTGAGACATTGTCAAACAAAGGGAAGAGGGTTGAACAGGGCAGGAAAAATGCCTTTTGTAAGGCCACCATGGGCTACAACTTGCTATTTATCAGCAAAACACAGCCAGGAGGAGCAGGAGAAACAGCCACTGTCTCTAATCCACAGCACTGCAAGATCATTGGCAAAGTGCTGGTTGCCTTACTCCCATTTTGTATCAGACATTCAAGCTCCACAACACCCAAAAGTCCTCTTGTTCCAGGAAAAGTGAGATGAAAAGGACTAACAGGTCAGACTGAAAGGCCCCAATCATACTTTGGTTGAAGTCATTCCATGAGCTTTGGTACAAGTTCAGAAAGGCACTCTCAAAGCAAATAATGAAGTATCTTGCAATTATCTTTTTTCTGAGATTATGCAACAGCTTTGATGAAACAGCTGCTGATGAATTTAAGTTTCAACATTCATTTTCCCAGTAGTCTTGTAAACACATAAAAGGTCACGACATATAATTTCAAGTAAGGAAAAGCAATTATTGTAAGGAAACCTCATGTTTCAGAGCAGCCAGCAGCTAAAGAACTACGAGCTAAACAAAGCTGCGTGAACGTCACAGGCTATAATAAAAAACACCTCTCAACTTCTCTATTCAATGAGATTTGCAGCAGTCAGAAGGAATACCTGGCACAGGTGCTCATTTGAATGAATGTTCCTCTTCCCCAGTGTAAGCACAGTGAACTCTCAGATCATCTATGAGCAGGTTGTCTGCTTATAAAATTAATCCGAATTTAGATGCCAATTAAAGAAAGTATATTTTTATTTATTTAAGAAAACAAAGAACGCTAGACATTATTTGCTTTTACCGTGCCAAGAATATTGTAAGTGCTTTCTAAACTTGTAACACACCAGCAATTCAAGCAGGAGCACAGCCTCCTTTTGCACACACCAACATTTTTAGCAGCTTGGACTGTTTGTTACCATCTCAGTGACACAAAGGAAGTGTGCTCAGAGCAAGGATTATCACTGCCTTAAGAGACCATGATCTTACAAGAAATCATAGATAAGCTGAGACCCGAGTCCAGATTTCCAAGAAACCTAATCAAGTAGTGTTTCTCTGTTCTCCTCCATGCCTCACAAGGCTGATAAAAAATAGATGTTTTAGATATGATACAATAGCAATAATCAGCTGAACAGTGTAGGGAAAGGATCTTGTGAGTACCATTAAAAAATATCAATCAATGAGTAGTGTTTAATATATACTGGGTACCAAGTCTGTCAATAAAATTCCAGTCATTGATACCATCTCAAAGCTGGCACAATAGGAGCTATTATTGAAGCAGGCTTTAAATTAAAGCATGGCTGCTTTGCAGACTGGTCTAGAAATGCCACCTAAAATAGAAGTGAAACAGCGCTGTGAGTTCAGCTTGGCATTTCAAACAAAGTCACCACAAATTCAATAATGTGAGCTCATCACTACAAAGCCAGAGCAGTGTCAGTCCTGCTTCAAATCCAAGTGCCTGATTGCACACAGCACTGATCCTCCTTGGCATGTCACTGATTTCCGTTGAGCTGTAGGTGCAGATTTCTTTTCAGGTTCAGTTCAGGAAAGGTGATTTTTCTCACACAGAAATGGGAAATAGAAGCTCATGAGGCCTTTAACATGGGCCTTTTCACATGCAAATTAATAATTGGAATCCATTTTTTCAGGAGATGCAAAACACTGCCACATGACTGCATTCTCACAAAGGTAGGCTCTGCAGTCTGAAACAGCCATTTCAGAGCCAGAGCTCCTTGCCTTCCCCTACCACTGTTCATCAGTGAAAACCTTCTCCTCACTCACCTAAAAAACGGACACGATTATGACCTGATAAGGATTTTGCAAGCTGTAATGAATCTCTAATTGCACTGTGGAATATTGCTAAAAATGCCAGCTTTATGGTAGAAAAATATCAAAACATACCAAGTTCTGGCGGTGGAGACACAGGCATTGGTTTGGGACCAGTTTGCTTCCCTGGTAGAAAACTGTTTCCCTCTACTCGTTTAGTGGAAATAGCACTTTCATTTACATAATAAAGTGGGGAGGTGAGGAACTCAATCCCCAGATTCCACTGTCTCAGAATCAGCTCTGCAGCCTTGTCTCTTCTGTGGGTGAAGTCTCTTCTCCCAAGACCTCCCTACTTAATTTTTCATCACCTTCCTACACTGGGGAAGTCCATGTACACCTCAGCCCTAATATTTGGCATAAGACCATTTCACTTTGTACTAAAAGTGTTTTAATACCAAACTGATAATACACGGGAATCATTCCAGTTATTGTGTGGGAGCATGGAAAACCTTTGAAGTCACCTAGCAAGTTCAAACCCAACTGCAAAGATCCAAGACTACAGAAATTGCTCAGAGCCCCAGGAGGATAATCCAGCAGTGCTCTAATATCCTATCACTCACTGGTAGGAAATGTCTGACTTCCAATATGCCACAGAGCTGCCAGTCTTCTTCATTTCCTTCCTGAACTGTTTTGGGATATAATGGATCTCCACAGACTTCAGCTGGGAGAGCTTTAAAAATCTTCCATTCTCACATGGTGGGCAGATCACTGTTTTTCAGCCTGAACAACTTCTTACTCACGTTTCCTCTTCGGATTTTGTCTCCCTGAGAGGGTGGGCATTCAGTTTGAGGAGCTTTAGGAAAAACTGGTTTGAAGGCACTGAGCAGCTTGGGCAGCAGATTTTCGGTGTCATTCATGGCTTCTTTCTGGCAAGGAAGGGTATTCTGTACTCTCAGCCACCTCTTTGTATTTCTGATTCAAGAAATGGCTTGGAAGGGATCTCAAAGACCACCTAGTTCCACCAAAGCCAAAAGTGCAATTATCTGACAAATGCAGTTTATTCCTCCATTAAAAAAAAAAAAAATTTCAAATAAAATTAGACACTGCTGGTGGCTGAACCATTTTTTAAAAATCCACTGTTCTCGGCACACATCTTTTCCAAGAATTACCATTTTGGGGTAGTATTTTCTCAGCATATTGTGTTGTTAGGTATTTGACAAGAACATTTGGTTTGGAATTTTCTGAGGTATGAGAAAAGGAATTGGTAGGTTTTTTCCCCATTATGTGGCTAAAATACGTGTTGCGGGTATGTTGTCCATTCATGTACACACTCCTAGTTACATTTAACTAAAAATGTTGTTTACAGCACAACATGCAATTATTTCTCCTCAACATCTCACTGAAATTTTTCTCCATTTTCTAACTGCTATTTGCAGCATTATCCCTTTCCAACAGAAGGAACACTTATTTTCCTCTCTGCAACACTTAAATCCTCAAGCCCAATTACAGCTGCTTTTGCCAACCTCTTAAAACTCATTTCTGCCATTAAAGAACCTGCCAGCTAGACTGCAGCACAGACCAGCAGATAAATCCCAGCTGAGAGCAGCTTATGAGGCTGTTCCTTTAGGAAACCACCAGCCACCACTTCCCAAATGAAACAAAACCCATCCGTTCTCCTCCTTCCTGGTTGTGAGGAAGCAGCAATCAACCCTTTGCCACAGCCCCTTCTTGCCTGTGGCCTGCACCTCTTACTTCTCAGGCTCAAGTCACCAGGTCATGTTTTCATCTTAGCAATGCACAGCTCTTGTGTTTGCAAAGTTTTGCCTGTATTCCCAAATAAAAGTATTTTTGTCTCACTGATTAGGTTGAAGTCTGAGCGAGAGGTTGCCTGTTCAGGTAATTAGGAAATGTATGTGGAGTTACTTGGCATTTTGGCAAAAGTGGAGGATTCATGGGTAGCACCTACCAATGGAATAACTATTTGAATTTGGCCCATCCTGCTTCTAACGGTTTGGCTTCAAGAGGTTTTTTGCATAATGTTTTTCTTTAAAACATCTCATGGCTTAGAAAACAGACAGGACTTCATTTTTACTTGAATATATAAAGTCATAATGAAGAGTCTTAACCCCTGTGAAAGAAAACATCCCTTCTAAGGAAGAGACAGCCACAGCCCTCCTCTAATGGCAGCATTTCTATGTCTGAGAAAAGGCCATTAGGAAGATACTGCCTTGCAGTGCTATAAAAATGAGTTAAAAGCCATCTTGCTGCTAGGTGTTTTATATCTACAGCTACTCAGAAAATAACCCTGTCATTTCAAATTTGAGAGGGGGAAACATGCAACATATCTTTAGACGTGGGAAATGAAAAAGGAAAGGTTGCTTATGCATAATATATAACATCACCAACAGGTTTCAGTATATGAAAATACTGTTTAATATTTAAAGGGCTATTATGTGTGTCCCTTAATGCCAAATGATGCAAGATCAGCTGTGCATGAAAAATAATTACATTATCAGAGGGAACTGTATCTACTGAAGATATTGTGCAGCTAATGGAGTTGCTGTCCTTACATTTTTGGTCATGTTTTCTTTCCAACTCCCTGATCTTAGGTGTGCAGTTGTTTGCAGTAACCACAGACATTTCTGTGCCTTTCCTGAAGGCAGACTTCCAGAGCTGAGAGAGCCACATGCACAGGGTCTCTGCACTCTGTGGATTTGTTCTGCTGCAGTGTTTAATCCATGAAGGCCACCACAGTGGCAAACCAAGGGTGCTTTGTCTATGCCATGGCATACAAATGAATTTCCCCAGACACACTAAGATCACAAATGCAATATAACTATTTCATTCCCCATGGCATTGCTGCTCATTCTTGATTAGCTCTGCTTCCTTTACCTGGATCACACATTTGAGTCAAAAATTTGTTTTGCATTTCAGGTAAGCAACAACTTTGTGGGTAAAATCTGACTGCCTGCAAAACAGACTCAAATTCCCCCTCCATTTGTAATTTAAAAGCCAACCATTCTGCCACAGCTAAATCTCACATGGAACAAAGAGAGGCTACCAAGCAAAGTGCTTGTGGAATGCTGCCAGAGGCTCTAAAGGAAACTGAAGCATCTCCACACCTCCATCTGCCCATCCTCTCATCAGTGAGCACGGAAAAACTTTATGTTCTTCTGTAGTAGTTTAACCCACCACAGCCTACAGGAATTGCTTGGATGCCCACAGATAAAGGGGAGGCTACATTTGGAAGCTCTGCCCCACAGGCCCTCTAAACCATTCTGGCTGGCACAGCTCTGGTGCTCCTAAAAATATATCCAGCTGACACTGCTGCATCAAGATGTGCCTGATTTAACAGCACTGTCAAATACATTGCCCAAAGCACAGGAGTATTCACCCAGTGAGGACAATTCACAGGCTTACTAGTAACTGTTAAATAGCCCAGTAATAAAGGAATATAGAGATCTTCAAGCCCTCATGCAATAAAGCACCCTGTTATTTGTCTAAATTGAGGAATCTGCTTGTTATAAATGTAACTGTCACGCTTTGTGATCCATTAGTGAACTATTTTATATAAACCACCATAATAGCTTTGTGATTTACACTCACTATTTAATACTCTTTCCATCAGCAGCATTTTGGCAGTGATTCTTGTTGCAAGTGTTCAGTGGAGAATAATCTCCTTGCAGAGAGGTAATTGCCACCTCTCAAACAATTCCAGCCTATTAGTATCGATTTTAAGGGAACTTTATGAGGAGTCACATATGAATATTCATCAAGCATTGTATTACAAATATAACCGGTTGAGCATAATAGATCTGATGAAAAGAAAAAGGTCCTTACTAATCACAGTATACTCCTAAAATATGAAAGGAATTATTACTACTTATTGTAGTTCAGAAATATGACTCCTAGCAATGTCACCTGCATTTCAGTCAAGCTTATTCTCAAATCATCAAAGTCTTTGTAGGGTAATTGTGACATAGATTTTTTTTCAGGTTGCACTTACAACACATTTGCTTTACTCCAGGTTCAGCCTTCCTGTTTTGCATAAATCATTTCTACCTGAAAGCTTCCTTAAGGACAGTAAAGTCAGAAGCTACTGCAAATCTGCTGTGGATAACTTGTCAGTCAGCAGGCATTTACAGCAGACAAGTCTTTCATAGGGGAAGTGCGAAGGGAGAAAGAAAAGATGGATAACCAGAGCTTGTTTCCATTAACAGAGCACATTTCCCAACTCTTTAATCAGGTTGTGAGTGGCTTCACATGATAAACTCCTGATGTGTATTTTGAAAAGTACAGAAGATAATGCTTGTAGAGACAGAACTTGTGCAAAAGAACAACTTCAGGACAGTAGCTTCCACAATTTTCAGAATTGTGAGATGGCAGGAGCAAAGATCTATGGTAAAAGTGTCTAGAAAACACCTGCATGTACTTCAGCCTTCAGAATTTCATAGAGAGGAAAGCAAGAGGTGAGAGGATGAGCATTTGCCACAAGTCTTCCTCCTGTGATGCATTAGATCTTCCACCATTAATTTGCCACTGAGAAGTAAATCAAGATCCAACCTAAGGGATTTGGGCTGGTGCAAAGCAACAGAGCAACACCAAGGAGAATCTCCATCCTTTGTTGGATGCAAGAGGAAACAGTGACCAAGGATGAAGAAAAGGCAAGTTTCAGACTATCTTTTACTCATTTATTACCTTTGGAAGAACACACACTAAAGGGTATATAATCATTGAAGGGAAAATTTCTGTGATAACCTCAATCTGTGAATTTAATGTTAACAGAGAAAGAAAAATTATCTGCATTGATGACCATCCTACTTTAGAACATCACTTGGCAACTGATATTGCTTTTTGTCACCTTTGTGACATCCCTCTGAAAATACAAGATATGCCTCCCTAGGATCCAAGCTTGCATAGAATGTTGAGATATCAGACAGAAGACACTGTTTCTGTTTAATGTCATTTATCAGAATGATAAACTGGTTTGCCCAACTGGCAAAGAAATGTGAGCATGATTACAGATCTTCCTGTTCTACTGTCAGCTATCAAGGATAGCTGTTTTATTCCCTATTTCATGTTTATGCTGACATGAATCAGCAATGTATTCTGACATACCAGTGATTTAACCTTTTTCTTACTTAAGCAAATAATTTCAATGCATAATTACAAGTAAACATTTAATGTTTGCCTAGAGTATAAACAGTTTTAATATACAGTTAAAACATTGAATGTTTCTTTACATTAGATACTTCTGAACCTATGTCACAATAAGTAAAAATTTTATTTCCTTATCCATTTATTGGCTATTTAAAGAGACAATTTTCCCCTGGAATTTGTTCACATGGTTTAAATAAGCACAAAACCTGCTGTAATCGCTGTAAAACAGCTCAAAATAATGATCTGCCTGTGTTTAGCTAAGTGGGATTAAGTGAACACTGGGCTACATCAGCACAGGCTCTGTGCTTGTGATCTGACCAAGACTTTCCCAAGACCTCTGACACTCAGTTCAGCATCCCGTAGGAGGGTCCACATCTTTATCAACACTCAATGCCAAAATATCCAAAGGAAAACAGGTATTGAACTGGACTGCATGGCAAAATTAACTCTGCTTTTTGTGTTGAGCTACTATTTAAAAACAGAGCTATATAAACAATTCAACATCTGATTTAACATCCTACCCACCTCAAAGATGAGAGCAAGCAGCTACAATTGAACCTAAATTTGCTTTAAACACTGAGATATAAAATCCTTTTCCTGACTTTCACATATCAGTGGCTGTGTTTTCACTGGGGATATACCAGAACACCTCAGTGCAGGACTTGACCACATCCCAACATGCAAACACCTCCCAGGAGGGATCCCTGCTGGCCACACCCTGAACTGGCAGTGTCCTACCTGCTTGGAAGCCACTCCTGGTGCCCACCACACAGGACGCTCAGCCAGGGACAGGTGGGGAGGTCTTGATGTCACAGGAAAGCTGCTGGCAGTGCCAAATCCAGTTCTGGGTCTCTTCTGCACTGATGCAAGTTTTTTTGCTTTTTTAACACTGCTTTTCCAGCCTTTGTTTCAGAAGTCTCTTGGTCATTCTGACTGCAGGCTGCCTCACTTCCAGAAAAAGCAGTTTGGAACCAATGTGCTCTGAGCCCTTTTGGGAAGCCCAGCCACAGAGCCAGGGATGGTGCTGCTTCCACCTTGGCAGGTGGAGCATCCAGGCTGTTGGCCATGGGCAAGCTGAGCCAGAACACCACGTTCTTGTAACTTTTTGTGGACACAGACATTTATAAACAACCCTGAATTGGTTCAGGTGAGTTATACTGCAGGCAAGAACAGGGGATATTATGATTGGTTAGTCTAATTTGTATTTTTTCTTTTAAAAGCTACAGATTTTTCCCAGTGACCTGTGTAGCTCAGCCTGCTTTGAAATGCTAAGTATCACCATGCCTAATATGAGGTTTATTAAACCACGAAGTTCTAACATTTCCTGCATCCATGTGGTGTTTCAGTATCCAAGGGTCTGTTACTTGGAAAGGAAAGGGAGCTTTTCTTTCTGTAGAATATCTGGTGACCATTTTGAGTTCCTTCTGTATGCAAAGCTGAGAATTCAGGAATCTGTCTTCCCTTGCAGCCATGCTTCAGGTCTTTTCCCTCCTCCCACTCTCCTTTTATCCACTGAAGTGAATGTGTGCTTTGTTCTCAGAGTGCTTGCTCCTCACACAACTGCCTGAAAAGCGATGGGAATGCTAAGTGCCATGTGAGATCATCTTGAATGAGATTGAGCCTGAAAGCTCTTCAGAAATTCAGACTTACTCTTGTAGCAAAAGAATATGAAATATGTCAGGCCCAGCTACTCTGACCACTCACTTATGCTAATGGACTTTGATGGGAACTTCTCTCATCAACAGTTTTTAATGCCTCTTCAGAGTGTTTCAGATTCTTAATAGGCCTAATAGTGTGAGGAACTGAAAGATATCCAGATGAATTATGCTTCCACAGTAACATTATCCTATCATTCACTCATTGTTCAACTTGAAATCAGTACCTCGGGTTGGAGTGACCCCAAATGCACATCAGAACCTCATCTTTTTAGCTTTCATTCCAACTTCCTTTATTCTGCCCATGCAATTTACTCTAAAATCTAATCTGTAAGAAAACAGGAATTAGGCTTGAATGGGAATAGGAATAGCATTTATGAAAAACCATTCATCCAATGTCCTCCCAGAGTGAACTAGTGGCTGTCTCAATAAAACACTGAAATTGATCCCAACATAGTTGGTTTGTCCCAATTTCCAAAGATAAATTGACTTAAAAGTGACATGCAGACTTTGAGAGACTTCTCAAAAAGCTCTTTTTCCTCACACAATTTCACAGATGAAAAGAAGAACCAGAGCAGTCACAAATGATACAACTCTCACCCGCATTTACAAACAAGTAGAAATAGGAGGTGACAAAGAACATAATACCACTAGCAAGTGCAGTCATACAGTGAAATCACACAAAGAGGAAAAAGCCAGATTTTTGCCCATGCCTGTCCTGAGTCTACATTAGGGCATTTTGGAGAAATGAGCTAAGCAACAAGATCCAGAGGGTTTTCAGAACATGTGAGCACTATTCACTCCTTTAAGAAGGCAGGCTTGCTGGTGCTGAGCACAGGAAAAATAGAGAATCAAGGTTCCTCGTCTAAAGCTGTTCTTTCTCCCTGCTGTAGTACAGCTACAAGTTTGTTCAGTAAGTTCATAACTATAATTGTCCCAGGAAAGAGAAGAGAAACTGGCTTTATAAGAAGTGCATTCCTACAGTCGTAGGTAATTAGCAAACAGAAAACTGTCAGAAGATTTTGGCAAGCCCAGGCAATAATGACTCATAACAACTTCTTTAGCCAAGAAACTTTCTATACCTCTCTCATCCCCTCCTTTCTGTTACAGTCTGGAGCTTCCAACTTTTCATTGTCATCTGTAGTTAATTGTTTCGTGTATTTGGAGTCCACAAGTCAACCAAAAGGGGTAAATCTACAAAAAAAAAAAAAAATCCCCACTCCTCTGGAAACTGTAGGTCCTTGCTAAGCAAGAGGTTCTCAGGACAAGATCCAATGACAGGATGCATCCGTTTAAAGTTCACTTGCTCACCTCTAGTACCATATTAATATCCAGGGGATCAAGCCCTCCAATAAGCCAGAATACTCTTGGATTCTGTTAATCCGCTCCTTATTTTAGCAACTCCTTTCTGGAGGTAAAGGAAGGCCTGTTAAATGGATCACATGACAATTGGTAAACAATTTGAGGTTTAATTCTGATTTTGGTATTAACTTTTAAAAAATGGGTTTTGGTAACTATACACCTATGACAATTATGCTCTGCAGACATGCAAGGGTTAATTAGTTATAATTCCCCTTGAAAAATGTAAAAATGCTACATAAGTGCTAAATGCCATAAATTTCTCCAATAAGGAATTGGCATAATTCCTAGACTTGATTACAACTTGTCCAAAAACCATGCATAATGCATATTGTACACAGAAAGGTCCATCATCCATTATATATGACCTTGAGCAGCCTGGAGAACGGATATTAGCCTAAGTAAGCCACTCAGTATTTTGCTCTCTCTAAAATGGCCCAGAATTAATAGATTGTAAAATATCTATCTTTGTTCTCCCCTATCTTTGCTTCCACTTAGCATGGTAATAAAAGTTGTTTCTTTAATATATGAATTATGCATTACATACGAGTATGAACTGTGAAAGGCTCACATGCAGCAAGAATAAATTGGCTTTCATTCAGTTTAGACAAAATGCAAAAATAGTTAATGATAGGAGTATTAATGCTGTTCTGATTATGTAAGTTCTACTTCAATACTTTGTAACAACACAGCTTGAGAACATCTTAGGAGTTAACAAGTTACCACATGATTGGGCATTATCCCCACACTTGCAAGGAGCAAAAAGAAAGGATGAAGTGAATTAAATTGCCTGAGATGAAATAAAGGGCCAGGCTGGGCTAGAAACACACTCAGTCCCGTAAATTACTGGTTAGCAGTCACACCTCCAGCTCTCTCTTATCAAAAGGATTTCCTTTCTGATACAGCTATTGTTGTATCTTGTTATTCGTCAAGAATTAACATCTCTACAATGGTCACATGGAGAGACAGCTCTGAAGGAAGTAGCTATTAATATTAAAAATTCAGACAACTTCGTGGAACAGCAGCAAGCGAGGCAAAACACACCAGAATCAATTTGCAACAGGAACACAAATGTTTGTGGGAAGAAGTCTCCAGCAGTGAGCTCCCTGGACTATCGAGGCCAATAAAAAAATAACAGTCCTGGAAAAAAGGAAGCTTAGTCTTGGAAGCTCTGATTTTATTTCACTCACATGACAAGACAAGAAAACCCAGTGCCTCAATCATGCACAGTAACTTCTGTGTTTGTATTTGCAGACAATAAAGACTCTGGCGGCTGGGAGTGACTCCGTTTCTAAAATAAGACCATAAACATTTGTGGAGCCACGCAGGAGCAATATTTCCTCTACCAACTTACATTTCTCTTCTTGGGCAGATATCTTGGGCAGGAAATTGGGGGATGGAGAGAGAGAATTTCTCGACTTTGCTTCAACTCTGGACTACTTCCCATGAGTGACAGTTCTCTAGGATCCCCATCTACACCATCAGGAACCTGTATCTGTAGCGGACAACTGCTACATGCTCAGCCTCAGGGTGGCAAACCTTAAGGGCAGGAATTATTTAGGCTTCTCTGTCTCAGACCCCGTTCTCTTGCTGAATTTCAGCTGGACCCATGCTCCTTGCAGGGTGCTCTGAGGTGCAGCTGCTGGCAAAGCAAACGCCACTCCAGCCTGAGTGCTGTGCTCAGAGGGGAATGTTCATCCTGCTGTTGTCACCCCAAGTGCGCAGAACACCTTCCACAGACAGGAACAGCACCTCTCCCATCTGCTGCTGGCACTGCATGGCACTGCTGATGCCACATGAAGCAATTAATCCTTCCTGACTATTTGGCCCTTGGCTTCTCTGAGGATTCCCAAAAATTGTCAGGTTACACCAACCACACAGCTCCTTTGAGATGTGCCTCTTGTCAGCTATAAGAGTGGATTTGAGCCTCACTATTTTCAGGGAGGACTATCAAATAATACTTTAATTTGCTTACAGCTTGCATCTCAGCTCAAATGAGAGCTAAGAGGAGCAGCTGAGTCACCCAGATTGCCCTGATCCCTGCATCAGAACTGTTTATAAATCCCAGCTTAAACAGGCATCTGGTGAAAACTTGGCAGACAGCTTTGCCCAGTGGCAAAAAAATAAGTATCTAGTTAATCCTTGGAACATTCTCAGTCTCCAGACAGCTGACCAATGAATATAAGCTGCTTTCCCTAAATATGCAATTTGTTGGCAGTCTCCAAAGGGTTAAGGGCTAGATTTAATTGCTAATAAAGTTGAATAAAACATTCTCAAAGGAATTAATGGGAATTGTTTCAGGCTCCAAACTCAGCTAAACCAGTTTTTAATTAAGCTATATTTAATAAATAACATCTAAAACAACTGTGCTGCTTTCTTAAGGCTTACTAAGGAAAGACTGATTCTCATAGTATTTTTTTGCAGACACTCTGACTTCAACATAGAGGAGGCTGGACAGTAGAATAAAGCATTGATTTTAATGAGATAAACCTTGCTGTGATAGCTTTGATTTCAATTGAGTTAGGCCAGGTAGCTATGAGAATATCTGAATATTTTATAGCACTCTGAGCTGATTTCAATGCAGTAATGCAAGGGGCTCTTCCCTACACACAGACTTTCATATTGGTGCATTTTCCAGCCCAGCTTGGGGAGACTTTTGAGTGCTTGGATCTGGTTCTCTGTTCTGTTTATGCAGTGCCTGGCAGAGTGCAGCTCCAGTGCACGAACAGGGCCAGTGAGTATCCAGTAACACAGACCCAAGTGATTTATTTACATTTCACACATCCCCATGTCACAAAGCAGATGCTTCTCCTGTCTCGTGCCCAGGGTTGTGTGCAATACCCCTCTGACTCAGCACAGGTGAGAGGTGGCACAGACCTTCCTGACAAACCATCTGGTGCTTTTATTTATAAACTTGTGTACTTTGCGATGTACCACCCAGAGAACACGCTCAGCAAACAATTGTGTGGTCTACAAACACGAAGTAGTCTTAATGTAGTGGGAAGTGTGGATAAAATGCAGCCAGGCTCCAGCTCCCTTTCTGGCTCCAGCAGAGTGCCAGTGAAATGAGCTTTCAGGGTATCCAACACCTGTATTGGTCAGGTGTGCTGATTCCAGCCCATCCTAATCCTCTCACCCTCCTATCACCTCTGAGTCACTGCCCCTCTGACTGTGACAATCCCTGAAGGAAACAGATTTGTCATCCAGGAAGCCAAAGTGCCACCCAGGCCATGCGAGTTGCCACCATTGACTGGGCAGCTAATTAATTCATTTAACTGCACTAATGAACTAAGCAGCTCATTAATGCAACTAAAACAATGATTTGTGTACAGTAAAAACTAGCAAAGCAAAGTTCTGCAGCCCTGTACTACTGGATTCATGACTGCTCTGCACAAAGTGCAAGAAGCAAGAACAAGGGAATCTCAGGGATTTCTGCCTGTCCACACAGGTCCTTGATGTCAGGACCTAGAGCATCCCTTGCCTCCTAAATTTCCAGAAGTTTCAGAAAATAAGCACACAGTAAGAAAAGCACACTAAAAAGCACCAAACAGACATGCATAGTTGCCCAAGGGGCAAGGGCATGCACCTCTTAATTGGGATTTTAAATGTCAGGAATCAAATAGTAGCTCAACTGCAAATCTTAGCATCTTAATGCATCCACTTGGGGAATTAAAATTTATTTCCTATCACAACAAACCCATGGAGGCTGGGCTCATTTCTAGTCGAAACCTATTGTGACTTGCAGTCAAAACATGACATCCACTCCATCAACCATCTGAACTGCAGGCAGGAGCAGTTCTATTCTCTAGAAAATCACCTTTCCATCAGCTTTAGTTGTGTGGGCAAGGCTCTCTAAAATAGCTGCTCTTCCTGGTGCAACAGGGTCACAGCAGAGTTTTTCAGAATGAACAGCACGATAATGGGGCCATTTCTGTTTGCCTTTCTAACAGAAAGGGTTTCTCAAAATACTTTCTGCATGAGAAAAGTCAAGTAGTTCTTTACTCAGTGCCAGTAGTAATTTTTCTCCTGCTCACACATTTAGGCACTTTACTTGCAACCTTCTCAAATGATTTCTGCTCCAGGAAGAACTGTGGATATTCAGCTCTCTTTTATCACAGAAAAGCTGGGAAAGCACAATTAAAAGGAGGGGTCAACAGTGGAGAGTGTCACAGGAGCTTTGTAAATAGTGTTTAAGGGACTTCCTGCCACTGCTGAAATGCACTCTAATTCACTTTGCAAACAGAGTGCTCATTCCATACTAAAGCAGTCAATATCCTCATAGATAGCCCAGCTAAATTGCTATTTGTGCATTGTTCTGCTCACACAGTGCAGGGTTTGATGACATCTCACAGCAGCCAGTGGGGGAGTTTGCTCAAGGGACCTGCTTTTCCAGCTCTCCACTTCCTGATAGCAATTGGCAGCTGAGGCACCTGAACTGCAGAGGGCCCAGGATGTCCCTCTCTTTGGGTCCCTGTCAGTCCCTGCAAGTCAGGCATGAGCCTTTGCCCCTCCCAGATACTGCAGCCATTTCAGATCAGGCATTTTTATCAGTGGCAATCCACTCAAAGTCAGCTTGGCAAGTCCTGTTTTGTAGCACTGGTCCTCTTGAAATCACAGAGGATCTATCACTAAATCATGTACAGGCATCCATCTGATTTTAGCATCACTTCCATGGAAAGGTCTTCATGAGTTTCAACGAGTGCTAAACTGTCCTGTCACCTCAGATCTGTCACAGATCTGAGCACAGAGTGAGAGCTGGACTGTCAAAATCACCATGGACACCAGAAGAGAAATCCAAACTCCTCAGTTACTGGGCTATCAAACCACCAGCCACACAGAACCTGGGAATGTCCTGGATGCAATATCTTTTGCATAAGCACCATGTAAAAGCCAATCAATGCTGCTAGAAATAGGCCAGGAGACCCTAAAAGATTTATATCTGCATTTTGAGATCCACCAGGCAGCAGCCATGTGTTGATTGTCCAAGTCCTACCAGGTGTAGAAGATAAAGTCCACCATGACATAACAGAAATGAAAAAATGGGGCCTCAACATAGGGAGAACCAGCAACACTTTTCACAGCAGTATTTGCACTAAAGGCTCATTAAAAAGGGAGGGGGGAAAAGAACTTTTTTCAGACCTAGTATTATTGTGAGGGCACTTTTGAAGTGGATATCTTGGAGAAAAAAAAAGGCATTAAGAGTATTTGAGACACTCTCAGAGTATGAATCAGGAACTGTAGGTATAAGTTCATTTCAGGTTTTTTCACCAGTTGCTACACCTTGGGAATTTTTCAATTCCAAATGGATGATGTTAAAATAAAATTTAGATAACCATTAATTCAAGTACTGCAGATTCATACTCTGTATTTTTATCTAACTTTTATTGAGTGCTGTCCATGAATAATGTCATGCTAGGCTGGCTTCATACAGGTTTTTCACAGAATACACTTCGATTGTATTAGAACACTTCTCACAGAGACACATGGAAGATAAGCAATTTCATTTAAAAAATTCTGAAGGGCAATCTTTTTGCTTTTCAAAAACTTTTAAATCAGATGAAAATTAATTGCATGTAAACATGTAACAATTCCAAGATTCAGCTCCCCCTCTTTGTATAGAGCTGCAGCTGATTTTTGCCCCCTCCTAGGTAGTCAGCAAATTACTTTGAAGTCTGCTGCTAATACTTCATTTGGGATTTTAGGATTTGAGGCTGGGAAGTAAATACATCTTTGAAGCTTGATGTATCAGGCATGAAGGCTTGAATCACCAAGTGATTAACTTTGTCCATCAAAACAGCCCCGAGCTTTCACACAGAGCTTTTCAACCTGTGGAATGGGAAAAATCAAAACAGGATAAAATACTTGACACACAGAAATAATTGGTAATACACTGACAGCACAAAACTTTGAGCCTATGCACCTCTTTGTAATTCACAATAGAGGACTCTGTGAGCTGGGTTCATAAAGTTATGTCCTGAGAGTGAAGATTCAGGGAAGCCAAACTAAAATCTGCCCCAGCCTAGGGACGGGAATGTTGGAAAAGCCAGGCAAAGCCTTTTAGGAGGTGGTTCAGCTGACAGGACCTCACAATAGCAACTGCACTATCACTCAGCAGTTCTGAGCTTCCAAGAGGAAATTGTAAGGGAAGAGGGCAGCAAAGAGGACAAGAAGGATTAATTTAAAATGTACATTTTATCTTTTTGCTCAGAAAAGCGGTGCTCAAACAATAACATCTATGCTTAAGAGATAAAGGTGAAGCTGCTGAGAAGAGCCAAAATCCATTAGTACAATGAGTGCTCCCTATTTTAGCAGTGACAGGCAGAGAGGGCCCTTCCATGCAGAGGTTAGCTAAACAGTTATTTTAAGGACTCACTGTCCTTAGTGGAAAATTAATAGAGCAAGTGTCAAAAGCCTTTCATGGTGTCAAAAATTAGAACAGTCTGTCTCCACTGGGTATCTGTCCTGCATAGAGAGCCTTCACCCACTGAAATGTAGAGTGGGAAGTTTATTCAGCACCTGGAAATTAACCCAGCTGTCCTGGAATCATAAACATCCACATATCTCAATCACACATTGCATTTGAGGAGTGCACTGCCTACCTAGAGCAGCACCACTCCTCTGCTCAAGCCACTGACATTCACAGCAGTAGAAAATTAAAATTACAGCCACTTAGAGAGTCACCACCTAATTTTGGAAACCTCCCTTGCTGGAGGAGGCACAGGGAGTAATTAAATCTGCAGAAGAAACAGTGGAGAAAGGAAAGGGAGCAGCGTGCACATCTGCAAATTTTAGCTAAAATGCAAACTCCCAAAGCTGAAGTGGGAAAGTTTTGCCACTCTTTTTTGGAGGAACTCTGTGTATTTGAAGGTAGAACAATGTTTACAACATGCATGGCTCAGGGGAACATTTAATACTTGCTTCTACATCCCATTTGATGATCAAACTTGTCTGGATGTTTCTTAAGGAATCTTTATTTTTGCATCATCTCCACAACAATCTATAGTTTTGATACTCTAATAGCAAACTATTGTTGGTATAATTAATTTAGCTGTAATGCTGTAGTTGAGAGTGTATTGCACAAGAAAGGGACACTTCATATATCATAAATGTTTGGATATTCATGTCCAAATGCCAACATTATGTACAGCTGCACTTCAAACCTCATTTTGGTTTGATTATGCAAGCAATTTATTCCTAAAACAACATCACCCGCAAAATCCCTACTTTTTAAAAGTAAGCCCCAAGAAATCAGTTTGAAAGCTAACCCTGAAACCAGTTTTACAATTAATTTGAATTAAATTTCTATTTAGCAGCTAGAACAATTTCCTCTAGTGGCGTCATGCCAAATGTGATCTCTATTCCCTTTTCTAGCAGCAGAGTGCTCATGACTATAAAATAAGTGAGAGATCCAAAGGCTGCAAGTGCTGCAAAATGGATCCTGAGGGAAAAGATCTTGCTGTGGATATGGAAACGAGATACCTTTTTTTCCTTTTTCTCCCCACATAGGACAGCAGCAGCTCTGCATCCGGGGGATGCTCTGCACTTTCACTCCTAAATGAAAGAAGCCCAGGCTGGATGAGCACACGATGAAATGGCTCAATACTGAGGAATGGCACATACATTCTTTGGGATCTTAAAATAATCTCCCAAGGGAACATTGTGGCTCTTCTTTGAGGCTGGAGACCACATGAACACCAAATAAAGTTTCCATGTACTGACTAATCCAGTAGCTATCCATCATTCTGCAGGCCTGCTTCCAGTTCTAATTCCCTTTGCTGTTTTCTTGGTCTGCTTGAACCACTTATTGTCCTTTGGGTTTGCTGCATGCACATCAGTGGGAGCAGGTTTTCCTTCAGCAGCCTCTCTTCCTTTAAGGCACACAGAGCTGCCTTGCCTTCAGTGCTTTCAACCCAAGCTGTTCTAAGCATTTAGGCCCAATCCTGAACTGCATTTCTCAGTGTGTTGCTGTGAACAGCAAATACGAGAATTCCTAATTGTTATTCACACTCATGGAATCAACATTCTCCTATTTTTAGATATGCCAGGCCTTCAACTACAACTGCAGTGGCCTAAGTTGTTAAAAAATTTCACACTATCACAAAAACATGCAGCATGAATAGTGTCACTATCTAGAAGTCACAGTGACTCATGAGCTGGGAGAAGATCCCCCAGAAGGTAAATTTTTCAAGGAAAAGCCAGGTCTTTAAATGAAACCGTTCATGGAGACTTTTTGGCAGAAATGTCAGTTTCTGAACAAGCACTGAATGCCTGAAGCATGGTAACTCTTAGCCTAAAATGAAAATACAAGAGAAAGTTCCACTACCCACCTTTGAGACTTTGAGGCACTTTGATGACAATTCACAGGTGAAATAACGTCATCTAGGAATGAAATGCTTTTATCTAATCTCAGCTTCCCTTGTGAAGATAGGCCTAATTTACTGACCTTCAAAGCACTCATTTCAATCATTATAGTTTGGGTCTGTACATTTTCCATAAAGGAATTTTTTAACTATAAGAAGCTCATCATTATCATCTCTGCTTGAACCAAAAAAAAAAACCCAAACCCCAATAAAACTCACTTTTGAGCTCCACACCTCTTTATAATAATTCCATAATCTTTTTCTTTTGTAGGTCTAATTGAATACAAGTTCAAAGCTTTAAAAAACTAGCATTTAAGACATCAGTTTTATCAGATTGCAGTTCACCTAAATATTCACAATCTAAAACGCTAGCAGGGAAATGGCAAATTTAGCAGAGCTGCAACTACGACCCACAGTTTGTCAGTGATATCCAAAATACTAAAACCCTTGGAAACTCAGGCTAATGTAGCAATTGCTATGAACTTAAACAGGCTTTATGCATACACAAAAGGCAGGAAGAAAAGCATCCAGAATATATTTCCTATTTAGAAAATACAGTTCTGAATCTGATCTGACCCTCATCCCTCCTGCCTGCATTATCCTCATGCTCCACTCTTGGCTCCTCTTTCTCTCAGATTCTTGAGATTTGCAGAACATTTAAAATTCATTCTCCTATTTCTCACACATAAATCTTCAAAAGTATCCAATATCCAAAGAATTAAATAAAATATATTCCCCACGTGCTCACAGGTTTTGTTTTTCCTACACCATTTGAGTCCTTTTCTCCTTTTCCTAAAATACATGGCAGTCTTGGCAGAACAGAATTGGGATCAAATCCTTAATTAAAAATGAGCATTTATTAACTTAGGTTTGGCAAAACCACTTTGATATTCTCATTTAAGTAACTGCTTTGTGCACATAAATTAATGTAAGTTAAAATGTATTTTCCTAAGTTCCACTACCCTTCTAAAGGTAATGTGATCTATTAAAAAAACCTACTGTTTCATCAGCAAGGCCTCTGACAGGACCAATTTGCACTGCTGGATTTCATTTCTCCTTGGATGTTCAGCGGCAACATCCCTCTTTCTAATTCTTCTTCATTTTCAAGTACTTCTCCACAGTGTGTAATGCAGGAACTTGTTTTCATCAACAAATCAAGCAGAACTGATAGAATATGCAAGAAGTAGACTAAAAGGAAAGAATTGGCATTTTCCAGCACTTCTTTCATTTCAACATCTGCACACAGGATTTTGCTGGAGTGGATATTTCTCTTTTCTCCCATGAGCTCAGCATATCAGCACAACTCTCAGTCCCAGATTGCTTATTTAAGAGCACACCACGAAGGGAACTGGTGACTATTTGTCTTTAGTAACAATGAAAATTGGATCACTTGGAGCAATCTGGGATGAATTGTGCCATCCATTTGCAGGAGAGAAGCAGTAAAAACTCACTGCTTCTTCCAAAGAGCTTCTGATTTTCAGAAAATGGGGGAGATCTAACAATGTCATTCAGTAAATGTGCTATTATATTTACCCAAAAACTGATCACAGTTTTTGGAGAAAACTGCTTTTAAGAAATTATTAATTTCCACAAGATGCTTTGAGCATTTGTATGTCAATAAAACAAAACAGAAGAATGTAGTTTTTCAAGTATTGTACTGAAGCTTTTAAAAATAACTTCTTATACAGGTATTTCAAGAACAATGAGAGCTGAATTAGGCTGGTGCCCACAGAATCACAGCTACTAGGAGAACATGATATGTATCTACCTTAAAAATGCTAAGTGGCCATGTCATTGCTAATCAGTAATACTCTTTCCTAATGAAAAAAAAATTCAAGTACAACAGTAAAACCCTCAGGAGTACAGAATTGTTCTCTTATCTTTCAGAGAAGGCTTTTTATCAGTGCTCCTCCATCCATTTGCAGACAGGGAAGCAAATGTGAGGGGAATTGTTCAGAGCACTTTCTCCTCTCCCACCTTGCCTCACACCTGAGGCAGTGCCAACTCAAGGCGAGCATCTCCTCAAGCAGTATCTCAGCAGAAACAGGCTAATTTTACCAGTTTTCTTTTTAAAACATGCACTCCATTGTATGATCTGACATTCAAAGCTGACTAAATTATACAGTGATCTTAAGATATTTTCGGTAACACTTATTTTACAGCTGGAACATGCCTGACAAGTAGCCTGCAGAAGCTTTACAGCTCAGAACTTATTGAAGTCTCCAGTATTTGGTTGTGCTTCCTTCTCCTTTGTGTGCTTGAGTAACCGACTCCAAGTCAACAGTGCTTGATCTAAAAATAAAACTCAGATTCACGCAGGAAAACATTTGATTTCCCGTGCTCAGCCTGATTACCTTTCTAAACCTGGCAAAGAGCCTAATTCTCCCGAGTTTCAAGGAGATGCAAGGTACTAAGTGCTCATTATTCACAGGGCATTTTGAAACCACAGTTTACTCCCACAGGAGCTTCCTGGTTGCTCACCCACTCTTGGGCCAGTGAGTGGAAGATCAATTTAAAGGCTGTTTCTGTTCTCTCCATGCCATGGCTCACCTCAAAGGCAAAGAAACAGGCAGGGATGCATTTCCCATGCTTCCAGGCACATCTTGGAAGAAACTGGTGGCAGAGTGTGACACAGGCATTTTCAGTGCTTCCAAAAATTGCACAATAATGCAAATCTCAACCTGTCACCGTGCCTTGCACAATTTCCATGTCCTTTTTTCACCATTTTTTTCCCTTCAATTTACTGCAATAAAAGTACTGCATTAAGAAGCAGCATTTTGACAAGAAAAGTCAAGACAAGACCATAGGACTGTTCCTTTTAAAGTAATTATCAAAGTCCGAATTCATTTTAGCAAGGAAATCTGATCTTTAACCTGGTAATTAATGGAGATGATTCCAGAAAGAGAGCTCATTTTTCATACAGTACAATGACAGATCTTGTTTCCATAAATGAGGCGAAAAGGCTGATGCTGCCAAGTTTCAGCCAACATAGACTCTTTAGCACCAGGGCCTCCAAGAAGTAATTTTATTTCCCATGTTTATGTACAGCTGAATTTTCTCTTGGGCACAGAACAGCCCGACTGTCAAAAGCTGTCACTTCCAAAATCCAGACACAGCACATTTTGTTATATTTGATTTATTCCCCTTGTTTTCAAAACTAACTGAAAATGCTGCTGAAGATGCAGGCAGATAATTTAGTTTGTAATTTTAATAGTTTCGCTTTTAGTTGGTATTGCCATTTATAAGACATACAAGGGCACAAGGTGACAAGTTAATTACTTCTGTAGAGGCAGCAAAAGAAATTCTAAATACAAATTGGAGCAACAGCCACTGAGAAGTCCAGTACTAAGCTCAAATATATCCCGAGAGGAAAACAGCAGGTTGTTAATACACTATTTAGTTTTAGTCAGATTCTTACAGTCCTTGTGGTTGAAATAAAAGTTTAACTGCAATTCAAGACGTAAAGTTCCACCTCCTTAAAACACATGCTAAGAAAAAAAGAAAAGGAAACAATTGTCTAGTCCATATGAAAATTTAAGTGTCAGATATGCAATGATACTGATCCTGTTGCTTTGATCCATTAAAAATGGGAATGTTAGACACCAGCCCACTGCCATCAATGGAGCTCTGTCAAGGTAAAGTGTCTCTGAACAGAGTTCATCAAGCCCTCAGCATGGCAGATCATTCAAGTTTACACCTGTCCTACACCAATTCTCTGGCTTGGAAAAGTCCCATTGCAGTAAGTTGCAGAAGTGATTTCTGCCATAAGGAACTGGGGAAGAGAGGGAGAGCAGGGCAGAGACATCAGTCAAGTACCCAATAAAGAGATCATTGGGCTGCACACTTATCAAGTGACTTGAAAGAAGGTTCAGCACCACACACATTTCTCCTACTAGAGCAAAGCCAAGGCAGAAAATTTCCCAACATTAAAAAAACCCCAAGTCAAATCTCTGAATGTTTAAAATGATACTGTGCTTCTGGGATCTTGAAAGAGGTTTAGTCTCATATTAGAGGTTTTTATCCCTGAAGGAGAGTACACATAAGTCTGTTTAATGCACTTTCATGTGGGCATCCTGATCTTACATTTTTAATTGCTTCATGTTAAGCTTTCTGAATAAATCTTAAAACACTTTGGGTCATATTCAAGGAACAATTATAAATTATTTCTTTGCATCTTTCCCTTCAGCATTCCTTCCAGCCTCTCTTCCCTGTACAACTGTCAAACAAATGCAGAGTGCAAGTTGTACTGAGCAAGCCAGGTAAAGGGGATAAGAAGCATGAACAGTGAAAGGAAACAATCACACAGGTGATAAATTACATCATTTGGAGTGATGCTTCAAGTTCAGCATTCTGCTCCAACTTATGATGCTTCCTTTTACAGAGGAGAAATCTCCATGGATAGTCTTCCCCTGCCATCCGAGTTCCAGGCTTAAAATTTGCTCCCTCCCACTTTTACTGTGGCAACATGGAAAAGGCAGAACAGAAAAGCAGTGATCTCATCTTCAGCCTGTGCACTCCATTTGTGCTGGTGACCTACAATTTTGAGAGCAAAGTGAGTTGAGAAAACCACCTTTACTTTGTACACACAGTCAGATAATGATGTCCTCTGACTGATTATCCTCCCAGGAAGCCTGGGCACTTATGCATTCCTGGAAAAAGGGAGCATTGAATGCTGCATTTCTGATCTGGTGCTGGTTTTTTTCCACCCACTCTACATTGACAGAAATATTTGCCCTAGCATTAGCCCATACAGGTCTCAGCCCCTTCAATTAAGTGCAGAAATAGAAGTGTCAAGACAATTTATTACTATTTATCTATTTATCCTTGAAGCACTCTGTGCTTCTATTTGTCTCTCATTACAAGCTGAGGAAATGCATGACTTGCTGGTACCTGCACCTTGAGTCTGTTAGGATACACGCTAAAATACACAAATAAACACAGAATGCTGCACACACTGAAAAAAGGAAAGCCAGGCATCAGCTTAATATCAGAAAACAGCTGAAGGAAAATGTAAAGTGTCTAAAAACACCAAAAAAACCAACAACTAAACCACCCAGGCATCAGAAAACAGCTGAAGGAAAGGGGTCTCTAGAAATATGGATATGGCTAAATAGATACTTGGAAGCAAACAATGAAAGGAGAAAGAGCCAGTCACTACTTGTTGCTATAGATGTGCTCCAGGTTAAAGAGACAGGGGTTGGAGGGTCTTGTCTCTGCTCCCTTTGCCATGACAGGCTGGAGCACAGGATCTTTTGAGGTCCTTTCCAACCTCATCTCTCCTATGACTCAATCACTAAAACAGACCCTTCACTTTTTGTGAAACACTATTTTTCCACATTGATTTGTCACCAAGACATTTCAATGCTAGTGTTGCTTTCCCTGACTTTTTTTGACGAAAAATTGAAAAAGCCTTCAGAGTTTCCAAAACTTCTACAAAATCGCTGTTCAGACCCTGTAGCAGAGCAGAAAGGAAACCAAGCTCGGCCTGAAACCAGAATGTCATTACCAGGGGGCTGATATCCTATGGGAGGCAAAATTCACTTAGCAGGAGGTTCTATCTTAAATTTGCCATCCTGTAATCAGCTGTTAACAAACTGTTAATTGACTGGAGCTCAGCATCCACCAACACAAGCAAGTGTTGAGGAGGACATGGGTTGTCTAACTGGATGCATTCCCATTCTGTCATCACATTTGCAAAGGATAAGAACACAACTGGTTCATCACAGGAATGGACATCACACCTGCTCCAAGCTGTCATTAACATACTACAGTGCCAGCTAACTGGGAGAGGGCTAGGAAATACATGGAGAGCAGGAATTTCCACTTCATCAATCATCAATCATCAGCCCAGTTTCCACCACAGTCAGTGGAGCAGCACTTTGTCTACAAAGTACTAAAAGAGAGGAGGGAAAAAAAATTATCTAGTTCTTACAGTGTTACATCTAAGGGGCCACAGGTCTTAAGCAAAAACAGGAACTACTTTTGGAAGCACAGTTAAGTTCTGGAACCTTCTGCTAAAAGATCCAAGAACTATGAACAAGTTCAATGATAAATGCACACAAGTACATTGCTGATTATTAAAGATAAATTAAATGCTGCAGAAACCCCTATTGATACTAAGTGTTTCCAACATTAAAAAAAGTTACACAGAGGGCAAACACATAATCTTTGCTTAGGAAATTGTTATTAACCTGTGTTGAGGCAGAACCCTTCGTTTGAGAAGTTTGTCTGATCCAGCCTTGCAATTCTTATACTGAAGTTCAGTAAGATGAGAAAGAGGGGCCTAGTCCGAGACTCCTAACAAGGAACAAAGGGAAATTCCACAAACTCACTTAATCTGAGCAACTTTTCTTCTCTCAACTCCATTTATTCAGGATGAATTTGCACAGTGTATTTGCTATTATTTCTAATTAGTACAGAAAAAAATGTTACCATTCCTCACTAGGGTCTTGTGATACACAAGTGTTTTCAAAGGCACTAGTGATGTGTACAGCATTAGTGACCAGTAGGCATAAAGGGAAGGTATTGGGAAAATCCCTCATCTTATGTTTAGTGTCATACAGCTTCTCAAGTACATCTGAACACAAAAACAGAATTTAAAAAAAACCACAAAAAACAATGCTTCCAACCAACCCCTTGCCTCTGTCAGGAAAATCTTTCCAAATAAAAGCAGGCTGCAAAATACCTATTAGCAAAACAAGAATATAACATTTGTCCTCACATGAAGACTGGCCCAGTGGCAATGGAAGAGCAGTAGGCATTTACTCTGTCCAAATGAATAAAGCATTGAGATGAAATGCAGAAAACACAACTGCTAGAACAATCCAGTGAAGTAAGAAAATTTAACTCTGCTCTACTCAGATGAGCTTGAAGGCCTCGGGCTACTTCAGTCATTCTCTATTTGATTCAGCTTCACTACCTTTAGTGAGGTGTTCAGGACAACCATTTATTTGGGGTGTGCACACAGAATTTTGTATAAAAAGGCCAGCACAGACCTTCTCAAGCCTCTTAAAACCAGATGCTGCAAAAGAAACTGTTTGATTTCCCCATTTCCTTCATTAACATTAAACCCCTCGTAATGATTCACTCTCCTGGATGCTTTGAGAAACCAACAACTGAAGTGAGACTGCAAAGCAGCTCAAAGATAGCAGGACATATTGCAAACTGCTACTAAACAGCAAGAGGCACTGGCAGAGGGAAAGATCTTAGTTTTCAGCCAGAAAGAAAGGAAAGTTTTTATCTAAAAAAATGTTTTTACAGGATAGTTATCCATATAATGTAGAGTTACACACTTCCATTGTTCTCTCATACCCCATAAAAGCTCAGAAGTTCAAATATCCCCTCTAACTCCTTGCAGCTTGTATTTTAAGAAACAATCTTTCCATTTCCTCAGAACAAAATCAGGTTGACAGCTAAAGCTGTGAAAAGCAGCATGGCAATCTTATTAATTATGCCAGGCTTGCTTTGTTACCCTGCAGAAGAACACAAAGTGATGCTAATTAGAATCCAACTAGCACTGAAACTGCAATGCTCCCAAAAACTTTGACTGCATCTGGCCTAGGTGTACTATGGGATGCACATTCCTTATCAGATTCCTCCAGGAATCTGCTGATAACAAGCCATGGAAATGAGATGCTCTGCCTATGGGTGTTTGAGGTGAACATGACACCTGAGTTCATGCTTTCAGACCAAACATACAAGATGCACAAAAACTCTGGCTACTGACAGCTCCCTTCTCTTGAGGGCCCATCAGTAATCCCCATTCCTCTGCAGGCTGAGAGCAGGTTCTTTCAGAAGATTAGTTTGGCATGCAGTAATCTGTTCCTTCCAACAGCCTACTCTGAAGTGCAGAAGCAAATCCCACTCTCTAATCTTGTTGGTTTCACCGACAGGAGCCTGTGAGGAGCACACAGCCCAGTGTAACAGGATGGAGGAGTTGCCATCTAAGAAACTTCCTCCCCTTTCTTAGGCAAATTAAATTAAATAAACCCAAACAAACAACTTAATGCAGAAAATTGCAAATTGCCCACACCTAGAGATTTTAAAGCAACTGTAGATGCTTCCCAGTGTTACTAAAGTACCAGGAAAAATAAGTTTAACTCTGAAAGTTGTCACTCTCACCTCCCAGAGTTTCATTCCAGCCCTTGTCTATCCACTTCCTCATATCAGGCAGCAGCAAAAGGTTGAGCAGGACTGAGGCGGACCCCAACACAACATCTCACAAGAGCTGAGCACAGCACCAGTTACAAATAAAACCCATCACCTACCTCAAACACAGTAAGAGGATGAACCAGGCACAGGGGCCACCAGGCCAGGAGATAAAACTGCAGGTTAAGCACTAAAGAAAAGCATAAAACACAACTGGAGACCAACACTCTTACAGCTCAACCCCAATCACCACAGAAGACCCAAGTCTGAGCTTAAATTGGGCCCAAGGATCTGTGGAAAGGGTGTGGGTGGGGGTCCTGGTGAAGCTGATCAGGACCAGCAGAGCTGATTGGTGCTCTCAGGGTTCTGGTTCAGCTGTTTATTTTTAAGCCCCCTCTGTAGCACACTTTCTTTATTTTTTTTTTTTTTTCTTTTCTTTTCTTTTCAAAGAAGGTTCTGGTTGTTACTTTGCTGAGAAACAAACAGGCTATTTAAAAGGTATCTGTGCTTTTACTAGAGACTTAGCAAATAGGAATGCAATGTAAAAATAGGGAATTGATGCTACAGTAACCACAAGGGAGGGGTTACACTTCCATTACACTCCCCCTAGATTTGAATTTACGTTAAGGGATAGGGCTGAGCCCCAAAAGAAGTTCTGGGCATAAAATCCATAATTCTTCTTAGGCAGAAGAAGTAACCAGTACCTGTTACCAGCCAAAAAAAGTTGAAATTGTCTGGCCTTTTGTTCACAGCACAGATTTTACAGGGAAATACTGAACCACAGTAGCAGCAAATGGTAGGCAGTTAAGAGGACTTACAAAAGTGTCTGCTACTTTTCCAAATGACAGCCCTCTGTTTTAGACAATGACAGCAGAGCTCATTTTTTAGGGTGTGGTGGGACTTGCCTGACTCCCTGCACATTCTTAAGGCTTTTTTTTTCAGCTTTCTGCATCAGAAAACACATGGTTTCATTTAAGAAATTGTTCAGAACGTTCATTAATTTTAAAGTATTTTTTACTTTTGTCTAAACTGCAACAGAGTATTCTTTTCTTCTACTTCAATGAGGCATTTAATTCAGTTTCTTCTCAAACATGTGTGAAAGAAGGACCAGGAGTGCTGTCAGAAGCTGTGATTTAGCAGGACATGTTTCTTGTCTATGGATCTGTGTTTAAATAAAAAAGAAACTATAAATTTATAGTTATACCCTAAGAGTTTGCCAAAAGTCCAACTCCCTACGAAGCCAAATCAGGAAGAAATCTGCCTATCTTTGTGGCCAAGGCTCTGCCAGTGTTACAAGTGGCAGTTGTCTGCTCAGCTACTGAATGTGGCTTGTTTCAAGATGCCTTTGGCTTCAGGTTTGCACTCTTGGTGGTTTTCTTTCACAAATGCATCTCTAAGACAGAAGGAAAGTGTCTGCCTGGGATTTGAGACATAAACAGAGAAGGCCATCACTGTCTTATGGTTTCCCATTTTCCCCATTCATTTATCATGGAAAAAGTCACAGAAGTGAGACCACAAAATGTAAAATATCAGTTTAGAGAAAATCCATCACTTTTAGTACAGGGCTCTCCTGGAATAAGCCATATAAAACCTTGTGTTTATATCCATTATACATAATCCACTTATTAGAACTGGTTTGCATTGTCCACTTGTGGGGCTGAACAGTGCTTACCAGGAGAAGGATGGTAAATGAGCCTCTGAGCACTCACCAACTTCAGCAGACTCCATAAAAAGCCTGCTATTTCTAGATATCTGCCAATGCATTCTTTGGCAAAAGGGTGGCTCTGAAAGAAACTTTTAAATCAGCCCATATCATCAGCCCACTCTTCAGATAAATGTGCACCCTCTTCAGTTTTCCTTTTCTTTCAAAAGGAAAATATTGTCCTCACTTTGTGCCTGAGATCCCTGTGTTCTGCTCAGGAACCTCCCCAGACCAAAATCAATTATTTTCCTTGTGGGGAGCACCTTAATTATCAAACTAGATGTCTGAAAGTTGCAATAGGCTTAAATATTTATGGACTCCCGGGAAGTTGCATTTAATTACACATTGCTGACTGTAGATGTGAAGCTTTCTGTGGCCTTGGCAAACAAAAGCCTAGAATTTCAGCTTCCTGGAAGTCCAAGTAGCCTTTTCTTTTTTTTTTTTGCAGACCATTTGCATTTTAAAAGACTTCTGCTTTCATGTGACTCCACAAGAAGACACAATTTCTCAGAGGAACAATCTGCAGCCTAACTCCTCAAGCAAGACTCCTGCCAAATCCACCAGCTCTGCAGGAGCAGGGACTGTTCCACAGCAGGCCCATAATCACTGCTACCTGAGAGACAAGTGCCAGCCCAGGTGACAAAGTGCCCAAAAGGCTCTTTGACAGCAGCAATGTTTAGGCCTCTGGCGACTGTCAGTGGCAGCAGCTGCACAGAGAGCCCTGGGAATGTTCTGTACCAGATGGAAATTGGCCTGCAAGCACTTGTGTGAGTGGCCCATTTTCCTTGGCACCTATAGAGAGGTCAGCAACAGCACAGGGGTCTCATAAATGTGCCCTTATTAATCTGTGCCCCACCTCTCCTTGGAGCAGAGCTATTTCTGTGACCACATAAATTGCCATGTAAGCAATCTTTACATTCCTTTTCATAGGAATTCTGCAGCCTGGGAATAAAATCAGGTAATCAAATCACCTTTGTTCGGCTGGCTCATCATTCACCTGGGTTTTTGGTTATTAAAAAGGTGTTTTCTGCACAAGAATTTTGAACTCCACCTGCTTTACACTGCAGTATAGAAAACTTTTTGGATTGACTCCAATTTTCATTCAACTAACTTATCATAAAATCACCCCCTTGACTTTAGACTCTGACTGAAAGTGATCCTGTTCCTAAAATTCCAGGAACGGTTTGAGATCATTGTCCCACGAATAAATGGCCTGAAATGTCTATTGGACACTGCTGATGCAAGATAAGTGCTGAGTTAAACTCAGATCATATTGCATGTAATTCTTCTTTCAAATAACTTATTTTCAACAGTGTCTGGGAAAGGGAGAGGGAGGAGAATTACAGTGGCAAAGCTATGGCACAATATAGTTACATAAATGCATTTCTCACATTCACTGGAGATTTCAATAAGTTTCTCTCTAGGGGTAGTTTTCTTCCTTCAACATCCTGTGCAGTTGTTACCTTGTTTAAATAGATGCCGGGGGAAAAAAAAGAGGCTCAGCTTCACTTGTCCTTGGTTCACAGCATGCACTGGTAAGTGGGAAAGGAACAGGAGATGTGGTTAAACAGGATAAGGACTTGTTTGAAACACTTGGAAATGAACATCACTTTCTAAAACTTGAAAACTATTAGAGAAGACTGATACCATATGAGCCTCAGAAGACTGGAATAAATATCAAGGCAGAATATCCATTAATTGTTCAGATGGGGGGGGGCACCTGCTTTTAGGTGAAGACATTCTCTTAATGTGTAGAATGGCTACAAACTCTGAAAAGGTAGTGTGGCTACAGCAATACATTGGAAAATAATTATTGTTTCGAGTCTGCCTGCTGCTTTCATCAGAAATTGCTTAATTCAGCACAAATTCAGGTTCATAAATAAGGATATTTGCAAAGGTTGGGATTTTTGGAAGCTTTTAGTGAGAACTACCTGCAGTGGCATCTGTATTTATGGCTCTTCTGCAATATATCTTTGAGGTGCTTATCCAAAAACTGTCTACAAGCAAGAATTTGGCTTATGACACAACAGCTTTCATTTTCTCATACTTGCCATCCTGTCAGGTGAGCTTTTATTCTTTCTGCAGGAAGTTTTGGTGTATTGCAGCCTCTAAGATTACAGCATCTATTCTGGGTGTTGCAGAGTGCACAGCAGCTCCTATGAGCTTGGCCTGGGTTTCCAGCTTTGTTTCACTGCTGAGCTCCTGCAGCAGTCAGAGCTGGCTTGAAATGAGTTTGGCATTCCTGAAGTGAGACTGTGCCACTGCCTGGAATGGAAACAGCACTTGCTGTGTTCACAGGACCCAGGGCAGATTTTGGATACACAATTTTTGTGCAGTCCCTGCTGAGGGCAACAGGAGATCTCCAGTTCTGCCTGACTAACACAGTTTGATTCACTTCTTCAACACAACATCTGCCTCCCAGGCAGGAGCTAGAAAAAGGTTATTGTTGAAATAAAAAAAAAAATCACTGATGATAAAAGCCATGTCTAAATAATACCCACGACATATCCAACAAGGCTCACTTGTGTGATTAAGGCCTGAATTCCAGATTTCTGTATTGTGTAAAGAAGAATAACTCTCCTTCCTTTAATATAATTATTCCTGATTTAATTTGGGAACACAATCCCAATTACTCTGTCAAAGACAGGTTATACTGTAAATCCTGCCTTCCTACACCCTGCCATCTCACAACTGACAGAAAACCAGAGGAAAACTGACCACAAACAGCAACAGGTACTGGAGCAGGATTTGGCCACAACTGTTGATTTACTGCCTGATGAGCCTAGTCAGCTTGAGCTTGCATCACAATCTAATAAAAAAAACTAATAATACCTTTCCATCTAACTCAGCCACATATATCAGGCTTTGGAGATGTCAAGCCTAAAAAGAGAATTGTACTGCTGTCCTGAAGGTATTTTTATTGCTGAGAAAAATATATTGCAAGCAACAATTCCTTACACAGCAGTTCTCTCTCTTTTCTGCCTAGGAAAAAAACCCCCAAAACGTTAAGAAAAATAAGCCAAGCAATAAAATTTCACGTTTGATATCAGATTTGTCCAGATCTGATGCACTCAAACATGAAAGTTTGCTCTCCTATCTCTTGTAAGATCTTTTAAATTCTGAAAACGCTTGACAGGCAGAAAATGAACAGATGCACAGAGAGGTGGGAGATGATCCTGTGGGAGGCCTCTCCTGCCTTGAGCAAAGAGAAGGCTGTGGAGGCGTGCCTGCAGGCTGGGGCTGAGTGGGGAGAGGCAGCCCCTGCAGGACTGCAGGTTACATAAGGCTGGCAGGGACCTCCTCTCCCTCCCTCGGGCACCTTGGGGGAGAGAGAAGATGCCAAGAGAGGCACTGCCCAGGACCAGGCTGCCCTGCAGGCTCCACACTCATTCTCCCCGTGCCAGCTCCCCTGCTGAGCAGTCACCTCTCCAGGCTGTTCCTCTTGCTCCCACGGGGTATTCCTGCTTCCTGCACAGGGTGTGCTCTGCTATTATCCCTGCTCCCCGGAGCTTGCGGACACCTCTGGCTGCAGGAAGTACTGAGCGCTGTTGTACTCCGGTGAGCTTCTGTCTCAGTCTTTGCATGACAAACTCCACCTCTGGACATGCAGGCAAGGTGAAAAGCAGATTTTTCAATGTTGTTTAATACTGCAGAAGCAAAAAGAGCCATTCAGGAGGGTAGGGAAGAACTGCTGGTGCACACCAACTTCCCTATGTAAGAAGCATAAAAGTGAGAGGCGATTTTTTTTTTTTAATAATAAAGTATAGTTTCAAATGATAAATACCCTTGATAATTTGTCTCCAAATCTTGGGAGGACTAGATCTTCACATTTCTGGAGGACAGCAAAACTCAAAGTTAATAGGAGATGTTCTTGAATATCCCATTCAAATGGATGTATTATGGGGACAGTACCTTGTAAATATGATTTCCTCCTGTCATTGCATACCTACCTTTTGGTGAGTTGTCATTAAATTCGCATTAATTTGACTCATATGAACAAGAAAGATCTTTATGTATATTCTTTTAATATGCCAATTAATTCTTTAGTCTGATTTTGGAAGGATAGGTATGAATATTTCTTTGTCAAAAGTCTAAGCTTGGTCTAAAAGCTTTTGCTCATTTTAATTGGATATCAAAGGCAGAGCCGTGGCAACTTCCCAACAATTACAGCACTGTGTATTTATTGATTTATCTATTCTAAATTGAACACTTCTCCTTAAGTATAACAACCTCTATTGTCAATAAATCCACATTAGAAAATGCATTGAATACTTATTTTTGGCCACATCTTGTTTATTCTTGGCCACATTTTTTACGTTATAATCCTCTTTTAGCATTCACACAGTGAAAAGTATATTGGAACTGATATTTGTGGGTTTTTTTTAGACACATGTACAAATGAAAATTGAAAACATCAACACTGCTATTGTCTGTGTGGTGATAACCTTTCATTTTCTAGTTTCACAACCCATCTATCAAGAACAAATTCCAAAAGTTCAGGAGTGTAGTAGTTCTGGAAATCCAGTAGAGAACTGGAAAAAAATTACATAGATGGTGATATCAAGTGTATTTTGGGAAAATGAGCGTTGCAGTAATTTATTCTGCTCTAGGCAGTGTCATGAATCCATCATGGCACACAGTGAAAGAAAACATGTCAAGAATGCTGGAATACCTTTCCTTACCAAGAGACACCCACACAAACTAATAATAGGACAACATTCAATAAAGGAGAGAATAAACCTAATAGAAACCAAGTTACACAAAGAAACTTCCAACTTCATCCTTTGTACCACACACCTAAAATCTCAGAAGTTTTTAACTCCCTTCTTTTTCCACGAGAAAAATACAGTATCAGAGGAGGCAAATTTTTAGTTCAGCGAACACAAAGACAGAAGTTTAAGTGGGAAGGGACCTTTTAAAAGTCACCAAGTCCAACCTTCCTATAGAGAAAATAGTGTCAAAACACAAAGCCCCGTCTTCCTCACACCCTTCAAGAGAAACAGTGAAGCTACTGTTGGGGAAGTCAAGGAAACAATGTATTTTGATGGTGCCCTCTGTGCAGAGCAAGGGCTGGTCACCCAGACAAATTATCATTCCAGCACAGAAATATTTGTGAGCTGAGTGCCACAGAATAAGAGAAAGACATGGTGGCATCCTTTCTTTCATGTAGGTTCACTTGTTCTTTCCATACTGTAGTTGGACTTCACATTTTATAATCAACATTAAAGCAAACAGGTTGAATCGTTTTTGTTTTGTTTTGTTTTTTTTAAATCAAATTCTGTCCAAAACTTACCTGGAGTTCACAACTACCCTTCTATCAACAGCTGTGGAAACCTAAAGTGTCAGCTTGATTCCTGAAGCTTTTCTGTGACAGCAGTGGGAGTATGGAAGTTGGAAAACTGCAGCTCTCAAGGAGTGTGCAAAGCCAACAGAGCACCACACACACACAAAGTGTAAAAGTTGGAGCAGTACAGGTAAACAGAAGCCCACTGAACTAAAGGAGAGTAAATCATGTAAGGAACAGAGTAATTGAAGTCATCACAGAAGCAGAAGAAGATCAGGACCAGACATTTGCTTTCTCTAATTGGCCCTCCTTGCTTTCTCTTTTTATCCATTTCCTCATGGATGCTCCTAATCAGGTTCAAATCAGGTGCATGTACCTTCTCCACCTTGGCAAGCCTGACCTACTTCACAGGGATTAGCAGCTCCATGACATCTCCCCTGGTTTAGGAACACTCTGTTCTCTTTCAGCAATGAAACCAACTCTGCCTTGATCCTGATCAGCGTTTGCCTGAAACACAAACCTCCTCTGTGTTGAATGGGGCTAGAAATTGCTGATAAATAAGTTACAAAGTAAGTTTTTCTTTCCTTGTTCTTTGGAATTCACAGGAACACTCCCAATTATTTGGAGCCCTCATTTTACATATTGTTCCTTCTCAGCCCCTTCATTTGCATGTTCTTTAATGACACAACTATAATTATTCACCACCCTGTACCACCACCAAACGAAATGTTCCTCAGCCTTCCCTTCTGCACATCAGCTCTTTATCACATTAATTCTCTTAATTTGGCACCACCAGATCTCAACCCTCTCTCTGCTTTGACCAATCACTTTTTCTTCTTTCCCTAGAGACTCTATAGAAAGATTAGCATGTTTCCCTCAAGTTTCCCAAGTTCTTACTAGCAGCAGAAAAAGTCCTTCCTGAATTATCTCCTCACAAAGGAACTTCAGCCAAGTGTGTTTCTTCTACATATCCCAGGCTGGACATTGCTAAACCATCCAATTTCACACTATTCATTTAGGAAGGGCAGTGATAAATTAGAGAAAGAGTTTTTGATTTTTTTCTTTTACAAATCATGAAAGGATTAGTAAAATTATAATACAGAGACTCCGAGTTTTTGTATCACCGAGTCATTGGGAGAGGTCTCATTACGCCTGAGAAGTAACAAAAGAGAAAAATTCTCTCAAGGTCCTTTTTCTGCATAGTGAGAGTGGCGCTAGGGGCACCTTCTGCTTCTGTCATCAAATATTAACTCTGAGTTGGCTTCAGTGCTAATAAAGGTCTGATCAATATTTGGGCTTTAAGGAATGATTTGATGAAGCCCAGAATCCTATGGGGAAACATGGGAGTGATGTAAAGGAGCCCCATAAAATAAACTGGTGAAGTGCAATAAAATTCACAGGTGGTAAATGCTACTGTTTCCTCTGCTGAGGGGAAAAAAAGTGTGAATGTTTAACCAACAGGACTTATTAGCATTGTGTTGCAGTAACTGTTAGAAAATTGTTCAGCACGAATTACTACCATGCCAAGATAATCTCCAGCCAAACAAGGATTTTCACAACAGACAAGAAGGCAGTCCAGACCTGTACAATGATCTCTTTTTTTTTTTTTCCCTTGTCAATTTACCAGGCTAACTAAAGGAGTCAATTGTCTTAATTTCCACTAATTAAGAGTGCAATCATTCCAGTCAAGGGCAGGGCTGCTGATCAGAGGGACCAGGACAAGTCAGAGGGATGGGGCTGACAGGAATCTCATGGAAGCCAAGAAAACACAGAGTTATGTGTCTGGGATGGGGCAAAGAATGCACTGGGATGGATGGGCTGCCTGCCTGGGGCAGAGAGGTAGTGCCCAGTGACAGGAAGAGGAGCAATGGCCATAAACTAAAATACAAGAAGGAAAAAAATGAGGAAAAAATTCTTTATGTTGAGGTTGGCATAGCACTGGACGAGGCAGCCTAGGGAGGTCATGGAGTATTCCTGTCTGGAGGGATTCCAAACCCACCTGGACGCGTTCCTGTGTCACCTGCCTGGGCAGGAGGGTGGGCTGAGGCCTGCTCCAGCCCGAGCTATCCTGGCATTCTGTGACTCCGCGGCAGTCCCTTGGAACGGGGAACCCTTGTTTTACCGCGATCCCGCAGAGCCGGCGCCTCACAGCAGCCCCGTGAGGCCATTACCGCTTTTTAACCCGCTCCCACACCACGGCACCGCCAGCGCGCTCAATTTACACGGCAGGCCGGAAAACCTGACGGAGCGCACGGCAAGCAGCGGCCGCAGGAGGTGCCCTAAGGCCGTGCTGGAGCGGAATTTGGGGCTCGGCACCGCTCGGGGCCCGAGTCCGGGCGGT
>JAHLSL010000010.1:3126992-3314808 GCA_025920805.1 Petroica traversi
CGGCCGCCGGGCACACCCTGCCCTCCGCTGGGATGGCCGCACTGAAGGAGCTGCCCCGCGGGTTCCCGTCCTGTGTGAGCACAGAGTGCCCAAGGTTAAACGGGTCACTCCAGACAGAGGGGAATGAGGGATGGGGAAGCTGTTGGGGCGAGCGCAGAGCAGGCCACCACGCTGATCAGAGGAATGGAGCACCTCTCTTTTGAGGAAAGGCTGAGAGAATTGGGATTATTCACCCTGGAAAAGAGAAGGCTTTGGGTAACCTAATTGCGGCCTTGCAGTACCCGAAGGGAATTTACAGGGAAGATGGGGCAAGACTATTTACAAGAACGTGTCATGACAGGACAAGGGGGAGTGCCCTCAAGCAGACAGATAGTTGGGTTAAATTTAATATTGGGGATGGTGAGGCCTGGTACAGGTTGTCCAGAGACACTGTGGACGCCCCATCCCTGGAAGTATTCAATGCCAGGCTGAATGGGGCTTGGAACAACCTGGTCCAGAGAAAGGTCCCTGCCCATGGCTTGGGGTTGGAGCTGGATGCTCTTCAAGGTCCCCTTCCAACCCAAAGCATTCAGTGATTCTGTGAAGCAGCTGTCCCTGAGGTTCTCACCTGAGTGTCCAAGGTTAAAGGGGTCACTCTGGGAACAGTGTCCAGCATTGCTCCTTGTCCTGCTCCCCCACTGGGGCTGGCTCTGGGTTCTGTGGGAGCTCCAAGACGGCTCAGTTTGGTAGGGAATATTTATCAGGAGTAGGCTTCCAAAGCAGAATTACATAATATCCCAGCCTTGACTTGACTCAGAGTTTTCATTCAGGGGTGATGCATCAGATTTCATTAACTTCTGACTGACTGTACTGCTGTGGTGGCTTTGCTTGTGACATGACACAGTTCCTGAAATGCACGTGACTTTATTTTTGGTGGAGCCTCGCTCACCTGCTTGTATTTAGAAGGGGGAAAAGGAGCTTGAGGGGTTTTTTTTTAAGGCAGCAATGAATAAAAAAGTAGTTTAAGTAGGCAGTACAGTCACGTGGTACCTGTGGGCTGTGGAGCTCTGGAATAGGATTTTATTGTGGCATGTGTGCTGCTCCGTGCAAGTGCTTGAGTTTGAAACAGTTTGGACATCTGAACTCGTTCTCCCTCCTAAATACTTAGCTACTTATATACCTACTTATACTTAATACTTAAAGTTTTGGGTTGCTCTTGAATTTGATTTATCTCCGGTCTCTTCTTGGCAGGATGGACTGTCACCTCTCTTAGGGCTTTAGTGCTCAGGATCCTGGTGTTAATCAGTGAATAGGTGGGAACAATCTTTAAACAGCTGATAGTGACCCAGGGGTGCCAGCTGTTGTGGTTGAGGATTTAGAATGGATTTTGTCTGTCTTCATTTATTGTGATCTAAAAGGTGGAGGAAAACAATCCAGAGTGGGAGAAAACAAATTTATGTCTTAAATTGAAGTTTTTTCACTTGGGACATCTTGTTCCAATGTGGAAGCAATTGCATGAAAGTTACTGATTCGTACACAGTTTGGTGAGTTTTAAGGAGAAAGACTATTTTTGGTGACTCAAGGTTTTTATTTCTAAGAGGAAATATTTAAATAACTAGTAGTGCATGCCTCTGAGGAAGAAAAACAAGAGGAACTGACTGAAATCAGAAGTGGTTGGGATAGCAAACAATTAAAATCCTTTGAAAGCTTTGAAAAATTTCTCTTTGGTTTGGAGTGAGAGGTAGCTGACAATAGCGATGGTGGCAGAGTTGGTTTTAGTGTTGCTGCATTGCTTAAATCTGACTCTAATTAATTTTATTCGATGTTTGATGTGTGAAAGATCCTCAGGTCTCCACGCTGTTTCCTGGGGCTCATTACTGGTGCTTTCTGCTTTTCTCCTGAGGAGGAACCTTTGTCTTTAATGAGGATGCAAACTCAGTGCTGCTGGTGTGGAATTAGCGAGAGTTTGAGCTCCAGGATTGATTTTTTTAATGTTTTCCGAGCGGAATCCGGTCCTGGTTTTTTTCCCTTATCCGCTTTCCGGGTGAAATCTGATCCGGGTTTCTCCCCATCGTTGCTCCCGGCCCTCATCCCCGGAATATCTGCAAGAGACGTAAGGGAGAACATTCAGTTTTATTTTGGGAGTGAAGTTGGGGCAGGCAACATCTTCGAGCCAGCGAGTTTTTCCATTGGCAGCAGCTGCGTCCCTCTTGCCTAAATATTCCTGGTTGGGCTTGTGGCAGAAACTCCGTATGAGAATTTGTCAGCCCAGGTGGCTTCAGTGAGAAGAACACAGACAAATCTGATTCTTGCAGCAATTTCTGTCCTGATGGATTTTGGCTTCTACAGATTTTTATCTGGTTTAGAGATGGTGATCCAGACAGGAGTCCTGCCTGTCAGTCATTGGATTCCTTCCATGCTGTCTCAGGCTGGTTGGCAGGACTGCAGAAATGTTCATGAAAACTTCATTTGTTTGGAGAATCTCCTATGTGTTTATAAGACCTTTGTTTTCTAAGCAGTACTTTTCTTAATGCAAATGTTTCTATAACATCTTCATGAAAAAAATATTTATTTTCATCAGCTGCTCTTTTGAAGCTTCCTGCCCTGGTAGGAACAGGTACAGCTGCTGTTTAATGTCAATTTTCTGTTTGGGAAAGTGGAAAATCACTGTGTAATTCCACTTTTGTGTTGTTCTCAGGTGCATAAGTAGAGAAACTCAAGTCTGAAATTACTTGAGTGTGGGATCTGTAGTGGAATTAGGATTTTTCTTCCTTCATCCCCCCTAGCTGAGGTGTGTGTACTTGGCTGGCTTTTTGTAAATACTTGTTTTTTCATAGCTGGAAAAATTGCAGACCCTGGAAGCACTGTTGCATTTTATTGATAAAAATGTTTTGGAGAAGGTTCTGTATCTGCCAGACATGGCACCATTTTTTGGATGTTGTTGCTATCACAGCACACAGGTCCGGGCTGGAGTGCTGTGAGAGTGATGCTGGCATGAGCTATGTTAAAAAGTTTTCCTGTTTCCTTATCTCCAATGTGTAGCTGTGAGATAATGGTTCATTAATATGAGGAATTTTCTTTTTGTCTTTAATATTGTGTCTGTTTGGAACACAGAAGACTAAATTCTGGTCTGCCTACTTACAGAGTGCATTTTGCATTTGTAAACAAAACTTGTTCCAGGCTTGATTTATCTTACTTTAACATCCTCTTCTTTTTGAATTAAATTAAAACAAGCAAACAAACAAAAAACCGAACCCATCAATGAACTTGTTGTCTTCATGTCTCTGGTTACAAAAGAAACCCTTTATGCTCTTGGTGCCTCTGCAGTATTTAATGTGCTTGTTCCTGCAGAGGGTGTTAAATCTCTTGGTTCCCCTTTGGCTCAGCACAGGCTTATTGCTGTGTGTACCTGAAAAGGAGTGTTTTCACTGCCCATTTTAACTCCAGCCAGGTGAAAACCAGGAGAGCAGTTAATAGTCATGTTTCCAAGGGTAGCTTGTTATAGTATAGGACCATACTTTTTTTTTTATTGTCATTTTTCATTAAACATTGCCCTGCTTTTGGCCTGCTGATTGCAAGGGTTCAGTCCTCCCACCAGCACCTTTTCTCTATAGCTTCAAGGGAGTGTGCTAAAAATGAATATTTGGATATTTAGATGGTTTAGTGCTTTTAATCAGTTGGCTTGAAATACGTGGTGTAAATACAATCCCAAAGGATTTGCTAAACTATTTAACAATTGCTGTAAGTTAGGTTAGGAGTTCAATAAGATTGAGAATTTTCTGTCACTTAAGTGTGTCTGCTCTCTCCTTGTTGTTATCCAGGCTCTTCTTTGTCCTATTCTTTAAAAAACCCAACAACACAAAACCCAACCAAAGCCAAAAAGCAGGGGGAATAAAAATCAAGTTATAAAAACTCAGTTTTGTTTTTAAAGCCTCTGCAGTTCTCCTGGCTGGGTCCAGAGGAAGTGACCAAATATTTTATTTAATAACTGAACACACACCTGAGTGCTGGTCAGTGACCGTACAAAAACTGCAAAAATGTGATGCTGAAATAGCCTTTGAACAGAAAAAAACCAAAACGGGTGTGGAAGGGGACATAAAAATATGTAGAATGATGGAACTTAATCTGCTGAAGCTCTAGGGTAATTCTTCATAATTTTTCATTGATTTGGTTTGTATTTTAAAAATAATTTCTCCTTCTTTAAAACAAGGTTTGTCTGGTTTGAAGGAGTTTGGCACTCTGCAGGAAGCTCCTTGTCTGGGCTTGTGTTGTGGTGATGCAGGTCCGGGTAAATGACAGACACCAACTTCTGTATCTGTGGCTGCCACCTCCTCCCTTGAAAACTCATTAAAGCCACGTAGTTTGTCTGGAGCTTTCCTTTTGTTGGAATTACAAAGCTGTCTATCCTGCCTCAAGACCTAGCTGTATTTAGAAACTGTCTGTTTGTTTGTTTGTTTTGTAGGCTTGTGAAATCTGAGGCAATAAGGGAAAACTGATTAAAAGAATAAAAGTAAGAATTTCGTTCTGATACTGCTTTTACCATTCTGTTGGATACTGTCTCAACATTTTCACTCCCATTTTAATAGCATTCCCAATATGAACTCCATCAAGCAGCTTGGTTTAAGCAAGTTTTGCTGTTTTCTCTTCAGCAAATCCTCCATCCATAGCTGTTTTTCCTTTTTCCAGGATTCCTACAACTTGGTGAAATTGCCATTAGAGCAAAGTGTGGAATGGTAGTCAAGGTTACATCTGTTCAGTGATAATGGTAATGAAAAGGCAGGTAAAAAGAGCCAGTTAAAAGTGCTTGAAAGAGAATGAAACAGTGAATTCAGTAGCCAGGCAGGTACAAGAAGAGAGATAAGTGGCTTGAAGCTGGAAGCTGTGTGTCAGTACATCTTAGCAAAGTCCTTCTGTGTTTATTGATCTGCTCAGAGTGATAGGGCTGAATGGCACCTTTGCTCAAACTGGTTTGAACCTGAGTGGGGGTTTTTTTGTATTGCCTCGGTGAGTTTGTTGGTATTTGAAAGCCAAAACGTGTTCTTTTGTGCTTTAGGTCAGACATAAATAGAAGTCAAAAGTAAAGTCTGTCTGAGAGCTTCAAACTTTGCTTTTCAATTGTGTTCTTTATGCCTTCTGCAAAAAACTTCACGTGTTGTAATGGAGTAGGAACAGGAAAAAACACCTGGATACTTGGAAGTAGTAATTTTAGTCCATGGAGGTCAGTCGTTGTTGCAGTGATAGATGTTTGCTGTTTATTTATGGAGGGCTGGTGGTGTGTGAGAGCGTTTCAGTTGTACAACTGTGCTGTGGAAGAGGTGTGGAAGCATTGGGAATGAGGTGTGTGTTATGCAGTAGCTGCTTGTAGTGAATAGTTTGGCAGTGTGTCACCTCTAGCTATGATGAAGATCTGCAAGTTGCCTTTTAAAATGCACCAGCTACTGAAAACTTTCTTTTCTTAACCAAGTGCTTGAGGCTTGATTTAAATTCCAGTGGATTTTTAGCTTGGAAAGGCCTATTTTCTTAGCACTGTACCCTGTGCCCTACAAGTGAATAGAGCTACCCCCTTGTGCGCAGGGAGAAGAAATAGGAGTGACAGCCCTGAATTTGGTGGTGTTGACAAAGTGCTGTTTGTTTCCTGGCCTTTCTGGAGTATGGCAGAAGAAATCTGGTTACATCTCCTTTGCCAGGGACCTCCTCTTGCATTTTGTGACTTGAAAAGTGACAAAGTCTGGTTCCACAGGAGACATGAGGGTCTGTTTCCCTGCTTATATATATATATATTTTTTTTTTTTCCCCCTAGGAATTTAAGAATGGTAGTTGTACCATAATTTCTGTGGAAATACAAATCAGCCACACTTCGAAAGGATTCTTTAGAAGACCCTGTTGAAATCAAGCAATTCCCTCAGGGTGCAGAAAGTTTTCTGAAACTTTTGATAAAGATGGCCTAAGTGTGAAGTATTTTACTCTTCAGTATCTTACCTCCCTTTACTCTTTCTCTTTCAATATTTTAAGACTGAGAAAGAGACACAATAAAGCTTTGGTAATGTAATTTTTATTTTTTTTTGTTATTTCCAGGAGGCAGTCATGAATTCCTTAATGCCTCAAATGCTGCACAACAGCTGCAGACATGAAAGCTTCAGGAAAGTGAGGGTGTTGAGGTAAACAGCAGTGGTAACTCCTGCAGAAATCTGATGTCTGTTATACGTTCTCTCTTGAACATGTGGGGACAGGCTGCTTCCTGGCTGGCAAGAGTTGGATGTGTAATTGCAAGAATGTAAAGCAAACATTTTAATCCTGATTGTCTGTGCCAATGTTCAGCTGGAGTGGCTGGATCTTGTGGCATTGTATGGAAATGTTGCCATCCCATGTCCAGTATTGATAATGAAAATTAGACAGCCGACAGATACAGCTTTTTGTGAAGTTCCCTGTTATGTCCTGTCTCTAAACTGTGACATGGGGAGGTTTTAATGCTGCTTTGAAATAAAGGAAATATTTTCAATCATATGAATGTCAGTCATGTGTATTGAATATTCCATTTAATCTCATTCAGGAGAAATGCTCATGCATGTCAAATGTAAATATAAATTTTCATGGGGTCTAAATTTCTATTCTGAAATCAGATTAAACGGGCTAAAGGATGTATTAATTTTGAAAATCTTGTGAATTAGACACATCTAGAGAAGCTAGATTTAGAAAACAGTCAAACTTCTGCCTTTCATTTTAGATCAACGCCAGCTGCATTATGTGATGGATGTTTGCAGTTTCTTATTTATCAGTCAAGCTTCCATAATGAAATAATCTTGTTTGTAAAGTACAGTATCTGTCAGACTGTTATTAAAAGCTCTCTCTGGGCCAGCAGCACAATGGAGAGCAGTGCTGCGGGTGAGACTTTTTTCCAGCATCTTTTGGAAAAATACTGAGGGTCTGTCTTGTGGCAGGATAAGATTCATGTCCTTTTCTCAGGTGCTTTCACACAGAAGGATGTTGACTTAAAAAGAGAAGATATGGGCTTTCATAGAATAATGAATTTCAAGTACAGTTAAATACAACAAGTATTTTTAAATTGTGTCGAGTGACAAGATTCCCTTTTTTTAAATACAGGTGTTCAAAAATTGCCACAAAGCACTCAGAGTAAATTTAATTCTGCCTCTTCTGTGAGAAATGACCTCTTAAGGCCAGCAATTTTATCTGATATTATCCTTTAATAATAGCTGTTCTGTTTCCAGATTGATATTACCAATAAGTACAAAACTGGTCTAATTATTCTGATTAAGAGTGTAAAAAATTCAGCTCTTGAAATGTGTGTTCCTGTTTTTCTGAAATTAATCCTGGGAAAAAACAAGACAATAAAGGTGAGCAGTAAGAATTTGATGTGTGCTCTTTTAAGTCTCTAATGACTGCTATCAAAAAGGGCACGTTGTGATGTATGGAGCAGTGGGCTAAGGCAAATGCAGTTTTGGGAAGTTCTGAGGTGAGGGAAATCAATACCAAGGGTTGTGATGAAGGATACTGCTTCAGAGGACAGCCTGGCTTCAAGAATTCAGGGAACTGCCATGGAAATGGATTTTATTTCTTATGTAAATAGAATAAATCACAAGTGGTGAGGAGTTTGGATATGAATTTCTCAGATCTGTGATTTGTTTTGTTTTAATAACTCAGGGAGGAACATTAGGATTGATAGAAATCTTTCTTGACTGTCTTACAGTAGACTCAATTAAGAAAAACTGTAGCTTTTTTTCCTTTGTGATTGATGTGTTTGCATTTTCTCTGTATGATAAATAAGTTTGAATATCTTTAAGTGTAAGAGTATTAAAATATTTCCCTTTCCTTCCTCCTTTAGTTATGCTCCTTGGTGTCCAGCCTGCCAGCAGATTGAGGCGACCTGGGAGAGCTTTGCAAAGGAGAGCGAACGGCTCAGCATCACTGTGGGAAAAGTGGATGTCACTCAGGAGCCAGGTATGGCATCAAACAGGCTCTTTTAATAACAGGAATTATTCATGTAAGCACCACTTAATGCTCACTTAGGCTTTAAAGTCAAAATAATGGTATCCACAGTTTATTTCCCCACACAGTTCATATTTCTGGAGTTTATAAACTCAATTTGAAGGATTAAAGACTTGGGGGGGGGGGGGGTGATCTGTCTTAATACTGACTTAAAAGAGGCTTACTCTCTATTTTAATCTTCTTCACTGGAAGCTGCTGCCTGTTTCGTTCCTCCAGCCTGTCTGCAGAACATTCTAGCCCTGTAGCCTCCTGTTCAGAGAATTTCAGGGTGTGGTAGAGGGAACCAGCATTAATTAAAATTGTTAACTGTTTCCAGCATGGTGCTGGTTTAATGACTGGTTTAATTGTGGCAGTGCTTTATATTACAGATGTTATTGCTGTTTCCTGTTGGTGGTGCACATATGCAAATATGTTTATAAAAACAAGTTTCCCAACTCTTCACAGAAGCACGAGTGCAATCTAATTTATTCCTTTGGTGACTCCCTTCAAAATTTTTAATGTCTTTGTACAAGCAGTATTAATATTGGATAAACCTCTGCATCTCCTGGGAATGCTTCATGCTCCTTTTGGCTTTGAGGGGATAAAGGATTTTCTCAGCAGCATCAGAAGATGAGATGGTATTAGAATAAAAAGGTTAAACTTTAGTGGTTTTTCTCTTTTTTCTGCTTTATAAAGCGGGCGAAAAATGTGTTTATTTTACTAGTTGAAAACATGCTGAACAGATTTACTGTATCAAAACTCTTATCTCAGAACCAGCAATCTAAGTAGACAAGAAAATGCCAGCAGTTCTAGACCCTGTGTAGGTTCATGTCTTGTTAAAATTATAGTATACAAAAAATCTTGTATCAAAAAGCTGCATATACTAATAATTCTGTGGTTTAATAAACAGATGAGTTTTAATATTACCTAGTTTCAATAGATGTAAACTTAATACTTGAATTTCTAATGTTGCTGAGAGTCCTGACCCCTAAGCCTGGGTAACTTCTGTGAGTCACAGGACTGACTGAAATGATGAATTTGTACCAAAGCTCATGTAATAAACCTACAGCATCCAGTTCAGCACTGGAAGCTGCAGGCACTTCTAGAACTAAACAATGCTCAAACTGGAAAACTAACATTTATTACATATTTGACCTTTGTTGCTGATGTGATTTGGAAGATAGGAGTTTCTGTGGAGCTCTCCAAAGTTACTGAGGTATTTTTACTGTGGGCTTTGCATCAGCCCTTCAGTTGTTGTGTTTAAGTGCTCTGTCTCCTTTCTTGCTTGCAAAATGGTACTTTAATTAGTCTTAGTTATGTAACCCCTTCATTGAATTGAAAGTAGTCAAAATGTGTTAAATTAGGGGAGAACCACGAGATGAGTGTGGAGTTACATAAAATTGCACTTCCCAAACCGGTAGGAGAAAGTGGCCATTCATGGTGCTTAATTGCAGGAGATGCCTGAAGAATAAATCCACCAGAGCCTTAATGGCTTCACAGCAGATTTCAGTCACTGGATGTTCCAGCCTTAAAGTGCTTCCTCTTGCCTCATCCTCTCCACTGAAACATTCAGTGTGGAGCAGGCAAATAGTGGAGGTGCTTCTGGATCATTAAATTCTGCGTGTTTGTGGTGCCTTATTTTAAGCTTCTGATCACAACATTCACCTGTGGATTTCAGCAAGACTTCTTGGATCTTCTGTGTCTTCTTTGAGCAGTTGTTGGCTGAAAGCAGCTGGAGTTTCAGATGACATCTCTGTTCTCTGTACATCTTCAGGGGTGTGCCTGTGCAAATAAAAGAAGGTTTTTTATTCTTGATTAGCTGTTGATTTAATAATGGATGTCAGTTTCTGATTTGCAGACAGAGACAGATGCTTAATTGTAGCCAATTCAAGGTATTAAACAGGCACCAAAACAATTTAATGTGTTCTTAAATTTTGTAGCTGACTAACATCTGGTTTTACCAATCTAGGGAGGTGCCTTAGATAACCAGCAAACCTCCACCTAAAGTGTTGGGGATGCTTAGATGCATTTCATAACTTGCAGGTTTCAGAGTTGCTTCTGAGGTGTTCACTCTAGGATAGACCGGGTAAGAGGTTTGGGCAGTTTGGTTTCCTTTGCCTCAGTGGCATTCAGAGAGCCTTTCAGTGTTGCCATGACTTTCTCTGTTCTTAAGTTAATTATGTTCTTTATGACTCTCCACCCAGTTTTCCTTGGTCAGCTGTGCTGTCTGCCGTATTAATTCTTGTGGGTTTGTTTGCTTTATATCTCCCTGTGCTGGCACAACTTTTAGCTGTTTCAGAGGGTTTTTCATCACCCTGCCCCTCATAGCAATAAAGGCAGGGAGCTGAAAAGTTGAAGTAGAGAAGCTTTCCTTTCTGGAACTTTAAAGATCATTTGCTTTAAATGTCTTCAAGCAAAATCTCGAACAACAAAAAAAGCCAGAACCCTTTTTTGCCTATTCCATGGAGGAATTCTAACTAGGGAAAACATAACCACTGAAACTTTTAAAACACCTGGCTTATTTCAGTATTGCTCTTCTTTGTCTCTAAAGGCAGGAACCCTCTTGCTACAGCTCTTTTCCAGGGCTAATCCTGGTGCCTAGAGCTGTTTGCTTTATTGAAGGCTGAATAAGGCCTTCATTTCCCAAAAGATTTTCACAGAATTTTATAAAAGGCAAAGTTAAATAACTGTACTCTTTATAGTATTACTTTATATGAATTCCAGTTGCTTGCTATAGGAATTCAGCCCTTTCTAATGGATTCTGAATGCATCTAATGCTGGGCTGGTCCAAAACTTCAGCTGGGTGCAAATACTGATGAGAAAATCCATTAATGAGGAAAACTACCTCACACTGAGCATCCTTCAAGCATAATCTGTTACCAGTATTTCATATTTGTTAGTGTTTGCTGCATATCTGAAGACAAACTGTTAACCCGTATTTACAAAACAATGGTAAAAGCTGTGCAGCCCGCTCTAAAATACAGATTTGTAGGTATTTATAGATAAGTCAGAATGCTGAGAAATGTCAGTGTTACTGAACTGTTTGTGTTGTTTTCTTCCCTTCCCAGGCTTGAGTGGTCGTTTCTTTGTCACAACACTTCCTACAATTTACCAGTAAGTGTGTCATACTGGGAACTGCAGCTGCTGACTCCTACTTGTCACTTGATTCAATCTGTAATTAAAATACAGAGGAAAATGAAGGAATAGTGACTTTTGATTTCAGCTCAGGTTATTGTAGCTTTGGTTGCACGATGAAATCCTTATCTGAGGCTTTTCTTTAGTTTAAGTGACTTTACTAAGTTTCCCTGTTATCCATATATTAAGAATGAATCAGAGAAGACTTTTGCTGTATCTCTTCATCAATAAGGTGATGTCATCCTTAAAATACTGAACTCTCATTAAGTCAGAGCACTATGAGTCGTGCAGATATACAAAAAAATTATATATATGTGCACTTTTAATTTAGAAATGGTTTGGTTGTTCACCTCATGTGCTTTGTGTATTTGCTGTAATGACACTGAATATTCAAGAAAAGCAGCAGCTTTATAAATGGCAATAGCCCGTGCCGTTTAAAAACTGCGATTTTCCATCATGGATTGCAGTTCCCAAACACTCAGCTCTGAGCAAGTGAAATTTCTGATGTTTGTGGGGGGTTTGGTTGGGTTTTTGCCCCAGGGTTTGGGGCTGGCTGTGCTGATGGGGGTTTGTTCTGCAGTGCCAACGATGGAGTGTTCCGCAGATACCGCGGCTCCCGGACCTTGGAAGATCTTCAGGGCTACATCTTGGAGAGGAAATGGGAAGCTGTGGAGCCTGTAGCAGGATGGAAGTCTCCATCTTCTATAATGTAACACTTGGTTTTTGTTAACAAGAACTTATATCTCATTATTCATTGAGGACCCTGTGTTGACAGTTCAAAGACAAAAGGCCTTTATTTCCTAGACACACAGGCTTTGCAGGAGCAATCAGTATTGACAGCCTGATTCGCAGCTTCTCACCTTTAAAGGCAGTTTATTTTCTGCCTTTGCCTTTGTTTGTGCCTGCTAGCGCTTGTTTATGTCATCTTTGAAAAGAGATTAAGAGAAAAAATACAGCCACTGAGCATTATGTAAAGTGGCATTTCCAATATCTGCTGAGTCCTGGAATCAAATGTGTGTTTATGTAGATTGTTATTTCATGGCTTCTGGCTACTGGATAGCCTTTAGCTTTAAGGATTTCTTGTTTATTTCTTTTGTCCCCCTTTTTCAGAGAGGTGGATTTGCTTAGAAATAGTGTAGAAAGCTTGCATGACACAAAAGATGAACCAAAAATGAACCTGCAGTTCATTCTGGCTGAAGCCATTATGTGTAAATGCACAAAGGTCCAGAGAGGGTCCTTATGTTTCATGTGAGAAGGAGGAAGAGCTGTAGGATGTTTAGGAATGGGGAGAGGAGCTACAGGGTTGCTGTGAGCCTGTCCTTCCATTTCCTTGTTTTCCAGGATGCATGGCATGGCAGGGCTGTTCCACTTTTCAGGATGGATCAGGGTAAGTGACTGTGTAGTGTTTCCCAAACTCCTTTTTAGTGCTTAGAATAATTATATGGTTAAAAGTCAATACACAACTGAATATTTTTTATTATCCTTTTATGAGAGTTGCATCGATTATTGCACAAGAGAAGGGAGGGCAAGGGGATTTTTAGTAATTTCTGACTCTGGGGTTCAAACTGGCAACACCATTTGTACAGGAGCATGATGAGTTTGGATAATAAAGTAATTATCAGAAGTAAAGGAGAAATGTTTAGCTACACTGAAATGTGTTTTAACATATTAAAGCGTATTTTACCTTAAAGTATTTCAAAATGCTTTCCTTTGGGAGTTATCCAAGTTTTCCATAGCATCCTCATACTGAGAATTTTCAGACTTTTCTGATTTTGATCAGGAAACATCCTTTTAAAATCTCTTGAGTGTCACTGAGATTGAGAAACTGTATTTATTGCAGCAAAATAGGATACTATTGTAATGTGTGCTTCAGAAAAGAAATGCAGTTGAGAGTTGGAACAAGTTTTTATCGCTTCTACTAAGCATCAAACTAAAAGAAACAAGCAGAGCTCTGAGTTGTGTATCTTTGACTCTTTCACTGGATAATATTTACCTTCTATAGCCTTCTGGTGTTTCTCTTCCATGGTTGCTGTGCAGTGGTGTTGTTTCTCTATAGTCTCTTTCCTGAAAGATTGACTGTCCTGGGAAGAAACCTCTGATTTGCTTTCCAATTAGATGAATATTTCAGGTGCACATTTTCTCACTCCTCCTGCTCTGCTGTCTTTGCTTATGCTTTAATAAATATCAGAAGTTGTCCTGACATTTAAAAAGAAAACTCTGGAATTTCCTTATTTAAACTCTCGTAAATGTTGGTTGTGGTTTGTTCTGAAAGAGATTTAATGGTGTAATTGACTTCCTACCAGCTCATCTGACTCGATGTGCTGCTTGATTTAGTTGAATTTGTACGTTTGAGGAACAGACTAAAGTTTGAAAGAAATTTTAACACTGTATTCGGGTTATTATATTTACATTTAGAAGTGAAATTATTTATTCAGTGTATGCTTAGAGTGTGTGGCTCCTTTTAAAAGCTAAAAAGCTTAAGTAAGAGCTAAATGCTTAATTTTAGTTAATGAATAGATGGTGCATAAGTATGAAGGATGTTCTGATACTCTTCCTGCAAACTCTGAGGCTCCTCATCCATCTGCAGTAAGGTTGTGTATGGCATCTGAAATGCTGAGTGTCTCGGGGAGAAGGAATTGTGCATCCTCTGCTTAAAAAACCTTATAATGTGAGCAATTGGGTGAAAACCCCCAAGAATGAATCATGTCAGTAGGGGAAGGCTTTAGTATAAGTACTGTTAAATGAAAGGTCTTAATCAGACAGCAGTTAAAGTAATGGGTTTAGGCATGAAGTTATTAAGTACTTTCTTCTTCTTTCCAGCAAATTCATAACTACCTCACTGGCACTCTTGGAGTTCATGTTTGGGTTTCCTATGCCATCTTCATCTTAGCTACCTTAGTGATTGGCCTGCTCCTGGGTTTGGTAAGAAAACATTACTTTTTTCCTCAGTTAACTGGAACTTTTGCTTTGCATTGACCTGTGAAAGAAACAAAACCAGCTTTGTTCGTAAGATATAGTTAAATATACCTTGCTTTAATACTGTATTATTAAACACTAATATCTCTTCCCTGTGATATCTAGAATGAGTGAGAGAGGATTAAAGATGTGCAGGGAGGTTTAGGCTGGACATGAGGAGACAGAGGGTGGTCAGACACTGCCAGAGGCTCCCCAGAGAGGGGCTCAGTGTCCCAGGCCCATCACTGGCAGAGAGTCATTTGGACAATGCCCTCAGTGCAAATCAGGTCACCTTCTTATGAACTCCATGCTTCAAATTAGATTTGTTTAATCCATCCACTAAACAAGTGCTTCTTGTACTGCCTTTTTGTATCTAAGACTTTTCTACTTAATGATTGAATGTCTGTGGTCAGAGTTGGTCAAGACTCAAACTTTCTAAGAACACAGGCTTTGTGGAGAGTTTTATTAACCAGAGAGGAACTGATTTTGTGGGAGTCAGCAGTGTAAGGGTGCTGCCACACTCTTACTCAAAATCAAAGGGTGAAAATATATTTTTAGGCTTTGAAGATTTGGGGGTTTAAGTTCTTTCAGATTAGTTGCTTGTTCCACGAGTACATTCTGCAACTGCAAGGACAGTTTAAACAGTTCTGCCCCTAACTGGTTTGACCTGCTTCCTTGTAGGAAGTGTAAAGGTTGTTGTGGGACTTGGAGCTCTGCCCTTGAGCCCAAATAGTAGTGAAATAAAGAAAAATTTGTGTTTCTCAGTAGTACTGGGAAGTAATTTCAATGCAGTTGAAATTTGAATTTAGGCTAAACCACATTTTTATACTTGATGTGCATACAGAACTGTTGTATACAAGCAAATGTTTTTGATTATTCATTTTCAACAGCTGCATTTTTCTAGATGGTAGATTTTCACCAAATGATTGCAAATTAAGTTAGTATTACTAGGAACATCATGTTTTAAAAGAAACTCCTTCTTACTTGTTCACTAAAAAAAAACCCCAAACTGAAAAAGCTGAAAAAATGTGAAGTTAATCTCCCAGCTCTTTCCAAAAAGCTTTTCAATGATTGAAATATTTTTCTTTCACATGGTGTCAGCTCTCTCTTTTTCTTTGCACTATTCTTAGCATGTGACAGTGAGGCACAAAAATCTTCCTTGCATTTTGAGAGTCCATGTTCTGCACTGGGCTGGTTACATACTAGGCACAAAAAGTGGAACACATATCTATGTTGGGGAGCCAGGGGTAGGGATGGAATAACATCCCAAAATACAGAAAATCTTGACTAAGATTTGTTTCATAGATTTTTTTTTTTTTTTCAAAAAGTAAAAATCCTCAACTGTGTTCTGAGCTGTTCTTCAGATGGGAGCAGTGTCAGTACTGAATAAATTTAGGAAAGTGGGAGGCAGAAAATGGGTAGTAGAAAGCAGGGAATGCTGGTTAGTGCACACTGAGAGAGCACTTTTTTCTGTGTTTTTATTTAGCTCTTATCTCTAAGCAAGATAATATAATTTTGTAATTTTTATTGTGTATATCTGTCTAAAAAGAATGAGTGCAAGGACTTTTGCAATTGCTAATAAACGCCTATTTCCTTTCCACAGATCCTGGTTTTGATTTCAGACTGCCTCTGCCCAGCTAATTCAAAATACACAGCTGAAACACCTGGTAAGGCTCTTTAAGAGAGAGTGAGAAGTTGTAGTTCAAAGTGTAGATTTCTACGAGGAAGGTCAATACACTGTTCAGATTTTAGGTGTGAACCAGTAATCCAGGAGCCAACTAAAATTGTATTGTCTTTGGTTTGTGACTCAATAGAGCAAAATGAAAGTCTGTCTGGGAAAATAAATGCAAGTGGAGGAGAAATCTGCTGAAGGTTTGATGAAATAACTGAAAAATCAGGAAAAGTTTTCAGTCCCAGAACCACAGAACTGTTCAGGTTCAAAGGGGTTTTAGGGATCATCTGGCTCCAATCCCAGCTGGATTAATAATCCTGATCAGTAATAATGTTCACCAGCACTTGAGAACCTGTCCCTGGTGATGCAGCTTTAAAAGGCTTTGAGTGAGAGTCAGTCTAACTGCAGCCTGTGCTTTGTTTAGAAGAAGCAATTACCAAGGAGAACGCGGAGAACGCGGCGCTGGAGGAGCCCGAGGAGGCTGCGGAGCTCTCTGCAGAGGATGCCGAAGAGGCTGCAGATGTGAAAGATCTCTCAGATGGAGAAGATGCAGCCAATTCAAGTGCTGAGGAGTCGGAGGAGGATTTAGCACTTGCAAAAGAATCAGGAGAGGAAGAAATGGAAGACTTGAGTGAGCAGCCTTTAGCTGAATCAGAGACTGAAAGCACAGTGAGGCAGCGGAAAAGCCAGGGGGCTGAGAAGGAACTATAGTTCTCCCAGCAGTGTATTTTGTACACTTGGACCAAAGAAGTGTCAGACCCTTCAGGGTCTGAGGCTGGAGCTTACACTTGATTTGTCGTTGGTGTTTACGCAAAGCTCTGCTCTGCCAGCAGGCTCCTCTTTTTTTAAGCTTAGTACTTGCTTACTTTCTTTGATAAGCACATTTGCTGTGTGTTGTGTGACCTTAGCCGTGACAATCAAAATCAGTGTCTTATCTGTTCCATGTCCTCTCAAAGAAAAAGGGGCGTCAGCCTCAGTTCACCAGCTCTGAAATGATCATTGTGTGTGTGTGTCCCTTTCAGGACTGACCCAGGCAAGATCAGGACTTCCACGGTAGCTTGGCAGGACTGTGACTTTTCTCTCTGAATGTTGATTGTTCCCAAATGCCACAGAAACACAGAGATGATTCACTAGTGAAAGGAGGCACCTTACCGGTCTTCTATCAAAAATGCTGTGTACCATGGGGTTGTTTTTATCACTTTCAACTGAAGCACCTTTCTCTTCCATTTCTATTTGTGTTTGTTTAGGAAGTTGATCCTGTGGCAAACCCCCAGATGGGTCAGCTTTTGGTGATCCAGAGGCTGTGCAGCTTGAGCTGTTTGACCCAAGGAGTTGGAGTAATTAAAATCCCCAGGCAGAAAGAGAGTGGCAGCTAAATGTTTAAAATGTGTTGGAGCTTTTAAAAGGTTGAAAGGAAATTATTTTGGTCAGGGGAATTTTGCCAAAGCACGGCTACTTTTTTTTTCTTTCAGTAATTTGTTCCCATCAGGAGATTGTAGCAGGAAATACTCACTTTGCAGTCACTAAGTTGCATATTTTTTGCCAGCACAAGCTTGTCATGTGCAGTGCAGCTCTGCCATTTCCAGCTTGGAATGCTTTTGGCAGAACTGAAGCTGCTTTAGTGATGTTATCTGAAGAGGCACATAGGGTCTTAACTTTGATCACTTCCCTACTTTTGGAATCATGACATTGGGAAAAGAGAGGGGGCACAGGTGGGTAGTGGTAAGAAGCTTCGGGTTTTGCTGTTTCTGTCAGAATAAACATGTGTGTGTTGAGCTGTGTAAAGTGAAAATGGTTCATCAGGTAGACAGCATTCGGTGTGGTTAGACTTGGGTCACTAAACATATCAGTGTATCACTCCTTTGGGTTAATACATAAATCTTGTTTGATAAGGAGTACCCTCAGAGAGACCCTGTATGTTCCTGCTTTGTTGATGTATGACCATGAGCGTGAGATGTGTCCTAATCTTATTTTAAAAAATTATATATATTGCATAAACCTTGCTAACGTGCATGAATTTCATCTTGTTCTTCAAGAATGAAGAGTAGTCAGAGATGAGATCATCTCTTACTAGAAGAGAAGTTGCAAGTGCAAAATGCTGGTTTCCTTTGAGACTGAGATTAATAGGGCCAATTTGTGTTAAAAGCTGTTTTGTTGTTGTTTTTTAAGGCTCATAAAGAACATATTTGCTAAGAAAGCTCAAATTTCCCATTTATGTCCTGTCACATAAGTTTTGGAACTGTATGGTAGAAACTTTGCATTTGTCTGGTAGAGCTGCTGAAAGAAGAAAATTATACTGCATATCCTGGCTTTGAAATTTCTTAAGGAATACTCCCAGTCTGGAGCTTGAGTTCCATATAGTGAACATCTGTAAATGTGCTTTTACACAGGTGAAAACATAGATTTGATAAAATCTATGCATTGCACTATCCTGAGAACAGTTTGGGTTGTTTGGGTGTTGTCCAATGTAACTGAACAATTGTGAAGCTGGCAGCAGCAGAACTCGCAGCTTTTTAAGAGCTACACTTTCATCTGCAAAATCAAGAAAACTCTGTGGCCACTGCAGGGTGAGGGGAAGAACTGTGCACTTGGAAGACAAAAAGGTGTTCTCACACGAGTTGGGTTTCCCTGCAGTGATTTTGGATGTCACAAGCAAACAAACCCACAAATGGCACTTTGTGTCCTGCAAGGCATGAGATGATGAGGTGCTGTGGGAGAGATCAGCAGCCCCTTTGTGTGGTGTGTCTGAAGTCTCTGCTCACATTTCCTCTGTTGTTGCTTGTCACAGCTGGGTTTGGATTTTTTGAGCTGAAGGTATGAAGTGTTTTCCATCATGACAGCCTGAACTGTGAGATCACTGATGAGCAGGGATTAAGTGAGCAGGCAGCAGGTGACAGCATTTTAGATCTGTCTTGTGAATCTGGAGAAGAGCTTGGTCAGGGTTCTAAGCATTCTTGAACACAGGATGGATGTTGTTCCTGTTTCCATGAATAGGGAATGTTAATGCTGCCTGGGTTTGACCACATTTGACGTCTATTGGCGTATCTTATTACAAAGATCACTAAATTGTGATTAAGGCTTTGCATAGAAGAGGTGATACTGTGCAGACATTGATCTTTCCAACCTAATTTTACATTTGTAGGAAAATTACTGTAGTGTGGTACTGGAGACGCCCAGTTTTGACTAATATTTATCTGGAAAACAGCAAGCAGCAAACACTGTAAAGGCTAAATTTGTGTTTAACAGAAAAACTATTAGCTGTGTAGAAGTGTTAATATACCTTCCAGCATCAGGGCTTTTTCCACTAAAACACATTATAATTGAATCATGTGAGTAGTGCTAATTAGACTATTATAATAGTATTAAACTTGATGTGTTTCCAAAAAGTCAGGATCGACCTTTTGTGCAATCTGGGTGTTCTGTTAGCTCTGCTCTGTTAGGATTAATCATAAAGAGATAGAACTTGTTCTTGCAACCTCAGTATAGACAGAAGGGCCTTGGAGAAGCTGCTGCTGGCACTGTTCAAAATGTTTTGATGAAGGACAGGGCCTTAAGGCTTGTGTGTCAAAATTAATTTAAGATTGTTGAGAAGCAATTTAAATATCAATTGGGCTGCATACCACTGGAATGGGAATTCTTAACAGCGAGTCATGAAAAAAACCTGGCGTGTTCCTTTTTCAAAAAGGCTGGAAATCCATCCAGCACTCCAAACCTCCTGTCCTTGGGATCTGTGTGAAACTTGTACGTGTGTCTTGGAATGCTCTGTATCTACTGCCCCTGTGGGGGTGGCATGTGTTATGTGGGCTTTCTTCCTGAAATGTTACACAGGCTTGTCTGTTACATGGAAGCGTTGCAAATTTATACTTATGCGTATTTTTACTGAAATGCCACATAAATTTTGTATTTATGACCTGCTTGGAGTAATTTTCATTTCCTCAGCGCTGAGTTTGCTCATCTGTGTTGTTGACAAAAGGTATTTTCTTTTTATAACGCTGATCTCCCAATTAATCAGAGGTTGTGACTTGTGAAGACTCCTTAAAATCTTTTAAAGGAACCTGGGCATCAGTGAATTGCTTCCCTTTGGAGGGTCTTCCCAGGGCTCTCAGAGGTTCAGAATGCAGCTGGGCAGGACATAACTGAACCCTTAAAGGCTTCACCTCCACATGAGGTGTTCTTTCCCCTCCCTGAGAAATCCCTTGACTCTGCCAAAGCTGTGCTGACTCCCTCTGGGATATGGAGGCCAGCAAGAAATGTACAGACCTAAAGGAGCCATCTCAGGCTGTGGTTCATGTTCCAGGCAGTGCTGCAGGGGCAGCCAGAGGGAGCAGGAACTGCCAGGAACCATCACTGTGACCTCCTTGGATGGTGTGAGCTGCTGCTGGATCTGGTACCTGGATTCATTCTGCTCAGGTGAGATACCTGAGCTGCCTCTCCCTGGGAACAGGGCAGCTGGAGGGCCTGGGCCATTCGTCTGTCCCTTTGGTTTTCTTCTTTTCCACTGTGTTCATTTCCTGCTGCGAAGTGGAAGTTGGAACAGTATCAAAAGAAGCCTTGTGAGCATTTTGTTTGCTGTTTCATCAGCTGCTTCTTGTTCTCCTTTGTGACGTGAGAGCACGAAATGGAATACTACAGACAGAATCTGATCAGGTTTTGAAAATTACTTTGCTTAAGCAATCAGAAAAATTCAGGCTCTAGTTTTGTAGAGCAAATATTGAAGATACTCTCCAGTAGCTGAAGTGCTAGAAAAGCTTGTTTTTTCTGTCTGGAACTGGACCAGTGGTAACTCCAGCTCTGGGAGTGCAGCTGCCCAGTAGTGTGTGCTGTCATTCCCTTCCCTACTGGGGAGTAAGTTGTGTTTTATTTCAGTGAGCACTGTGGTAATTACTTATTTTAACCAAACATCTTCATTCCTCTCCTGGTAGAAGAACACTTAAAATACTCTCCTTTACTTTCACCTCATCTTTCCTGAGGAGAAAGGAAAGCTCCATATTTAAACATACAAGGAACAAATGGAAATTCACTTATCCTAATCTTTCATTTACATTTCCATTTTATATGGAAAGGTTGTTTTTTATGGCTCATTAGAATTTCTTGGAGCCTGTGTACTTCAGACTTTTACATCTGTTAATCTGGATTCCAGGGAAATGTGGGTGCCGAACCTGGGCACCACGAATTGTCCTGGTAGAGGCTGGGCCAGTGCCTCCCGTGCTTGCAGAGGATGCAGAAAGGACAGGGGCTGTTCCAAGTGTCAGTCCCACATCAGGAAATGACAGGATCACCTTTGAAAAGGGCACTTTTTATGTCTTTGTTGCTGTGTTTGTGGGGACAAAAGTCACTCTGAGATCTTCTTCGTAAATCTGCCCTGGATGGTTTCATTGTACTCAGAATCATCCAGCTCCTCCCAGGAGAATCAGCCCTCTGCTCAATGCTCCTCTGCTATGCCATCCCAGCAGTCTCCAGATTTCAGAGCTGACTTCCCAAAATAGACATCAAGGGCTTGTTCCAGCTACCTGCTCACTGCTGGATGGCCAAGGAATTGTCCTCATCCCTGCAGCATCCATTGCCTTTGACTCCCACAGTGAAGCTGCCAGATGGCTACTGGGGTAAAAACCCCACAAATATTTTCTGTTGGTTCTTCTGACTGACGTGGAGGGGACAAAGTGAATTGGTCCTGCTTTGACTCATGTGAGATGCTGTCCAAAAACACTCTAGAAAAGGGGAATTTTATGGCTTTATTTGGAGAAATTGTTTGTGGGGAATTTGGAAGGCAAAATAACTGTTTTACTTACGTAAGGTACTTGATAAAACAGCTTTGCACAACAGTCTTGAGAAATGGGCAATGGCTTGAACATTAAAACACTTGAATTCTATGCTGCAGTTAACTTCTCCAGTTAATTTTTACTGCAGTTAACTGACAGAGGTTTTCCAGGAGGCCATCAGGAGTTATTCCTCTGCTCCTGCAGAAGAACACAGGTCCGGACTGGAATGCTCCCTTTCTAGCAAGTAACAGACAACAGGACAAGCATGTTGTGGTTTTCCTCTGAAGTCTTTCTCGCTTTGGCCTGTAATTCTTCCTAAACCACAAGCTGTGCCTGTTCAATAACCCTCTGTGGGGTTTTTCATCCTGAGTTTGTGCTTGACCCTTTTGAACCACAGTGAAAAGTTTCCTCTGCAGAGCCTGGCTCAGCTGAGCACCAGGTGTGACACTATTCTCTGTTTGTAGCTGCTGCCAGAGGAACAAGGGAGATGTGGGAGGGGTTGTTCACACTACCCTGACTCTGTTGGGTGTTTTGACATCAACTGTGGCAGTGAGGTTTGCGTGGTTGCTCGGGCAAGCTCTTTGCTGTTCAGTCAGATGCTGCTCCTTGACCCTGGGGTTTAAGGTCAGACAGCTGATGCCTCATTAAGCAGACAGAGGAAATCTCATCCAGAGAGATTCATTAAAATGAGGAGCCAATTACTTGGAGGGAAGTTCTGTGTGTTGGTGTTAGATGTGGTGGGGAGACCTGGCATTAAATTTCATGTTTTCCTTTGTGTTGATAATGGCCCCTTCCACCTCACCCCAGCTCTGCAACTGGCCAGCATGGGAAGTGGAGCATCCTGCTGGAGGCTCCAGTTCCAGCTGGACTCCTGAGCTCTGTGGAGCTTCCCAAGGAGTGTTGGCTGGATTGCAGCGGGAATTCAGTGATCCCAGAAGGGGTTAGGGGTGTGACTGGCCTGTGTGGGAGCATCCATAAAGGGTGGCATGTGAGAAACTTCACAACAGGGAGGGAAGAGGAACTTCTAGCCCGAGTGGCAAATAATGACAATTAAAGTAAATCACCAATATCCTGAGAATGTGGCAGAAAAGCATCTGAGTGGAAAGAGAAATATCAGGGTGGGAAGAGTTTTGAAGAAAACTGACACAGAATGGGGAGAGGGGGAACAGTGCTGCCAACACTGTTGTTGCCTCCAGACATGTCTGGAGCTTCCCAACACTAAAACCTTTTGAGTTCACTAAGGCTAAGTTCAGCTGCACATATTAAAATGTTCAGTTATCATGCAGCATTTGCTGTCTCAGGCTCCAGGATAAATACCTGTTTTTAGCACAGATGATGCAAACTTTAAAATAAATGCAAGCAGACGTGTCCCCAGTTTTTTGCTGCGAGCGCGGTGAAATGCCAAGGTTAAAGCAGTTTGCATTTGAATTGTTTCTGACACTGATATGTGACAAATGCCTCGTGGTGTAATTGTGTGTAAATTGATATTAATGTGCAGTCTGCAGCTGGAAAACTGAATTATATACACCTGATATACTCTTTAAGTTTTCCCTGTCTAACAGTTACTGTAAACCTGTTGCAAACTCTGCATATTTTTTGAAATTTAAAAAGAGGCAAAATCCAGAAACGTTAACGAAGCCTATTACACTTTGGATGAGGGTTGTCTCTTTGATAAGCTGATTTTATTTCCAGCTGGTGAATGCATCTGATTCCTTAACATTTTAAGAATAACGAGAGCTCTCTGGGTTCTGGAGATGGAATTACCTGAAAATCAGAAGTCATTTGACCAAGGATATCTGGCAGCTGGGTCCCTGCCAGACCTCGCCATCCAGGATTTTACTGGAAATAACTGCAATCTCACCTGTGTTAGGAGTTACCCTAAATGTGCAGGCTGGGACCTGCTTTTAGAAGTCATCTAAATCAAGGTTTTGCTTTTTGAGTGTAAGCAAACTTTCTGCTTTCAGTCTCCTGGGTATTTTGGATGAGGGAGGGGAATGTTCATTCCTGTTATTTCAGTTTTAATTACATATTTCTTTCCTTGCTTATTTATTTTTCTCTCTTTTTACCATATTTTATTCTGTTATGGTCTAGGTTGGCCTTGACCACATGGTGATGAAGATGGTGCTGAAGTCCAGTATGACACAAGAAGTAGTTGTATTTATTTTTTTGGAGGGGGGGGGAATGCAGATAAATTGAATCCTGATGAGGTCCCATATTAATGATTTACAGGCAAAACTCCAGAGTTTAAAAGAGTGAGAAGGGGGAATAAAGTAACCCAGTGAGGCCTGCAAACATGTCTGGCAAGCCAGTGTGCATTGCAGATTTTGAGGAGCACGCCAAAACCTTTCTGCCCAAATCCGTGTATGACTATTACCGATCCGGGGCGGATGACCAGGAAACACTGGCAGATAATGTGGCAGCTTTCTCCAGGTAGGAGATGATTGAAGGCTGGGGTGAGAGTCAGGGGGTGGAAGTTCTTTATTGGTAGATGTGGTGCAATTTTAGATTTTTTTTCTCTGTGAACGGAACTCCAATTTTCTGCAACTTCTTTCTATTTTAGCAAAAACACACTCAAAGAGCTTATTTTCAGGACAGCACTCTCTCCCCTTTCACTCCTCCACCTAACATCTTCTGTCAAAAAGCAGTCCCTAAAATCCTTTAGCACTTTTTTAGCTTTGCCTGCATTTGGTTTCTTTTGTTAAGATAAATTCTCTCTAGAGTCCTTCAGCTCTGATATTTAAGCAGCCAATGAAACTGTAATTTCTACATTTCAGGTTATAGTGTCAGCAAGGGGTTCTTGGGGTGGGGGTTGCACTTTTTAGGTCCTGAGTCAGTTTTGCCTTTTCCTTATTTCTCCTAAACTGAATTAGTTCTGTGGCCTTCCAGGTGAGAGCTGCAGAGCCCTGTAGGAAGGAGTTGACTTCCCACCTCTGGGGCAAGCTGGAAAAGCCGGGGCTCAGTCCTGGATTGCCCAGCTGTGCTCAGGGGTTTCCAGCAGGAGGTCAGTCCCTCATCAGGAGATACTGTAAATGCTGGGAACTATTTTAAACCAGTTTTGACTTAGACTGACCCCCTGAACTGTTGCCAAACCTGGGTTCAGGTCACCCTTAGCCTCAGAAGGACAAGGTCAGCACAAAGTCAGTGGGTGCTTGCTGTGGGATTTGGTTGAAGTGCCACAATTGGCATCACATCATTTGGTTCCCTACTCCCCAATGTCCCCGAGCAGGGCGGAGGGAAGGAGGCAGCTGGAGGCTGCTCCCCTCAGCCCAGCTGAGCCCACATGAGCTGCTCAAACAGCTGCTGACATCTCCTTCCTTCGGGGCTGTGTTGGTGCAGACATTTAACCCCCTGAACTTGTCTTTGCAAAGTCTTTATCTTTAGTTCCTCGGAGTCTGACAAACCAAACTGAGATTTTACCTTTTTTTTTTTTTTTAATGCCTTTCTTCCTCCCTGCTTTGCTTTTCTGCTACAGAGCAGCAATCCTGCTCACTGCTCCTCTTGCTTTTCCATGGGCCACTCAGCTGGAAATCTCATGCAAGTTGAAGATTGTAGAAAACTCTCTAATAATTCATTTAGCAGGATCTCAAAGGTCAGAAGTGGGCTCAGAACCTGAATTTTAATGACACACATAAGAAAAGCTTTATAACACCAAGAGAAGATATCTCACCTCCACTGTTTATTCCAGACCTCCCAGCTCCATGCAGAAGCTGCTGTCCCAGAAATTTCCCCACTCAAACACAAGCCAAAAGATTGCCCTTGAGGAGTAAATAGGAGCAGGAGGGGAAGGAGTAGTGCTCACCTGATTTTTACTGTGCCTCTTCTAATGCTTCCAGATGCTCTGATGCTACTCACCCTCATAAAACCAAAATGAGACATTAAGGAAAGGACACTCCAAGGAAGTACTTGCAGGCAATAAACTGCAGGAGCAGCGAGCATTTTACTTGTAACTGCTGGAGCTAATGATGATGAGGCTGGATGTAAAGCTGCCAGAGCCAGGCTAACAAAGAGCTGGGCATGTCCCTGCTGTGCTGGCATCAGCAGAGCTGGCTGTTGGCAGGGAGATAAGGACAGCTCTGCTCTGAAGCCGTTTCCCACCACAGGAATGGGTTCCTCTGATAAGAGACCTCCTCACATCGGGCTGGTTGCCTGTGGGTCCTGCGTCTTCCATCAGATTTGCAGTAGAAACATCCAGTTTTAGGTGTTCAAAACTGTGGCGTTTGCAGGCAGCCTGAAACTGAAGGAGATGATAATTTTGCAGTGCCTCGCATGGCCTGAGACATTAAAAGAAATCAGTGAAATTTGGTGTGGATAAAAGTCTCTCTGCAGGGTCCCTGCTCCTCAGCAGAGTGGGGATGAAGGGGCTGGGAGGTGTTTCTGTCTTTGCTTCCCCTCCTTTTTTATATTTACCTGAAATAAAACAAGATCCCATTTTCTCAGCACATGGGATGCTGCCATTAAAAGTCCTTAGGCTGTGTTTGCAATGGATTCCTGGGAATACATCTCTAAAGGGTAGAACCTGCTGTAAGGATTTTGTAATATTTGGGTTTGTAAGACCTGTTTGACACATGAGACTTTGAGAAATCTTTCTTTTTCCCTCGGATGCTGTTGGGAGAAGCATGGCCCAGCTTTTACAGACAGGGAAGTGCTGCTCACTCTGACCCTCCCAGTCCTGATGTTTCTGCCTGTTCCTGAGTGCAGCTCGTGGGTAAATAAAAAGTCAGATAGACTTTAGACCCCTGAGGCACAAAGATCACCAAGTCAAATGATTTTGTGAAAGATAGGAGTATGTTCAGCTTTGTTTCTCATTGATTTCCCCTGTCAGAAGCTTAGTTGAAGGGCTCAGTTTGATTTAAAAAATTTGCAATTTATTAACTATTTATATGTTTAAGTTTCAATGGAAGAGAAAGCGCAAAGCTGAACCAGAGACAGGAATTGATAGCCTGTACCTTTATGTACATGATTATTCAGGTGAGGTGTGAGAGTGGATTCATCTATGAGTCTTTTTTTTTTTTTTTTTTGCTAACAAATGGTTTCATTTCTGGAGAAATAAATCGATGATCTTATTAAGGACTAATACTGTTATTAAGAACTCACCCTAATGGATGGTTGTGCTGCTGGATCCTACGCTATCCTAGGAGTATTCCATGCAATTTTTGGAGCAGCAAAACTCATGCTCATTGGATTATCAAATGAATCTCTTGGCCTTTTGACCTGCAGGTACTTTGTGTAATCAGATACCAGAGTACAAACTGCCTCCACAAGGATGGTGTTTGGGATGAGTTTAACACCAGGTACAGCAGCTCTCCCCCAGCTCCCCGTTCTTCTGGCGCTGAGGGAAGAACCAGCACTCGGATGTTGGCATTAGTGTATTCCTGCTGAGGCCAGAGGAGCATTTCTTATTCAAAGTTCTCAGATGACCCTAGCAGAAGTGAGGCATTAAGGCCAGAAAGGCTGATGGGGGGTGGCAGAGCATATGTCCTTCCCTGTGCTGTTTGCCTGCTTTCACCTTGGCTTTGGTCTGCATCCTGGGGTGCTGAGTGTCCTCCCAGCCCTGTCTGGCACTGAAATCCCCTCTCGAGATGTCACAGAACCAAGGGGCCTCAATGGAGAAGAGATTTTTGTGACAAGCTCAGGATGCCTTTAGCTCGATGGCATTCAGGAAATCAATCTGGAGTGTCCCCTCTCAGCATGCCAGGGAAAGGGACTGTGTGTAGGAACAGGCTCCTGCTAATCCACCCTGACACAAACCCCCACGGAATTCCCAGAGGCCTTGGGAGAAGCTGCCTTGTTCTGTCGTGTGCAAGGAACAGCAGCTGCTGCTTCAGCAGTGCCAGGCTTTCTGCAAACTTGGTGTTACCTTGTAGCAATGCAAGGCATTAAAATGGCCATGGAAGAAATTTAAATATTGGTTTGCAAAAGCAAGGCTGGGGGTGGGACTGGGTCAGACAAACCTGGGAAGTTTAGGGGGAGAAAAGGAAAGAAATGCTTGGAATAATAATTTAGTTACATGGTTGTGATGTCTTTTACCTCTAATTCCCAGAGTACCGCAAAAAGAGTGTGGAGGGTGAGACATCCTGGGAGGGAAGATAATTTTCCCCAAGGAAAAGCAGCTGTTGCTTAGCCTGGCACAGCACCAGCCCCGGCTCCTGCAGAGGGAAGAGGAGCTGTAGGGGAGAGAAGGGCAGCAAACTGTTGGGATTAGGATGGAGGCTCTGCCTGATCAGTGTGTTTTTTCCCAAGTTGCTGCTTGCCCTGAAGCACGAGGGGATTTGGGACAACTCAGGAGAGGAACAAGAAGAGCAGCTTGAAAATGTAGTGCAGCTTGAAAATCTCAATGTTTTTCCCAGCTGAAAGCAGCCAGTGCTTCCCTCTTACTGCACTGCAAAGTAATTTACAATCAGAAAAAAATTTTGAGCATGGAGAAAAAAGGAAAAAACCCAAAAGATTAATCCCCCTTCCTTCCCTTTAATCCTTCCTTCAAAACAGCTTTTAGCTGAAGTTGCCTAAATCGGGAGCGCTCACTGCCTTCCCCACTGCGGCATCTCCCGCTTCCAGCTGGGAAGAAGGATGCGTTCACTCTCAGTTGCTGATTGCAGCACACGAGTGTGGACTTGGCTGCAAAAAGATGTGGGTGATGAGGAGATGATGAATTAAAATTTTTTAAAAAATCCAACTTTTTTTCAAAACTACAGAAAAACGTTTCACTGAAAGCCTTGGAGGAAGCAGGTGCTGTGTGGCAGGTGAACGAATGCGTGTCCTGGTGACTGGGAAATGCTGCCCATGGGGTTTCCTTGCTGCTGTTAAAGGCAGTTCCCTGTCCAGGCAATGCCTGGCTTTGAGTGTCTATCAAACTCAGAGCTGGAAACACCCAAATTTCCAAAGGAGGATCAGGTTTTATTAAAGGATGATGATACTCAGGCACTGAAGCCCTTAGGTGTTTTTGTGGGACCTGTCAGTCCAGGGACAGGAGCACTGACTGGGTTTGATTGAGAGGATGTGACCTGATAAGGTATCTCTGCTTGGGACTGCATCATTTTTCTTGCATGCACTGCTGGGAGGATTTTAGCTCCTCCTGTTTCTCTTCCCAGCTAAAAGCACCGCAGGGATGTTGCACCTCAGGACTGACCCTGACAGGCTGGCTGTGACATGGCAGTGGCAGGTGAAAATCTGACAGCTCAGAGAAACCAAGAGCCTGGGGAACAGGAAGATGCTCCACATTCTTTTGGGTTTGGCTGTATAAATGAGCAAGGTTACAAAGGGATTTTTGTTTTCTTTGCTGGGAGAAGATGCCTCAGAGCAGAGTGGAGGCCTTTGGAACGAGAATTAGGAAAAAAGGGGGAGAAGGAAGTCATGTTTTCTTTGTCCCACCCTCAGCCCATCCTCCCCTGAGAAATAACAAACTGTTACAATGGCATGAAAGCAAGTGTGAGACGTTCTTGCCGTGTGTGTCTTGGCACCGAGCAGCACAGCTGACTTCCACAGCCACACATCTCCTTCCAAGCATCATAACTGTCCCTCTGCTCCCTGGGGAGCACTGCCTGCAGAGCTGGCAGGGCTCCGAGCTCCAAGCCTTCAGAAAGGTGGGTCTTGTCCAGACTTCTTGGGGAAATATCTCTTGATCTTTCTATAAAACAGAAATTTTGTCTTATTTTTTCCCCCAAACTGTCATTTTCATTCACAAGCTCAATCTCACCCCTACTCCCTCTCAGAGGGTAAGAGTGCCCCTGGTTCTATCTCCATGCTGGTAATTACAATTTTATCAGTCTTGAGCATTCTGGTGCTGAGCAGCTGTTCAGGTTCAGCAGTATAAGACCATACATTTTGAATTCTTCTTGTAATTACAGTTCAGGAGCCCATTCAGAGGGAGGGAGGTTTTCGCCTGGTTTTCGCCAGGCGTTGCACCCCCTCTTGTGGCTTCTAGTGGTGGCAGGGCTGTGACGACACCTGGATGATGGGGAAAAGTCCCATGGCACTGATATCCCCAGGAATGCAACCTTTTCCATAAAACTTTGGATATTATGGTATCTAGTTGATCCTGTAATAGGGATCATGATTTTGTGATGCTGTCTTGGGGGTGGGGGGACGGGAAGATAAATTTCTGTGTGTGCAGACATGTGGTGTCCAACGTGGCCACAGTAATTTCAAGTTAAGTGTGGTTTACTTTGCTCTGATTTGGGAAAGGGAGCTCCAAGCGTGCAGGCTAGGCTTGTGTTATCCAAAAATCCCATGTCCATTGAAGGGATAACTGAGGGTGGCTGATGACTTTCCCCATGTACACACAGCCTCTATCACCCAGTTCTGTCATGAACCTCTTTGTTTTCAGCTCCTGTCTCTCCTTTCAAACAATGCCAGCCAATAACATTCCCAGGGTCTTTGCCTTGTTCACCCTCCCTCTTTGGTCCCTCCTTGCCTGCTCCCTGCTGGGGTTTTGCTGCAGCTTTGGATGACACAGTGGGATTCTCCAGCCCCAAAACAGCTTCCAGGAAAACCTGCTCTTGCCCACTGGGAACTGTAAACTCCCCCTGTGCTGCAGCCATTTGAAATTCCATTTATTTGTGTGTGGCAGGTGGAAGCTGTACCCCCGGGTGCTCAGGGACGTGTCGGTGATGGACCTGTCCACCTCTGTCCTGGGCCACAGGGTCACCATGCCCGTGTGCGTGGCCGCCACCGCCATGCAGCGCATGGCTCACCCCCACGGAGAGACAGCCACAGCCAGAGGTGAGCCTTGCCACGGGGGAAAGGGGGACAGGGCAGGGCTGTGCCCACTGCCTGGGCATCCCAGCTGGGTTCCTCACCCCTGCCTGGGTTTGAGTGGCTGCTCAGAGGAACCGGGTTGATTCTTGGGTTTGTTTTTCACCGTTTCACTCATCTGAGCATGGTTTCTCTCTCCGTGGAATGGGCTGGGAAATGAAGGATGCAAGAGGGGAATAGTTTGTCACACATAAAACTGAAAACATCTATCTGCTTACTCATACATTCTATATAAGTATAAACATTGTCACAGCATCACTCTTTCTAGACTCTAGAAATTCTGAGGCCTTTGTTTGCCTGGAAAAAATTCCTTGCTTTGAAGAGAGCTCTTTGAGAGCATCCCAGGGAGGGAATGAGATAAGGGCCCCTCTGGGCCAGAAGCAGCACAAAGATGTTGGCAGCACAGAGGCTGCAGCTCAAAAGGATATTAACCAGAATTCAGATGAGGAATTGTCTCCTACTCCTTTAACTCAAGCTGCAGAATGGCACCAAATCTGAAGAAGAGGTCTGGCTGTGCATTTCAGTGTTTCAGCGCTGAAAGGAAAAGGATAAAAAACCTAAATAGGTAATATTTAAAAAAATTAATCCCGTGCATGGTTGGTTTATTCATCTAACAGCGTTTCCATGCCCAGTGCAGCAGATATTGGTGTGAAGCAAGTGAATTCTCAGTCCTGCAGTGGACTGAGAACTGCTCTCAGTTCTCACAGTTGTGATGTCCACGGGGACGGATTACAGCACAACCCCAAAGCTATCTGTGAAAAACACACCTCTCCAATTTTACAGCGTGTTTGGGGCCGCGTTTTTCCCCTTCCCAAGAGCTTTATCGGGAAGCCGACGCTGTTTTGCCGATTTGTGAGTGCCGGCGCTCTCCACACGATGGTGCTCCAGCACCTCGGATCGCTTCGGGAAGGGCCGGCGGACGCCTTGGTGCTGTCCCATCCTTTGGCAGCTCTCGCGGATCAATTCTGGGCCAGGTTGTGCTGGCAGGAAGCTCTGAAGCATTAAGTGCAAACATATTAATGTGATGGTGAGAGCGGGATTTGAAACACACACAATTCAGGATGTTTCTTAGCAAAAATTCCCACTGATGCTGCAGCCCGGCCACATTTTAAGGCATAAATCCACAGTGGCATGGCAAGTTGAGTGGTACAATAATGCTGAGTACCAGGGCTGGGTTACGGTTGTGGTAATAACTTAATTCTGGAATTTCCTGATTTTTTTGCACTTGCATTTTCAAACTTTAACTCCTGATTATTGCATTTAAAGTCCCTGGATTTTCAAGCTAAGACAGCTTGGTGTACTGGCACCAGTTAGAATGTGTCGTCCAGTAAACTCATCCATTGGAGCTGGTGAATTTTTCATTGCTTTCAAAGGAGAGCAGTATTAAAATCACACCCTCTATATTGCACTGGCATTTGGGAGAGAAAAAAAAAAAGGTTTTGTGCTGTTAGAGGTGGAGCAGGGCACTCGGTGCCAAGCTTTTGGTTTGACCTTATAAGATGACAGGAATTAGCTGTAAAGTACACATTTGGCTTAAAGGTTCCCTTAAACTTGGGATCGGGGGTTTGCCACATCCAACTTCTGTTCCAGAGGTAGCAGAAAGTTTAAGTGAGCAAATTGTTGGTTGCTTTAATTCAATTTCTGCTTCAGCCACCCTGGCTTGCACAATTCAAGGAACTCTGATCCGTAGTTCTGTGGCCTCTGGAAAGCCTGGCGTGCTCCATAAACTTGGATTTTTTTAGCTCAGGTGTGCAGGAAGTGCTGTATGAGGTGGTCATGATCCGTGAGAAGCACAACACCTTCCCAGCCTGGATAATGCTGGGGACAAGGCAGCTCCTAAAGGAGCCTCCCTGTGTGCCACAAGTCTGCCTGGCTGGATCTGAACCCCAGAGAGAATCCTGGTTCCCACCACGCTGCCCTGCAGAGCAGGTGGTGAACAGAGCAGTGACAGCTCCTTCCCTTCCGGTGTTTTGAGAACAATGCTTGATCCCACAGAGGAATTTCCTGGAGCAACAGGTTCTTGCTTGGAACTGCTCTGCTCTCCCGGCAGCTTTGCCCAGGTGTAGGGTAAATGTCCCCTCTAGGGACAAGGGCATGTTCTGGTGTCCCTTAGAACTCCCTGCCCTCACAGCCCCGTGCTCTGGGGCTTGTCATGGTTTTGGGAGCTGCTGCTTTCTGAGGGATGCTCTCCTGCAGCAACCAAGCAGGTGGAGAGGAGTGTGCGCCTTCCCAGAACAGGGCAGGGTCTGTCAGCTCCGAAACACGCGTTCAGGTACAGTTCTTTTCCATGACTAAAGGATCTTTTCTAGGGAAAACACCCAATTGCAATTTCAAGACTTTCAGGTGGCAGGCCAGCCAACAAAATGTAAGTTATTCCAAAGGTGAAGTGACCCCACTGTGAGCAGAATAAACGGCAGTCATGGTCAAACCTTGCACGGCCTCAAATCCAGGTGTTGGATTTACTTGCACTCCTGTTAGCTAGACTTTAAAATAATAAATGAATTTTTTAAAAAAGTCTGTGCAGGCTGTAATAAGGTTGCCCCTCAGAGTTCTCAGACATTCTGAATGTAGCAGGAGTCCTTCCTTACAGAGAAAGCTCTCTTGTCCTTGAAACAATTTCATGCACCTTGGCAGTTGTCCCAGTTTTTCTAGGTCTTCCTTCAAGTATATTCCCTGGCATTTTAGTTGTAGTTCATAGTGTATATGGCAATTTTCCAAAGAATGGATTTTCTGTTCAGTAGAAACTGAAAAATTGGGAGGAAAATTGCTTTGGATTAACTGAAATGTTTCATTGGATCCAAAACATAATGTTTTATTTCATTTTCCTACTGGCTAATGCTTTTAGCTATAGTTCTGTTTTGAAACAAAAGTGTCAGCTCAGGAGAAAACATTTCCATTTTGAAAAGATCAACGCATGACATTTTGACTTAGGTGTTTTTTTCTTATCCTCCCCACTCCAATTTCAATCTCTTTCACTAAAAATATTTGCCAAATTCAATGAATAATCTTAGCCACTAAAGAGCAAAAGGCTCTTCTCTAAAATCTTTTCAATAGAACCCTTCTGATTCTATGGGATCTTTTTGTTCTTGCTTGTCCATCAGCAGATTCACTCTTCCTCCATGCCAAGGCATTTGTTTGCCACCCTGACTTCATGCTGTGCTTGCAAACCAATGTGATCCCTGTGTCAACTGGACCCACCTCCAGTACACTGACTCAAAATCTTGTGCTGCTCAGCAAAACATAGCAATTCTTTTGCAACCTTAATAGATTATAAACAGATCTTCAGCTTTATTTTATTGAGATTTCTGTTTATATTACTGCTTATTTCATATTGCACTTACCAAGTAGTTGAAATTCCTGTGTTTTCACCCCACAGCAGCATTTCAATGCCTGGCTTCTCCGTGAATGGCTGAAAACCAGGTAGAGAACCTGGCTGTTTTCTTGGCCAGGTTTTTTTGAGCACTGTCACTGACAGTTGCTCAGGGCTGAAGGTTTTGTGTTTGCCCTCTGCAGCTGCACTCAAACCACTCTCCAGGCTGCTGCTGACGCAGGAAGGGTTTCACCATCACCTGCAACGTGACTGCACCGTTTGTTTTGCCAAATGGAGAACAGGAATAGTGACTAAAAAGCTGGTTTTATCCCGTTTTTGTTGGATTTCTGGCAGCTCTGTCCTTCCCACTAGAGAGGGAGCAACACCTTTGTTCGTTTGGCTCTTAACAGGCTGCTACTGTCCTTTTTCTCTCCATGATGCTGCTGAGCATTGTAATTTGGGTTTCTTGTGCCCATCAAACTTGGTTGTGACTGGGAAGAAGAGATTTGACCATTTATTATGTTTTGTGCTCAGCCACAGTGAAAACAGTAGGACTTTGGACCCACCTGTTGCCTATGTGGTGATCAAATGATGGGGTTAATTTTGAGGTATGAAAATTAATGCCAATCCAGAGTCACGGAGAGGACAGTATTGACATGGGACAACATGGCCTGGGCTGACCTGGCCTGGATTCCACCCAGAGAGTGGCGTGGCCGGGGGACTTTGTGCTTCAAGTGTGCCCAGGCAGCCTGAAATGCCAGGCAGATCCCAGATCTGTTTTGGCCACTTGTCCCTTCCCCTCCAGTCTTCCTGCATGGCTGCCGAAATGTGTTGTGTCAACGAGAGGGCAGCAGGCACCACTTGCACGCAGGGCTTTGTGATGGCTGAGGGAGGGGAGGCTGACGGGGATCTCTCAGCCAAGTGTGGTTTGTCCAGAGAGCAACGTGGAGTTCTTTTAACAGCTCTGTTTCTTGGGAGATGCAGCTCCTGAGAAACACCATGGTGCCAAAAAGGACACTGTGGTGATCCAAAGAAATGTCCTCTGGCCCTTAGCTTGGGGATCCAGGGAAAAATGCCCGCAGTGGGGCAGTTTGGCTGCTGGGCCTTGGAGATGCCTCTAAAAGGGAAATGATGGGAATTTGCCCAGCTAGAGGAAAAAAGCGGGTTCCCATTCCTATACAAGGTAACCCTGACAAAATATGCAAGCTTGAGCTGGGCTCCTCTCCAGTGCCCTCCCTGAAGTATTCTGCCTCTGAGCTACCCACAGGGACAAATTCTGTACCTTTCCCAAACCACATGAACTGATGCCCTATCAGATTGGGAGAGGATGCTCTAAGGGTTCAGGGTGAAAAAAGGGCTAGGAAAGATTGCTGCTCTGTTCCCCAGTGGAGCTCCCAAGTGCGTCCCGTCTCACTTGTTGCAATATATATAACATATAAAATACTTCAGCTGAGTTCCCCAAGAGTGAATGGCTACATACTGCCAGAAGGTAGGTTTGGATTAGATGTGAGGATGAGATTCTTTACCATTCCATGATTCCGTGGACTTCCCCAGCTCCCTGTGTGTGGCTACTGCTGCACTCTGTGTGCTGTTGTGGAGCCCAGGAGGAGCCTGCAGGGTGTACAAGGGTGAATGTGTCCTCTGGGCAATGCTCAGGATTAAAGGAAGACCTGGAAAAAAAAAAAAAACAACCCATGAAAAACAAACAGCTAAATGCAATCATGAAATGGCATGAGGAAAGGCTGGTTTACAAAAACATCTCATGCTTAAACTCTGGCAAATGTCACATATTGCAGCAACAGCATCCTGTGGGAATATGGCTGTAGTAGGACCTGATTTGAAATAATAAATAGTTTGCAGCACCCCAAAAGTGAAGTGTAAAATAGGGCTGTTGGAGGAAATGAATTACTTCTGTTTTCTTCAATTGCAGCTAAATGTGTGAGAAGTGGGAGTGTTTTTAGAAAAACCTAATTTGAGGTAGGAAAAAAACCCCAACCAAACCTGGCAACACTTCAGTCCTCTGTATCTCATGGTTTTAAAAGTCTATAAAATTGTCAAAATAAGCCTTAAAATTATCAAGATTGTGCACATATTTGCCAAAACTGGAAATGGGAATTTCTAAAACTTTGAAAAATTTTGCCTGTGGACTTTGGATTTGCCTGAGAATACTAAACCACGTGTGTTGAGCTGGTGCTTCACTAGAGAGCTGTGAACTTTATAGGAGAGACAGGGGGAATTTTGTCAGCATGCTTGCACGAAAATGCCATAACCCTGTCTGGGATGACTGAACTCTGATTGAACCAAACTGCTTAAACCTAACCTTAAATAAGAGAAAAGCACTGTTTTCTCTATTGCTACATATGCAGCTAAGTTGAAAGAATATGGTGATGCACCATGACTTAAATCTTCTCTTCACCAAAAATGTTTTGTTGTGTGGTTTCCAATTTAGTTTTCGCTTTTGCAACCACAGGGCTGTAGAGGTAGACTCGAAAATAAAAGGCAAAAATGGCAATAAATGGATACCTAAAAGCATATTGAACCATAACATTTACATTTCTCCCTTATCTGATGTGAGGGTTTTGCAATTGCTGGGCTCACAGCCCTCCTGCTCGCTCCCGATACAGAGGGAACTGTGTCCAGTAATTCCGAGGAGAGGAACAGAATGGCTACGAACTAGAGAGGTTTGGGTGATTGCTGCTGTATTTCCAGCGAGGGAAAACTGCCTGGTGGCCCTGGGAGGGTGTAACCAATTTGTTTGAATAAGCTGTTCATAAGTTTCCACTCCAAGAGGCTTGTAATCCTTATTTAATAAAATGTTGTCATAAAGACCATTTTTTAATTCCTCCATGGGCTGGGGGTGACGTCTTGAAACAGAGGTCCATTTACATTAAAAATATGCATACTGTGGTAGACCAAGGAAAACAAGGCTTTCTGTAATATTTTTTACTTTTACGGCGTGTTTTCCTTTATTTTACAGTAAGTGACAGATTACTCAAAAAGAATAAGTGATAGATTCATAAAAAAATGTGTCCATACGAGGTGAGCTGGTGCAGCCCAGGCTGGCATCGCCCGTGCAGAGGGTGATTTTATGGGAGGCAATGTGGCACCGTTTAAAAAGTCGGGACGCGTTATTTTAATGCTCCCATTCAGAGAACCTCACTGTGTGTTCCTCCAGCCTGCCAGGCCGTGGGGACAGGGATGATGCTGAGCTCCTGGGCCACCTCTTCCATCGAGGAGGTGGCGGAGGCGGCGCCGGGCGGCCTTCGCTGGCTGCAGCTGTACGTGTACAAGGACCGCGGGGTCACCGAGTCGCTGGTGAGGCGCGCCGAGCGAGCGGGCTACAGGGGCATCTTCGTCACCGTGGACACCCCGTACCTCGGCCGGCGCGTGGCCGACGTGCGCAACAAGTTCCAGCTTCCTCCCCACCTCAGGTACCTCTGCTGCCAGCCTGGGGGGGACTGTGCCAGTGCCACGGGCACCACGGGGGACAAATTTGTCCTGTGCGGGTACCTCGTGCTGTGCTTGGGCTGGGATCTGCTTTGGGTCAAAACTGGGCTTTCAAGTCTTCTTTTACCTAAATGCAGAAATATGTGGGAGTCAGTCTTTCTAAATTCTCCACGAGGGCATTTTTACCCCAAAGTGTGTCTTGGGACACTTTCCATGTCTAAGAGTTTGTGGCATCATGATTGACTTCAGTGCTAATTCTAGTTCCTCCTTACTGCAGGGCCAATGAGGAATTCGATTTTAACAGAGATAAACCAGAATTTTAACCTTGCAGTCATGTTGTAAAGGTGATTTGCCTTTTGTAAATATGAATTGATAGACGGTAGAGACCTCCCTGATAAACATATGCTGCAGTGCTGCCATAGTTTTAGCAGCCAAGGACTGGCTGGAAGAATATTTAATTGATGGGATAGCCAGGACTTGGAGCTAAAAATCTGTGAGATTCTTGCATGTAGGTCTTGGTAACAACCACAGTCTACCATGGCACATGTTAAAATTATTTAGAGCGTGCAATGAACAAAAAATAGGGAGAGAGCAGAGAAAAAAAGATATCTTAATGTGTTTTGAAGCAGATAAATGTTGAGGTGAGTTCTGGCCGAATGCTAGATTTGAATATTATCAAAGGAATTGTTCTTCCTATGTTTCCAAAGACTGGGGGACAGTCTTTGTTGTGTTATACTCTATACATACCATGCATAACCTGTACTTAGCAAGAACCACATCTAGAGGTTTTTCTTAATTTCTGTAATATTAAAAGGAAGATAAGCCATGGAACTCTGCAGTGAATTTGATTCTCTACCTCACCGGGGTGTTGTCTCTCCCCCATGCACTTGCACTCAAAGCTAAGAGATGGTCGACAGAGCAACCTGGACTCTGCCCTGATTTCTGTGTTCAAGTACAGGTTTAGGAGGAAAGCACCAGAAAGCAGAAAAGTCCTGATGCACCTACCATGAAAATGTACCACACTGGTATACATGCCTGCCCTGTGTTATAATCTAGCTACAGATCTGTGTTTGACACATTATCAAGATAAACTGACCTTCTACTCTAAAAAATAAAATCAAACAATTATTTAAATAGCTTATTTTTAGGGGCAATAGAATTGTAAGGCCTGGGATTGAGGAGTTTTTGAGTGCAAGTCCAATAACCCAAAGACATTTGAGACAGCATTTCTGAAACACTTTGACCCCACCTGCCCAAACCATAAGAAGGTTTCGATTGACCCGTATGAAATCACACAAAATTGGAGCAATCCTTAAAGGTTCCAATAAATCACAGCAGATTCCCGAGGGCCGCTGGGGCAGCGCTTTGTTGCAGAGAAACTCTCCTAGCACGGGGCTCTGCTCATTTACGCGATAACTTTTTCTTGGCTTCGGGTTTTCAACAAAGTTTCAAAGCAACAACAAGGTGCCATTGTGCTCTGAAATGTATGTAAGGCAACATTCATCCAAGTGTTGATCTGCATTTCCCAGGCCAAGAAAAACAACAGTTATTTATATAATCTTATCCATGGTTCTGTTTTTCTCTGGGCACCCCACCCTCCACAAACCAACAGCTGAAAAGCTGGAGCTTGCTGAGAGCCTGCTCCTTTCTCCTTTGCTTCTGGGCCTGGAGCTGAACAGAAAACCCATGTGAAATGCTGCTTGTTGCAGGCATGAAATCAGCAGTGAAAGCAGCCAGGTTCCATGCAAAAACACTCATGCACTTCCCAAAATGTGAAACGTGAGTATTAAATGGCCCAATGTGGAACTGGTCACAGTTTCCGAAGAGCAGTGCGATTGGTCTCACATGGGATATAGATGTGCTAAAACCTGTGAGATTTTGGTGCTGAAAAACCCAAATAACAGCAATGTTTTCACATGAGCTTCCTTTCCTCCCTAGTTTTACAAGGAAATGTACAAAAGGGACACAAACAGGCTGGCTGCTGGCCTGATTGGACTGATGTAAATTCTGAATTCTTTGCAAGGCTTCATGCACATCCATCTAATTAATGCAGCTTAAGAAAGCTTCATTTCCTTCTTCTCCCCTCTACCTTCCTGATCTCCTATTTCTCTCGTAGATGAATTCTCTGGATTTAAAAAACAACAAAATCCAACCCTATTTCTTTTGCTATAGAAGTCAGACTGGCCTTGGGCCAGATAAACTTGCCCCAAAGTTATCACAAAACCATCACAGAAACATAGAAAGGCTTGGGCTGGAAGGGACATTAAAGATCCAGGGCTTATGTTGATTATCAAATGCTTTGTCAGCCAAAGGTTCTGGCTGACTGAGGAGTGGATCTGACACCCTGGCATCAGCTGTTTTCGCTCCTGCCCTGCAGAGCAGCAAAGCTTTAACTCAGGTGTATTGAATGCTTGTATTTGAGACTGATTGTGGCCACAGCAAATCTTCCTCAGACTATTTTTCTGTGTCTTTTGTCACTTTAGATTAAAAAACTTCTCCAGCAGTGACCTGGCATTTTCCTCGGGGAAGGACTTTGGAGAGAACAGCGGGCTCGCTGTGTACGTTGCTGAGGCCATCGATGCCACTGTCAACTGGCAGGACATCAAGTGGCTCCGGGGGCTGACCTCGCTGCCCATCGTGCTCAAAGGGATCCTCAGGGGTGTGTAGCTCTGCTGCTTCCTGGGGGAAGAGCTGTCACTGCCTCATGCACCCTTAGGAAGCCAGCAGGGAAGGTGTTTGTGGAAGCAGACACTTAAAAAAGTGCCTGATGTTGTCACCAACGCCACCGTTAATGTGATCGTGGCAATAATTTTGCAGTGGACAAAACGGTTCAGCAAAAGCATTTCTTACTGATGAGCTCTGGAATGTAATAGAGAAAATAAAGGTTAGCAACCAAAGGCTGATCCAAAGGGATAAAATTTCAAATATTTCAATCTACTTTAAGATAAAACCATTTTCTGTGCTGAGGCATGGCTTTGGAAGGCTGTAGCCCGAAGGTGGCTTTGAATGAGCTGACAATGGTTTTCTTAGTGATTCCCTGATTGAGGTGTCTGCAAGCTCCTACTTATGGAAGGACACATCCTGTTTGTTTGGGCTTTTTCCTAGCTGATGATGCCAAAGAAGCTGTAAAGATTGGGGTGAATGGGATCCTGGTGTCAAATCACGGAGCTCGACAGCTTGATGGGGTCCCTGCTACTGTAAGTCCTGATGCCAATATCCTCCGGTAATCTCTTCTTTTCTCTGCCTTTTGGCTTCTGGTTTGCTTTCTCTGAACATGTGGAAGCTGGAGGAAAAACCTGGAATAAGTGTTCTGTGCCTTAAGCCATGAGTAATAACCTCTCTCTACTTCTGTGTGTATGTCACATCATACTCTGAGTTAGACACAGCCTTTCCTTGGTAGTTCAAATTGCAAAATCTTCCAGAATTTTTTTTCCAGTCTCCTCTTTCTCCTTCTATTTTGAAAAACCCTCATTGCCATTTGCAGCACACTGAAGGTTGTATTAGGGTTGGTTTTCCTCTTTTAATATTCTTTGGAGGCTTCTGAAAAATTACAGTTAAGGAACAGCTAAAGGCAGAATGAAACTCTCCATTTTTCTCCTTTCAAATATTTTCACCTTTGGAAAAGGGAGAGAGTGGTTAAATTACAGTTTTTCCTTTTTCCTTTTCCTTGTCGTGCTACCCCATGACTTTTCCAAAGGTGAAAGGGATTTGAGAATTTCTCAGTCGGCAAAAAAAGAAAGAAGTGAAGAAAAATGAAAAGGTATGTGCTCAGGACGAAGGAAAAACCCCAAAATTCCAGTCATCACTCATCTTGCTTCATTTGGTGTGGGAAAGCTGCACAAATAAAAAGAGAATGAAAGGGAGGAGAATCAAAGCCCAGTTGTGCCTCTCTGAGTATTTCCAATATGTTCTCGATGAAAAACCTCCTGTTTTCCATGATGGTTCCCTGAAGGGAGAGGGGAACAGGTCCTCTTGTCACCTCCTGGGAATGTATTCCCCAGTTTCACTGGGAGTATTTAAAACTCTTGGGCAAGTCTGTGTATGAGGTAATCCAACAGCAACAATGTATAAGGATGTTAAAAACATCATTTTGAGGAACGAGAGAGCTCAAGAAATAGAAATTAATTTTTGTCAGCTGCAGTAGAAGAGAAATCTGCAAGCTCCTTGTCAGGGGTTATTCCTTTGCCACAGCACAGGGCAGAGGAGAACTGCTAAAGCTGACATGTTACCTGGATTTATGGTACAAAGAACAACACTTCACGATGCTGTTTTTATAATGTGTCTGCATCAGATCATGCTAAATGTTTCTGATTTAGAAACATAATAATTTGCTTCAATTTCATGGGCTTTCAGATCGTGAGCTGAACCCAAGCTGGTCAATATTTCTAGTGTCTAGTTACACACTGAGGAAATCTATGTTTTAATTATGGTTTGCATCATGCTTTAGTTATTAGAGCACTTTAATGTTGGTACAGTTTCTCAGGATGTAAAAGTGGTCTCTGGATATGGAAATAGATCCAAAATATGTTTGGCAAGAGAGCAAAACCAAAGGGAGGGGGAAAATCACAGCAAGTGCCAAACTTCAAGAAAATTTTAATCCAAATCTAAAAACAAACTGCACTTTCAAGTTTTTTCCCCCCATCTTCTAGTCATTTCTATCCATTAGAAAGGAAATTAATTACATCCGTATTTGAAAGACATGAATTTGTGTGTCTTTTGTCTTACTTCCACACACTGTTTCCAATCTCCTTGAGTCTTGGCTTCTGGTGGTGTTCCTTTCCTGATTTTCATGAATAGCAACTATTTAGGTGGCCCTGTAGGAAAAGTTGCCCTGTAATTAATGCACCAGGCTTGAATTTAGGAAGCTCATCCTTTCATTGGGACCTTTTGCATGGCAAGAGGAATTACTGAATTCCCTTACTTATAACTTGAGAAGAGTAAAAATACTTTTCCTCCTTACTGGTATCACTGGTGTAAGGGATAAGAAGAGGAAGGGGATGAGTAGAGCTCAGTGAAAGCAACATGCATACACATTAAAAGAAATTATTTCCCACCTTGCTCAAAACTCACAGGAAAGTTAATTTTTTCTTATATTAAGAAGTTTTTCTCTAGTCATTCCTGTAATTAGATGCATTTTCAAAAAGGGAAAATACATTAATTAAAATTTTTCAGCCAGCTCTCAGTTCCTCCAGGCATGTGTTACTCTTACTCCTTGTCTGTAGGTACAGTGCCTGCCTCTGGGCTTCTGAGCTGGCCCTCAGGATAAATGGATGGGAAATTTAAGCAGGGAAGCAAAGATGATTATTTTAAAAGTGAGACTGATTCAATTTCATCCCCAAACTAGTGAAGACTGGAAGTTTGGGAGGTAACACCACCAAAAGGCTTCCTTAGTGCTGCTGTTTCTTATATTCTGCATAAAAATCAGATTACTGGCTTGTGTTAGCTACGTGTCATGGGGTCAGATGGCCATTTTGTGAGACCCTGCCAATTCTCATTTTGTTTATGTGACTCTCCAAATAAATCTGACCTTTGCATGTACCTTCCACCCTTCAAAGTCACTGCTGGCTCTCAATGCAAAGCTGTGTTTTTTGGGTATGGATTTAGGCTTGCAACTACTCATTAAGCTGCTGTAAAACTTCGATCTTATATGTAAGAACTCTCTCGAAAAATAAATATGGTTTCAGGAGCAGCCAAGCTATTTCATTTCTTTTAGATTGGGTTCTCTCTTTTAGATTGATGTCTTGCCTGAAATTGTGGAGGCTGTGGAGGGGAAGGTGGAGGTGTTCCTGGATGGTGGCGTAAGAAAAGGCACCGACATTCTCAAGGCCCTGGCTCTTGGTGCCAAAGCTGTTTTCATTGGGAGACCTGTCCTCTGGGGACTGGCTTATCAAGTAAGTTAGGAAAAGCTCAAATCCCTGATTTTAGATCCCTAGGCTCACTGTTTAGCCTTGTTATGTGCACATATGTGTGTCTGTGTGCAGAGGAGGGTGTGTGTGATGGTGCCTGTGTGCATCCAGATCAGCTGATGTAAAATTTGCTGTGACCAACACTCAGGATTTATGTTTGTGCATAAAACTTTTCTTGGCACATGTGTAAGTGTCTATGCCTAGATACACAACAGCTCACATTGTCTCCTAACCTCCCAGGGGGAAGAAGGAGCAAAAGAAGTTCTCCAGATGCTAAAGGAAGAGTTTCGCCTGGCAATGGCACTGACAGGTGGGACATCAACATTTCCTCTCTGTAATCACATTTTCTCAGAGCTTTCACTTGCCCCAGGCAAGATGCTATAGCAGCTTGCATGAGGAGAATGTTTGCAATCTAAGCTGGTTAGTCTGTGGAGAAATGGGAAAAAGACTTGTTATCCCTGCCTTACAAATGGGGAACTGAGTAGATTAAGTGAAAACATTATTTTGGTTTTTGGTTTGTTGTTTGTTTTTTTTTTTTTTCACAAGGAGAGTAATAAATCCATGGAAAAGTAGTGGCAAATCATTGGTCACTAAGGGGTGGACTTCATCTGACAGAACGTAGATTTTTATGAGGCAGGCAAAGAAAAAGCTTAGAGCGGGTTGGAAAATCAGGGGCTTGAACTGATCTGCAACCTCCCCTCCAGGATGCCGGAGAGTAGAAGAAATTGGCAGGACACTGATCCGAAGACATCAAGCACTGTTTTCCAAGATTTAGCTCGGAAGACTCTTGCCTTGTGCGTTGCCTGTTGTGCTTCCAGACAAAATCCAACTGCATTCCCTCTGTGGGCCTCATCCTGCAGTCCTGACTCGGGGAATGCTCTGCTCTCTGGGAGGTCACTTGTTGAAGAAAGGACTCAAAGCAAATTATACAGTGTTTCCAAATCTCTCGGGCTCTTAAGGAAAGCTGCTACACTGGGAGGTGTGATTAGAGATGGGCCTTTATACAAGACCAATGTAGAAACTTCAATGTGTTTTGCAACAAATGCTGATAATTAATTTCCATGCCTGGGAGTAATTTAGCTGTTAAAGTGAAACTATAAACAGAAATGTTTTGATAGCAAACAGAAATGCTGAAATTTAAAATGCAAAAGATGCTTCTTGCTCATGTTTAGAGAAACTGGGCTGTAGATTATAGAGATTAAATCTTGCTTTCTTATGAACAGAGTGTCCTTTCCCTAGTGACTCTATAAGCATCTGGGCTTGTGGCACGTAGCCTGTAGGAGCCCAGAGGACTCTTAGTTTAAGGAACCAAAGAGAAAGCAAAACTGGGGGAAATTGGGGAAATTCTGCTGTGTAAGTGGCATAAGCCCCTCTGCAATCAGACAGCTGTTAGGTATGTGCATTGGATGTAGGTCAAATCCTTGGCTAATGCAAATCCCTGTAGCCCAAACTGTGCCAGCTGCATCCACCTGAAGCTCCGAGCCCCATTTTTCACCTGGATTGATTTGCTAATAGTGGCAAGGGAAGGCCTGACACTACCTGAGAGAGTTTGTAGAATTTGCAGCCGTGTGCAAAAGGGAAAGTTGAATAATCGAGGCATTAACCCATGACTTAGGAAGAGCCTAGGGGCTCTATTTAGTTTCCATTAAGTCAGATAAATCTCAGTGCTCTTCACTCTGCTTATGATGAGGATGCAGAGGCACGCAGGATCTGTGCCTCTGTTCTCTAAACAATCCAAACGTCCACTGAATCCAGGAGAAATTTTGCAACTGTAAAGAACAAAGGAGGTAAGAATGTTCTCATCTTGGGTAAAACTGAGGGGAGCTCTTCACCTGTCTCATCTTCCTTACAGGTGTGGCAGTGTTACAGAGAGCAGAGAGAGGCCACACAGCTTTGGTGAAAATTTAATGTTCATGTTTAAAGAAGACTAAAAAAGAGAAAGGCTCCTTAATTTCATGGTTTCACTGACATCACCAGCTCCACCATTTGTTTCCCATCAGCCCCAGAAGGACTCCTGCATTCTGACTCTCCTGCTCTGCAAGGTTTGAAATATCCCTTACAGAGCTTTAGAGGAAGCTTTGTAATGAGATGATGGAATATTATAATGTGAACTAAAGCTGGGGCTGGAACTCGAAATGGGGAGAAAACCCAAAAGGCCACATGCTTGCCCTCCAGTTGTAAAATCTGTACTCTTATTTACTGCAGAATGTGGTCTGTTGTGTGAGAGTTGCGTAGCAACAAAATAAAGTTTATCTGTGCAAGGAAATACGAATGTTTCTCGGAGCACAGAGAAGCATAATTTCTGCTGTTTACTGCACTTATCATATCTGTTGCAATGTGGACTGTGTCAGATGTCAATTACAGACTAACTTCAACAAGATTGTTTATTTGAGATAATATAAATGTTACTTAAAAGACAGGGGCATAATATCTTATGTTTACATGTTTAAATCTATTTCTAAAGCTCAGAAGATGCAGTTTCCTGTCTTTGCCCCAACCAGATTCGAGGAAAGTTCTGAAACTCTGTGGTTCAGTAGAAGTTCTGGTGGTGAATCCGTTACTTGTGCATAATTCACTGTTCCCAGTTCCCCTGGGATAAGGAGTTTACATTGTTTTTTCCTGCCTGTTATCTGAGAATCGTCTGTCTGCCTTCCAGTTCAACCCTAGTAAGACTAGACATGCATTAAAAACCAAAATTAGAGCCAAATACTTAAAGGCTGTGAAACTGTTAACAGAGAGTAAATTAATTTGTCTGGTAGAATTCTGTTTTTAAAATATTCCACAGTGAAGAGAATTTATTTTGATTTTGAGACAGCCAAACACAACTACTTTTTGAAATTATTAAATACAAAAAAAAAGGTAGGAATTCTGTTTGGTTTGGGTTAAAAGGACTGAGTGCCCTTAAGCATTTTAAAAGCTGAACAATGTCCAGGCTAAGACAAAAATCTCTCTCCACACTTGCTTCATCAGGAGAAGCTGAGAAAAAAACAGAGCACACAGAACAGGTGACAGTAGATCATTCTATGGTTTGTGAGAGTGTTTCTGAGGAGAACATCAGAAAAAAAAACAGGTCTTTGTGAAATATATTAAGTAGAAAATTATTTATCTTAAGTACTAAGTGAAGCAAACAAACTTTTAGGAACAATTGGTCACAGTCCTGAGATCAATGCACTAAAGTATTTTGCATTTACGATGCTTTAGTATATCTGCCTTTCCAAATATCAAATAACAAACATGATGGGTTTAATAGTGAAATTATCTTCTGTATGGACCTTGGCTCCATATTAAGTCACAGATCCAAGGAAAAAATGTCTACATAGAAAAAAACCTAATAAGGGAAGAATAATGAGTGATATTTCTGTACCCAGAAAGACAGCACACAGTTGGTGTGCTGGGTACTGAGAAACAACCAAATGGATTTGAGAGGCTGGTGAGGGATCAGCAACTGAATGGTGTTCTCTAACCACCTCCTGAGATGGATCAGGAACATTCCCTGGAAAAGGAGACTGCTGCTCTTAGTGAGAAAATATTTATCTGATATTTTGTGAAGAGAGAAGAGACCATAAGCAAAACCTGAGGGTATGAAAGAGGAGAAGGATCCTGTGCTTTTTAGGAGAAAGTGGTACCTCCCAGGAGGTTCAGATGCGAGGCAGGCTCTTACACACTGGTGTTTCACGTTCAGTCTGTGTGTAGATTTCTCTGATGCTGGCAGTACAGAAGTTTCCCATTCTGGAAGCATTGCCACAAAGTTGCCTCCTTAGCCCCAGTGAGCTAATGGAGGATTAAACCCACTGAAGAGTGTGTGAAAGGGGTGGCATTCTCCATAGGATGTGTAGAAACCACTCAGGAAGCTTGGAGAGGCTTCAGCCCTGGATCTCAACAACTGGACTCAAGACATACACTTTTAGCACTAAGTGCTAAAGAAATCAATCACGGTCAGTGAAAGAGCCTGCAATGTTCTCTGGACAGCTGATAGATCACATCGAGGCTGGATATCCAGGGAGCAGGGTTCTCCTATGAAAAAAAACCATTATCCTTTTGGGAAGCCCATCTTGAGCAGGTTTGGCTGCGCTGGGAACGTCTTTGCCATGAGAGTCTGGCAGTTTAAATCAGCAGAGGAAAGCACAGAGGTGCAGGATTGCAGGCATGGCTCAGCAGATGGCAGGAGTCAACTGAGGGTTGTGAGAACATCTGACCTTACAGATCAAACATGGAGGAGGAGGAGGTTTCTGTAGCTTCAGGACAGATTTTCCTCTCTCTCTCACTTGCCTGTCAGTCCTGTGAAGCAGAGGCCTGCTGCTTTTCGGATGCCTGGAGCCTGCATGCAGGGTGGAGAATCCAGTAAGTAAATAATAGGAGTCACAATTCAGTGCACTGAAGCTGAGGAGCTGTGAAAGACATGATCTGTTTTCTTGTGACCTCCACGTCTCGCTGTGACTCCGGGACACGTTATTGTGTTTTATTTTCACCAGTGGCCAAGTCAAACAAATAGCTCTGGAACTGGTAAGAATTCCACCCCCATCCCAAATATTTCAGGTTAAGCATGAAACTTGTCTGTCTTATTGGGAATTTCTGAACATAAATAAACAGACACTTAGAGTAACTCGCCTTGATAAATGGGCAGTGTAGGTCGGGGCCTGCTGGATCTGCAGGCGACTCAAAGATGAAGCAGAGCTGGGGAAGTAGGCAGGAATGGCTCTGCTTTTCTTGGCTTCTCAAATAGTTTTCAGGCTGAAATCAAATACTTGAGTGCATGAGGAAAGCTGGCTTCTGAAGTCATGATTTTGCACTGAACCTCACTGTAAGGATATCTCTTATAAAGCTACTTTTGATGTGGAAATTTGGCTCCAAACCACACTGAAGGCCATTATAAATAACCACTTCATCACAGGACACACAGAAGTTGGCTTCCTTGAACACTCCTAGAAAGCAAGCCTAACCTTATTGAGCCACAACCTCAGCTAGTGTAAATCAGAGAAGCTCCATTGACTTCATTAGTTTATACTGATTTACACCAGCTGTGACTGCAGCCCACAATACAGCAAGATATGTCAGCTTTTAAATTCTGTCACTGGGTGTTGAACAAAACTGTTTTTAAAACAAGACTGGCAATCCCAGATTTAGATCCTAATGAGACGCAGCACTGTAATTGTTTCACGATGCTTATATGCTCCATTTTGTTTTCATTTTTGCATTGCTTCTGTTTTTCTTATCTCCTGCCAAACAGAGGAAGAGAACCACATATGTTACACTCATAACAAAGATGTTTTGCTGCATTGAGAACATGTCCTCCAGATGCAAAATACCTTTGTGTAGCAGCTCAGCTTCTTTCTTTGCATAGGTACATTGGTTATGTGCCAATGTAAGAACACCCCTGAGGGCAGCCCTGTGTTCCCCCAGGACCTGGGGCTCTGCAAGGGGCACCCAAAGGCTGTCACAGGGGAAATTCCAAGATCTGATTCCCCCTAAGGGATTTCCAGCTCCTAAGTCATCATTTCAGGTGGGCAGGATGAATTGTGTCTGAGAGCACCCTGGTAGGACTTCCCTGAGACCTGCACAGTCCTGCAGGGTTCTCAGGTAATTATCCACACTGAGTAATCAGTTGGCACCTCTGTGTGTGGAAGGTTGGGAGGCGCATGCAGATGGATTATTCAGCCAAGGGGAAGACATTCACATAACTAGACTGACAGTGATTAATACTGGTTATTATTTCATGACAGCAGCAGCTGTTAAGTTCCAGTCAAGGACAAGGCAGTGCTGTGACTGCAGAGATGCTTTTCTGCAGGCAGCAGTCTCTGCTTAGCAAAGTCAGAGGGTAAACTGACAGGCAGAGGAAAAGAAAGTCTCTCTATAAAATGAGAGAATGCAGAAACAGATTCCCCCAGCTAAGTCCCTTAACTTTCCCTTCCACTACCTTAATTCGTTGTTCTCCCTAAGGCAGGTAATTCTGGGGTGGACAACACACACCACAAATACTCAATAGCCAAAAGGATGGTCCACAGGTGAACAGAACAGAGATGGAGCCTTTAGCCTGTGTATTTTTCCTTGCAGAAGGTGAAGCTCCTTATACAACTTAGACCCAGCCAGTTTGCCAAGCAAACTCTGATTGTGGTGGCTTTGCAGTATAGGAATGGAATACTTCTTATTTCTCCCTGGTTTTCTAAAATTTAATAGTATAACATAATTTTATTTCACTTTTCCCAAGCACTTTTAGTAGTATGGTAATCCCTTCTACTGTGTGTTTAAATTTTCCTTTTAGGAGAACCAAAAGTGGTGGATTTTAAACACTTAGCTGTCATTAAAAAGGTTCCTGCAGAGAAGGTAATCACCATTAGGTTTATTTCATGTGATATGTGTCTCATTTTCAAGAACAGTCACAAAGACTTCAAAGGGAGGTGTGAAGATCCTACAAGAAGGTGACACGGCATAAACTGAGCTGTTACATAAATTCAGGATGTGTTTTGTACACACCTCTACTTGGTATGGTCAGCAGATTAGTTCAGCATGTTCTGTTATAGGACCCAGAAACCTAGCATGGGTGTGAGATAAACAATCTTCCTAACAAATGGGAACTGAAAGCTGATCAGAGATGGGAATTCAAACAGCAAGATAATTTCCCATATCTAAGCTTCCTTCCTCTGGGGTCTGTACACAAACTGTATAAAAGAGGGTGAAGAGCATAGATGGGGGTCTCTATTATAATTCTAATACAAATTGTGACTGACTTAGGAGTTACATGTCTGCAGCTTTCCCATCAAATAATCAGGAGCAGCAAAAATCACTGAATTTGGTGTAAATTCCTTTTGACAAGCTTATGTCTCTATGCATGAACCTAGAAAAACTAAACAAGTGCCATTCATACAAGAAACTCCACTGGCAAACTCTTTGAAAGAGTTACAAATGGAGAAATTTATATTAGGAAAAGGGAACTTGTGCTTTCCTGAGACTGTGACCAACAGAATATATATGCAATTAAAGAGCAAGAGTTGGCACTAATCCACCTCATTTCCTTACTGCCTGCTGGTGAGTTTGCTCCACAGCTCCTAATCCATGGCTGAAGGACTGGGGGTGGCAGCATCCATCTCCTGCTTGTGGCATTGCATCTTCTTGCATCCTGCACATTTATTGCTGTGCCCACACCAGCCTTTGCTGTGACATCCTTGGGCTGGATCTCACAGGGAACCTGGAATGAGAAAAATGTGTAGGAATTCTGGGCAGAGCCTTTGTCCTGTGGGAATAGCTGGAAATGAGTGTGGACAGGTGTGGGTGTTGTGGGGGAGCTTTTGGTGAGAAGGTAAGAATTCATTTTCATTTTTCAAGAGCCCCTTACCCAGGATTAAAGTTGAAGGTTTGCCAGATGGGACAAGGGACCTTCATAGGTGGGACTTTGGTGCTTCAGCAGCACTTTGTCAGTAGAGAAAGCAGAGAGTCTCGTGGCAGAGAAACCCAGCCCCTGTTCCCATGCACCATCTACAGCCATGGTAAGGAATCTAGAAAAGACATTGGCAAAGTGAACCTACACGACCAGTTCTCCCCACCTTCCCAAGAGACACAAAAGTTTTCACAGGCTCCACTGGAAGATTTGTGTGTATCCCATAAAGTTCACAGTATTTGAATTGCTGGGATTGCAGCTGTCATGTGAGGTGCTTGATGGTTGCTTTTATCAGGAATTTTTAAGGCTACAGCTGGAGGAAAGCAGTGAGTTCTGTGGCAAGGCTGCTGTGGTGATTGTTCTTAGTTCGGCAAGGCTGGGCTGTTACCTTCTAAATGCTGCTGGTATTTCCCAGACAAACTTGCCCTGCTATAGCTGAATCATAGAATGGCTTGGGTTGAAGGGGTCCTTAAAAGCTCATCTTGTTCCAACCCTCCTGCCATGGACAGGGGCATCTTCCACTAGACCAGAGCTTCACTCAACCCATCTTTTGTAAAGGGAAAGATGAACAGCCCTGGTGTATGACAGGCACACTTTAATATATAAATAGCCCAAATATTTTATGTTCTCTCTACTTCACTCTGTGTTATTTATCCATAAACTATACCTTAAAGAGATTCAGTCTCCCAAACTTTGTTTTTGTGTGCTCCCTGCTAACCTGGAAGACTGGCACAGCTGTATAGCAGGCCTGAGAGACATCTCTGATAATCCCAGCTCCAGCTCATGTTCTGGTCATTCAGTGGTGCCAGAGACACTGGGAAGACCTTCTAGCAGCGTTGACAATCCTTCTCCTGTTAGTCCAGGGACAGTCACCTGCAAGTAGTTATGTGTAGGTTTGTAACTGCTGCATAACAGACTACAAAACCACACCCGACCGAAATAATTCACTGGCATGCTAATGAGCATCAACCCAGTCAGTTCAACCATCTGCATGCTCTGCTTTTTATCAGTTTCAAGGCTGTTTGGTTTGGGTGTACGTGTCCCCTCTGCGAGCATAAAACCATACTTTTGATCTGTTGCAGAAAGGCCCTTTTACCATAAAGACAAAAAAAATTATTCCTTTTGATTCTCAATCCTTTTTCCATTATTGCTGTGGCAGGGATGGGAGCATATTGTCAAGTTATTATAGAGGATGTAGAGTGCATCCAAAGAACAAGGAACTGTAGAGCACATCCACCCCCGAGCTCATTTATTAATTTGTGTTGCTGTTTACTGATGTGTTTGGAAATCTTCAGTACTATGTGATGAGCAAAGATGTTGGCTGCAACATAAAGTGTGGCTCAGCCAACACTGTGGCTACTGCCATGATTTCTAGAGCTGTGGCTGCAGCACAATAATTCTGTTCTGACTGAATCTGTGCACTGCATATTTACCTTGGAGGATTTTTGTTGCCTCTGAGAAGGTTTTTGGTTATTAACACAGGAAAAGTAATATGTCTATTACTACTAATATTAATAGATGGGAATGCAGGAGAGAGCATCCTGAGCCAGGCTTTTTCAGTCTCACCTTCCCACTCTCATGAGAAAATGGTTACAGAGAAATTCCTTGAAGTTTCTCTTTCATTTTCTACTTGGAATTAGCACAAACTCTATTGCCACTGCCTGATTGGGTGTGAGGAGGTGTCACTGTGATTAGCTTTCCATTCCCTTGTTTTTGTTTGTAGTGCTGGCCATAGTTAGTCCATCCTGCTGTGCCACATCATCATGGTAAATGTCAGAACAACTCATCCCAATATTTGAGTGTTCAGTGAAGGGTGTCAATTAATTACTGTTCATTTGTGCTGTCACATAGACATTTCCATTGCCCCAGTAAGATGGTTCTAAGCAGCACAAGAGTTTGTAAACAGCTGATAAAAACAGGAACATCAGCCTAGTAAGAATGCTGGATTTTTGGGGTGTAGTGCAAAAACAAAGTGTAACTTCAGGGGATGTTTATTGTCAAAAGCAGCAATTCCTAGTAAAATGTTTTCTACTTGTGAATTTAAATTTTCCAAATCCCGAGTTCATTCCAGTGCATGATTTAGGTCTGTGAAACAAAACTTTGCACATGTGTCTGGCTAAAGGGCTGCCTTTTGATCTTATGTGTAATGTGCACACCCCTAGCAGTTACTTGTATGTGGGAGAAGAGGAGCCCAGTTAAGGTGTGTATTCAACATCTGCCTTATAATTTTCCCTGCCCTGATCACAACGTTTTGGAGTTCACTTATGTCCTGGTCTGATTTTCCAGAGGGGAAACCTTTTTTGCCATTCAGGACCCAACACCTCTGCAGCCTTTGCCAGTGCAAATATTCCAAGAAGTGTACACAGCTGATCACTAAAAAGATGCAGAGTACTTGGTCTTGGTTTGGAGGTGCAACTGAGATTATTCTGAGGCTCTTTTATATCAAAAAGCACATACAGGGTGCTGTGAAAGCTGAAGGTATTAAAAACAAAGCATGGGGGCTTTTTTTCAGCAACAAGGATTTTGTGTGTTCTCAAGGGATGTAGTAAATTGACCTTTGTAGTCTTTAAATGAAATAGAGATTTGTTTTGAGAAGATATGCTCTGTTTTGGCCAAAAGATATTGGAGACTTGTTGATTGAAATGTTCTGGTATTTCATAGTCAAAATCAAATGGGATGATTGCAACATCTCTAAAACTTTCTAAGTCTATCACCTTCCTTTAAGAAGGTGATGATTTTAGTGGTATTTTTTTTAAATTTATGTCTGAGTTTATGAGAATCAGACAAGATAGGATAGTTTTCATGACTGATTTGTGCAACCCAGGCCACAAAAAGGTGTTCCAGTTTCCTGATCCCGAGTGGTGCTGAGCTTTTTTACCAGGACTTCCCCAATGGCTCTGGGCATTTAGGATTTTTAATCCTCTAAGACCCAGTGTTGAATTAGACTCATTAAAGCTCTGCACTCTCACCTTGTTTCTCTGACATCTCTGCTTTTGACGTTGCTGGTATAGCTACCTCAGAAGTCTCTCTGTCTTGTTGACCCACAGTAGGTTTGAGAGCATAATTCCAGGCTTTGTGAGAATGGAACATTTCTAAAGCAGCAGCCCCTCACTAATCTGCAGAGAGAAAACACACATGACAGGCAGTGGGGATTCCATTTTTCAGGATCCAAGGTTTAAGACAGGCTTAAAGAAGTCTTATTAAAAGTGTTTTCCAGTGCATGTGGCTCCTTCTGACAGCACCCAGGTGGTTAAGAAACCAGCATTAAGAATAAAAGCCGTTTCTCTTTTCTGCACAACAAATGGTTCAAGTGTCTGGTATTTGATTCAGAAAGGAAACCTGCAGCAGTCATGTCCCCTGAAATAAACCAACCAACATTTTGAGCTGCCAACACTTCTGTCTATTACGTCAAGGCATCGCGAAGTTTAAAGCATAGCAAAGTAATATATATATATTTATATATATAATTTTTTTTTCAGTAATCCCAAGGTAAATATTAAGTAGACAGCATTTCTGCTTTGCGCATTAGAAGCCCGACTGAATTTGAAAAGCCTGCAAGTGCACTTTGGGGATTTCGGAAAGTGTCATTTGACCATGAGCTAAGACCAGAAGCTGCCATTTTGCAGATGGGGCAGGAGGGAAAGGCGTTTGGCCTCATTCATAACTTCACAGCTACTGCAAATATCAGCTGATGAATATTTATGTTATGACTGGCAGAGGCCCGAAAGGCAAACGGGGGAGGAGCGAAGGGGGGAAGCTTAAGTTAGGAAAATGGTTGTCTGATCTCTGTGGGATTTCTTTACCAACACTTTCCATGCTTGAACAGTAGCTGCTGAATGAAATCATTATGTACTGAGCCCCCGTGCAGGAAAACAAGGTTTGTCAAGACTCCCTTCGTTAGCACCTCGTACTTTGTTTGAACCTTGGACATTTGCTGGGCCTTGTAAAGGGAAGTTTTTTTCCTTTTCAAATACTCTATGGGGTGGTAGACCAGTTTTTCTTTAGTTTAATCATGGTTTAATTAGTATTGTACTTGGATTTTAAAGAAGCAAAAGAGGTGAGTGCCACTCCTCTCTATATAACACAATTTCAAAGTAATATATTTCTTCATATTTGTATTAAATCAACCACTGAGGGGGGAAAAATCCCACCCTCTTCCTTTTGCCTTCACCAGGCTGTAAATTAACACTACGGAACAACTTTCAATAAAGCTCACCAACATGACTTCAGCGTTGGGATGGATCAAGCCCAGGAAGGAAACCGGCTGGAAAAAGGAACCACTGGAAGGCAGCAAGGGCTTAGCAAAGTGATGGTGGCTGTGGGTGGGCAGGCTGAGCCCAGGGTCAGAGGCTTAGGGCTTCATGAAATGCAAACATAAAGAAATAAAGGCAACCAGCACGAGTTAGATACACAGAAAAAATAAAAGTGCTCACAACCAGTTGGTCACCTCAGAAAATCCTTCCCAAATGGCTCTACAGATTCACCACACTCTGCTTCAGAGGAATAGGGAAAAAACTGAATTTTGACTATTGTACTTCTTCAGAAACAAAACAAAAAAAAAATCCCTAAACTTGGCACTAATACGTCTCATTTTCTCTAGGTAATGGCGTTTCTTATACCGCTTATTTAGAGACACCTCAGTGCCTGTACAAGAAGGAAAACCTTCAGGAAAAGCCCATGTGCAAGAAACCACTCAACCCCCCCTCTCAACTTTCTTCTACTCCTTTTTACCCCATTGGGAGAGCCTCGTGTATCCCACCTACAGGAACCAGCAGATGGTGCTGCAATACACCAAGTATTTATTTCCCTGGAAAGGGAAAACCTGCGCTAGGTCCACTCGGGGCTGCCTCCGGCTGCTTCCAGCCCGAGGGAAGCGGCTTCCCGCCTTCCCCCCACGGCAGCCCGGTGCAATTGCGAACGCGGCCGGTGCTGCTCCACTCCCTCCCGAGGGCGGGCGAGTGTCCCTGTCGTTATTTCCAAATATCCCAAGAAGTTTCTGGTGGGAACGGGTGTTTGGGAGCGAGGGGAAGGTGTCTGGGCAGGGCTGTGGGGGTGGCAAGGCAGCCATGAGGCCCCGGCGCTTTGCCCTCACGGTGAGGGTTTTGGCGGGCTCCCCTCAGGGAGGGCGGCCATGTTTGGCTCCCGCCCCGCCGCTGTCGTCGGTGCCGGGTTTGTGCCCTCGGCGTGGAATGGAGGTGCTTGGGGCGTAAGGAAAGGCCAGTTTCCCCTCAGAATTTTAAAAAATATCGCAACCTCCCAAGAAATAGTGGTGAATTTGTGTTCAGCCCTGCTGCCAGCCCAGCAGGAATCTTGGGGTGCTTCCCCGCTCAGAGTGCTGAGGCCTACGCAGCTACTGCCTCCATCCCCTGCCTCCAGCCTCGGTGGTGAAAATAGTGAGGAAAACCTCACCCTCCCCAAAAAAAGAGACAGGAGAGAGACACGGGTAATTTGGACTGAGGTGCAGAAACATACAAGGACAACGAGCAAGCAGGGCATACTCATGTGCAGGAGCTCTGCAAAACATGGCAAGGTGAACTAAGACTAGTCTGAATGTGATACCTTATTTTTTTAATAGAAAAGTTATGTGGAAAAGGCAACTTCTTGAAATATTTAGTCTTTATTTGTGAGATTGTCCCACCAGCACCTGTAAATCTATGATGTGCTGTGAGAAGAAGGGGCTGAGGAGCTGCTCACCAGCAAGCAGCAGGGAGGGAAGGCACAAACAGAGAAGCACAGATTAGGGAAGGATACAGGACAGCCCTGAGTAGCTGCTTTTGTTATACCACCAAGCTGTAAAGTTGAAAAATTATTGAAAAAGCAAGGGATGTTCCAGGAGTACTGGCATATCCTGCATATGGGTGCTTGGGACTGTGTAAATTCCACTTTCCCCCCTGTTTTTTTGGATGGCTTAATATTGTGGAAGTGGAAGGGAAGAGTAACAACACACTTGGAGTGTGGAGCTTTTCCCTGATCCCTCTGGCACCAAACTGGATCAGAGTGAGCTGAGGACAGAATCAAAGCCTGGCTGCTCCTATCTTTTCAATGCTGTAATCCAAAATGTGGAGGTTATTTCCATGTGGAGGATGCATGTGACAAGTCCCTCAGAGTTTTCTTTTTAGTTAAAAAAGTTAATAACCTGGTAGGATGAGAAGAATAACCTGTGCACGATTTACAGGACAGCAAGTGGAGGAGTCTTGCTGGAGCTGGAGCAATTTGCATTTAGGTAATGTAGGACTGTACCCAGAGGTTTGCACACTGATGCTCCAAAGACTGCAGTTACAGCTCCCAGGACTGAGACCTACATTCACAAGTAAGTAGCAAAACTTTTCACTGCAGGATTATTTGGTCATTGTGAGTCATGTGTGTGTGTTTGTGTGTGGAGGATTCTGGTTGGGTTATTAATCTGCCCAGTAGCTTTTTGGGAAGGTGACCCATTTGTTTCTAATCAAAAGCACCAAGGAAAACCTACTCTGTAAGAGAGGTTATTCATCTCAGTGAGGGAAAAAGGATGGAAAGACAATTACTGTGTCTTGTGACTAATGCAATATGTGACTCAAAACATGAAACAAGAGTGCTGCTGACGTGATAGTCTCATCCCCTCAACTTGAATTCAGTCTGAAGCATCAGGCTGAAACATGAAGCAGTTCCCCTGAAGCCAGGTTGCTCCAAAGCCATTGAAATCAGTCCATAACCCAGAGAAAATAAAACTGTTTAAGTGGCTCATTCCTATTACAAACACACAATTGGGAGATCTCTGTTGTAGTCTTTATGTTTTGATTTAGGTAGAAGGTGGATTTCATAAAGAGCCTCATGGGGTCACAGCCTGCAGCCCTACTGGAGGATCCTGCTGTGGCTCAAGCAAAACCTGCCAAGTAATCTAACCTTTTTCTCCTTGCCAGACCCTTGGATTTGATGTATGATGCAGATTTTGATTTCATCTCTGTGTGGGAATGGATGCTGGTGTTCCTTTTGCAGGACAAGGTGGCTATAAGCTATCCTTTTACAGTGTGCCTGTCTGTATCTCTACTCCAAAGGGTTTGAGGAGCTGGAAATCAGAGTGTGAAACAATGGGTCCTTGCAGGAGTTCCTCAAGTGCAGGTCTGCAGAATCAGAAAATGGTTGAGTTGGGAAGAACCTTAAAGACCATCTCATTCCAGTCCCTCTGCCATGGGCAAGAATACCTTCCACTAGGCCAGGTTGTTCAGGATCACATCCAGCCTGGCCTCGACACTTCAAGAAGGTGAGCTCTGTGCATTAGAACAAATAAGTTGTTTAACACTTCACATTCTTATTTCAGTATGCAGCTGTCTGAGTGACAATAAAAATAATTATTCTGTGAGAAAATTGGAAAGTTATGGGGGAATTTCAGTGAGTCTCCCAGAGGACTTAAGTTTATTTTCAGTGAAGCATTAGTAGCAATTTTGCAGGCCATATGAACTGAGGTGGTTTTTCTTTTGGAGCTGTTTGTTCTCTCATGGGCAGTGATGCACCAGTCTGGGTGATGCTCTTGATACTCTGTATACAGAGAAACACAACAGTTGCAGATACTTCCAGCACTTAAGGTTTTTCAAAATTACGCATTGCAAACATTAGTTTAAAAGAGGCAAGAAATTAAGATTTAAAAATGATGCCAATTACAGAAACATCTTTCCTCCTTCTTTTCTTGAGCTTACCTCTTCCTCATATTTCACATTTATGGTTTTTGGGCCTGAGCTTCAGCATGGAGCTGTTTTATTTCTTCAGGTGGAAGATCCAGAAGGATGTGAAGCTTTAGGTCGGTAAACATTGATTTTATCGGGAAAACCACGTGGCAGCATTTTGGAGAAAATGCTTTTGAAGGGTGGGGGCTGGATCATCCTGCCTGTGGGAGAGCTGCCAAAGGACTGAGCTCCTCAGCGTGGGGTTAAAGGAGTTGTGGTCTGGCTGAGGACAAACCAAAGGTGACCTGATGTTCCCTGGAAAACATTGTGCTTCCACCAGCCCCCAAAATGGGACTGTTTTCACGCTTGTTTCAGAGCCAGTCACAGGGTTTAGTGTTGTATTTGTGTGGCTCTTGTAGCATTGTACTGTGCTGGATGGTGTTTTTTTAGTGAAGAATCATTTCCCAAAATACAGTCCTACCATGTTTTGCAATAGGGTGGCAAATGCTGCTTTGTTTGTCAACTATGGGGTGTACTGTGGATGGCAAGTGATTCATTGCCCAGCAGGCGAGAATTTAATTTGTAAGACATGTCTGTAGTTTAGCTTTAAAAAAACCCCTGTATTTTATGTTTTAAAGTCTTGTGAGAGCAATAATAATTTGGGTGAACTTTCAGAGGTAGGTAAGGTAAGTGGTAGCTTAGGCTCCTAACACATTGCCAGGTTTGGCTGTAGTTTTGTGCGGTCAATTTAAAAGAAAAAAAATAAATTGTGGCCATTTTTTTTTTCTGATTTCAAGGAAACTTTATTTTGCTTTGAGATGTGACGTGCACAGTTGTTACCCCTGAAACTGGACAAAACAGATGTACATAACAGATGATTTTCAGTTTTCTTCTCGAAGTCCGTGACCTTTGGGAGATCAGAGTATACTCTCCCATTCAGGAAAGTCTCATGTGGTTTGAGGTTTTATTATAGGCTTTTTCTACATCTGTACTCAGGGTAGATTCATGTTTAAGTGGAAGCCCAGCAAGGCCACAGCCAGGTGTTAGGATGTGGCATGGGTGACTCAGTAGGTGGTACACTTCCTTCTCCATCAACACTGAATAAGTGTCCTTTGTGATCATGGATGGGTCAGCTCCTGGCTGACTTGGAGAAAAACAAAGTCATCACTAAGGTTTTGGTGCTTGTACAGGAAGGTCCCCTGTCCTCTGAGAAGCACAGATTTTATTCAGGCTGTTCAGTTGAGACATGGCTGGGCTTTGTGGGTCTGGGAAGTGAGAATTGGATTTAATTTTACCATCCACAATTCCAAGTTCCCTGATAGTGTTTGGACCATCTATGAGGGCACGAGAGGCCCCTTCAGCTCTCAGAGTTCTTCCAGCAGCAAGCCTCCAGAGACAGGGATAAAACTTTATATCCCATAGTTTGGAACCTCTCTGAAACCTGCCAGGGCTCACAAATGACCAAAGCATGCATGAGTTCTGTTCTGCTTTAAAAATGAAAAAAAAAAAAAAAAAAAAAGGAGTAAGAATCACATCTTGGAGCAGTAAAAATGTTTTTTCACCTTAAAGGTTGTTATTTCAAAGGATATTTTCATAGTGACTGAAAAAGAAACTGGAAATCCCATATTATTTCTCCTTCCCTCCCTCAGCCAGGCCATTTCTGTTCCCAGAATTTTATCTGGTGTGAGGAAAAGGCTCCCTGGATAGAGTGAGAGATGTTTGAAGGCAGCATTTAAGTGGTGTTTGCCACCTGGCCCAGGCGCAGCTGGCTGCCTGCTGGGATGGCATTGCCACTGTGCATGGCACAGGGAGGGGCTTTCTTTTCCAAACCCTGTTTTAAGGAACAGAGGGGGAAATATTAGAGAATTTAGCTGTGAAACTGAGAGAATGGTGCTTGTGAAGTAAGCACCTCAGATACAGGAAAGTACAGAGGTAGCTCACTGTTATGTGCACGTTCCCAGCAGCACTAAGATACAGAATTGTTTCTCTTTGGCTACAACCGGGCCATTGAACATGGAATTAAACAGCAAAATCTGTAGTCCTGACAAAGTGAAAATTGTTTTCTGAGTTCAGTTCACATTTTAAATATGCTTTTTTTTGTAGCCACAGAGCAAAAAACCCCATTGTCATAAACTTTGGTTCTGCAGCGGAGTTTTACAGCAAATTCCACTTTCTGTATCTCCAGAGTTCCAGTGTTTGTAGGCTCTCGGTCATGTAAGAAGGATTTCACTGTTTTTCTGTGGAAGGGTTTGAACATCATTGGCTGCCAAGAATCAAGAAGGTAGATATTTTTTCTTCCTGTGGAAATGACATCTACATTCATTTTTTTTTACTACATTAACTTACTATAGGGGCTAACACTATATTATGTTACTTTCAGTAAAAGGTATTGTGTCTTTCTGAACGTTTCTGCTGCCTCACTGTTGTTTCAATAGAGATCTCGGTGTTCTAAATGTTTGTGTTACCAAAGGGATCTGGATCCTTAACCTCTGTAGGGACCTTTGAGAGCCTCGTTAAGTGCTTCAACGGGTTTTGAGAAGCTCTCTCCAAGCACCTCGTTTGCACTTTTTCTGTGGAAAGATCCTTCTGACAGAAGGTAACTGAAGGTGACTAAGGAGTTTCTGGTCCTGGTGATACTTGTTGGTTCATAGCTGGAAGAACAAGATAACCAGACGCACCTGCTGGTAAAACTGCTCCATTCTGGGCAGATCAGAGGAAGGGAGCATGTGTGTCTTTACTGGAGAGGGTAGTGGCTGCAGTAGTTTCCACTGGAGTGCGACTGTCTGCACTGCCTGCATTGTAAAAAGACTGGGTAGGAAAAATACCTTAAGTTATATCCTGGTTAGTCATGCACAAAGGAACAAATGCTGAGGGAAATTTTCACTCAGCTATAATGCTTACTCATGGTGGGTGTTGCAGTTTCCTTACTAGAGGCTCAGCTGGGGATTAGTGCTCCAGAGAGGGAATGACTACAGCAGGAAACAGTGGCCCAGTTAGTCCTGGGCCTCCAGGCAATTTGTACATGGTGCTGATGTTGGAAACATTTTATTTTTCTGAGGAACTTCTGTTGTTTGAAAAGCTGAAAATCTTTTTGCTGGGTGTGTTTTAGCCTTTCTGATGAAAAGTTGTAGTTTTCTGTGGAAAGCAAAGCCCTGCTTTGAAGGGGACTGTACTGAGGGATGTATAGGTTAGTTTATATGGAAAAAATTCCCACCAGCTCCACACATTCAAAAGAAACTGTGTTTCAACGAGCTTCCCAAGTGACAGTGAAGTTATTTCAGTGATTCTTATGCAGGCAGAGAACCCTGGGATTGGCATATGGCTGTGTTCATTGCAAGCTGTCCAAATTAAAATTATTTTTTAGGCAAGCAATTTTCATTCCAGGACTCCTTGTGCTGTGCAGGAGCAGCCACAGAACATCTTGTTTTCAATAATAAATTTACTGTTATCTATAATAACTCTTCTAATGTGAGACCTTGTATTGAGCTGGGTGATCTAACAGCTGTGATTGCTGAGGGCCTGCAGTAAAAAAAGCTCGGGTTGTTTTTGCAAAGAATGAAACTGATTCATAGCAAAATTATATGAGTTTCTACATGATTTGAAGGTAGTTTGTGGGCTTTTACTCTCACTCAAATTTAAATGGTTCCCAAATTTCCAGCAGAATGATTTTTCACATTTGAATGCTGGCAAAGACAGAACTCTTTAGAGCATACAGGAGATGTGTGGTTTGAGTGGCACTGCACCTCCCTTTCGCAGAGAAAGAGGAAGGTGGATGAGAAAGGAAGCGGCCAGGACAACAGCAAGCAGAACATGGCAGAAGAATCTTTTCTTGTGTTGGTCTGGCTGTCTGGGGGAGTCTTGGAGTGCAAATGATGAAGGATATGAAGATCTTCAAAGACTGGGATCTGCTGGATAAAAGGTTGAAATGGGCAATGAAGGAGACAGTCCATTGGGCGAGCCCAGCTGTCCTAATAATGGTTGTGTTCTCTTTGCCATCACTCAGAGAGCTGTGTATCTTTTCCTGGCCTAATCTCTTTTTTCCCTGAAACTGAGGGCCTCAGCTGAAATGCTCTTCCAGGCTCGGCTCTCATTCAGGCTGTGCTGTCTGTGCTGGGCTCCGTCCCAGCTGATGACAGAGAGCCTCAGGGCAATCGCAGTTGTATCCCCATCAGCACTGAGAGCAGAGCTCAAAGGAATGCCTGAACTAACTCAAAGGATCTCACAGGGAAGCAGCAAACCTGGTGCCCTGGTGCATGCTGAACCTGGGTTTACTCTTAAATTTGCCAGTGCTGCTTGAGCTTAGTGTTGAGATAGTCTTCACAATGAGTCTGTGAGTGGAGGTGAGGAGTACTGGGGGGAGTGGGAGTGGGGTGAAGGAATGGGAGCCCATAGCTGCCAGGCCCTGTGCAGGGCACGTTTTCATGTCTTCATCTCAGTCGTCTATTTGTGGCATCGGTGGTTCCCATGACCTTGGGATTTTGCTGTGAAAGGAAATTTTGAAAGCTTACCATCATTTATTTATAATTATAAATAGTAATAAAAACAGAGACAGTTTCTGGGCTCAGTACATTCCTTGCAGCAGGATTCCCCCTTGACACCGATCTCTGTTCCAGGCTGCCCTCCATTCCCTTTCTGCACTAAACTTCCCCTCCTCTGAACAATAACCCTGTGTTGCTTCCAGTAGCTCAGTTGTGCTGAGGTGTTGGTCCCACTGTCTCCCACCCCAACATCTCCTGCACTGTTGCTGTGCTCCAATGAAGATTTTAAGCGAGGAGTCATCCAGAGTATTTGAATTAATCTATAAGTTAGGCTTAGAGAAGTGGCAGCCAAGTATGCAACTTTTATGTTTCCAGACAATCTGTGTGTTTTCTCAGAGGTTGTAAAGCAAGTTTTGTAGGCTGAGTATGGCAAAAATCAGTGTAATAAGCAAATACTGACCTTTATGATAGAACAGGATATTGGCTTTAGTGATTGTGGTCCAGGTCAGGTGATCTAGATCTGAGAAGAAAATGAACTTAATTTGCCTCTCAGTGTGATCTGATGTTTCTCAACATCTGATATCTAGGAATATATGTCATGTCAGAAAACCACAGAGTTAAGACTAGAAAATAGCATGGACGCTTTACAATAAAAAAATCACTTCCCCCCCCTTATTTTTTTCCTTTGGACCAAAATCTTGCAGTATTTTAAAAATAAAATATTTTTGTAAGTATATGATAGTATAGATCTAATAATTGCCTGGAATGAGGAATCAGATCTCAAATGTCTTGTATCTGAGTTGTTATTAAAAAGCCTAGGCAGTACATGGGTTTGGGCTTTACTAATGCACACCAGAAGACCATCTGGCCATTTAGCAGTTTGGGCTTTTTTACTGAGTTTTCTAATAAATGTGAAAGTTAAACTGTGATAAGGACTCAAGGAAGGCATTGTGGAAGCCTCTTTTATATTTCCCTGGTCCCCAGTTTTGTCAATATATGTTAGTCTGAGCTTTGGGGGACTGATTGAAATGTCCCTCTGATAGTAGTGTGGATTTGGATAGGACTGGATTATTTTGAATTTTGGTAACTCAATTCTACCTAATAAACAGGGCAGAGCTGGGGTTTGTTCATCATTGTAATGAGGAGCCTGCTCAGTGAAAGCCTAAAGGTGACCAGAGCAGGTTTATGCAAAATGGAAACAGTGAGGACACTGCTCCTTGAAATGAATGTGTCTTGAGTTTTGTCAGCTTTATTTTAAATATTTATTCTTTAGCCTTTAACTTTAACCTTTTGCTCCCTCAGTATTAATTGAAATCCACATTCTTTTAAACATCAGGCAGCACAAAGAGGCTGTGTCTAGTAGATTTTGGCCTCAAGTCACCAAGTTGCCACTCATCAGCTGAGCTGATGACACATGTTTTCATAAATGAGTGCTTACATTTAATATTATTAGGAACTGAATGTACAACTGCCCCAGTGAGATTTGGACTTTTTGTCCAATTTATAATATTTTTTGTTTTGTTCATTTTATTGTGGAGACATCTGCTGGCCTTTATTCCAGTGGAAATTAAAGAGCTAACCTAGGTCAAAGTTTAATTTTGTTATTAGTGTTACGTTACATTTTCAGAAGTCTAATCAAGCCTAAGTTCCCTCAAGGAAATCAGCTGCTGTTTTCAGCCTAGCCTCTTTTTTCTTTCACAAGTTGTGTTCCATTTTGTGGTCAGGATTAAAATTAATAACCTGCTCACCTGGATCCAAGGTAACACTGAAACTAAGGCAGCACAGCCTCACACACTCTGATTACTGTGGGCACACACACATTTCTGAGCCATTCTTTTATTGCCCCTTAATATCTGTCAGCAAGAGAAGCTCATGCATATGTGCAATATTACAGTTTTAAAACCACTCAGAGAGAATGGGGAAATGTTGGATTAGATTGATTTTAATCCCACTGAAAAGCTTTGCCATTTTTTAAATTGTGGGCATTTGGATGTTTCTGGAATTGCCACTGGTGGAAAACGTTCTTTTCGTCGCTGCACAGAAAGAGTCATTTTGACAGAGGACTGGACTGAATTGTTTAAGTGTTGTACATCCATGACCTTCTAGAAATTCCCTTAAATTACCTGTACATATAGATGAACTGAGCATCAAACCAACTTTGATGGAATAGTAAGTACTGAGGTTAGCAATTCAGTCAGTCAGTGGAGCCTGTGGATGGCGAAAGGGGAAGTCACTCCGTGGAGCTGCGCAAACCCAGTTCTTGCTGCATATAATTCAAAATAAGACTTTGCAGCTTAATGTAACTCCTGAATTCTTACATCGTACATCTTCGGCCTTTCCTCCATAAAAGGGGCAGAAACTTCTGGTGGAGCTGTTTGCTTTGAAATGAGTTATTCAGTACTGCATCCATCTAATCCAAAGCTTTTCCATCAACACTAGACTGAAAGTTTCCTGTTCTCTGGTTTTCTGTGGTCTACCTTCTTACTCATTATAACCTCTGGACTGCCAGGTCATACACGACTTGTAAGTTCTGGCTTGTTTGGTTATAACCCCTTATTTTGGTTACTAATTCCATTGGGAAAGACTGAAAAATGAGTTTGAAAGCAAAACGCTATCTACTAAAAAGCCTCTTTTACTAATATGTAAAAAATGTCCAGTTCCATCTAAAAACTGCCTTTTTTTTTTTTTTTTTGTCTAAGGATATAACATCCTGGTGACATCAGAGACACTCTCACTATATTATTTTTGGCGCAGTCACAATGCCTTTAACTCTCTGTCTTGTTCCAGCCAAAATTGTGTCAAAAGGGGTAAAAAAGGAGAATGTAGTAGCCACACTAAGAAGGTCATTTTTGCTTAATATGTTGGGTGTGCTCCCTTAAACCCTGGAGCTTAGTATCTGAGGAACATTTGATTGGCTTGGACCAAGTACAAGTGCTTCTATATTGGAAACTAATCCTGATAGATTTTACAGGATGTTTCAAGTTACTAAAATATAAACCTCGGGATGAGGGCGAGTTTCAGGGAAGGAGGACCCTGCTGGGCTTGCCTCTGGAAGAAACAACAGACGTGGAGCCGCTTGTTTGCTTTTAAGGAGGATGAGTGAGAGGGCGTTGGGACACTGACTAAGGCTGACAGCCCCTTGATGGCTGGGGAGATGGGAGTTAGACACCATTTCCATTATGTTAATGGCAACTTATAAACACAAATGTCAGTCTCAGTAACTCTCTCTGCTCCACAGAGCGGCTACAAACAAACAACAGCCAGCAAAATCATGTGAAATACTGGCAGTGGCAATGAAAACGTTCCTCTGCCTCCTGCTGAGATTTCCTTGGCACGGGGAGGGATTGCTGCAGGGCAGATGTTTGAAACAGCATGACAGACAAGGGAGAATCTTTAGGGTTATGAGAGAAGGATAACTATGTTTGTACACGTGATCAAAGAACACCAGAGATGGAGTAACAAAAAGATGTGTGCACTAGGTGCCCTCTGAATTGTATTTTCTCAATATGGTTCTTTTTTGGGGGGGAAGAAATCCCCAGAGGTTCTTCTCTACCTCTGAGGAAACTTCTCGTGAGTACCTGAGAGTCTGTGCTCCTTGCTGGAAAACAGTGGGTGGCAAAGATCTCCTTTCTGGTTTTAAATATGCTCAACAGCCTACTGAATAAGCCACTTCAGCCTTGTTTCATATCTACCTTTACATTTTTGAAAGTTTGTATTTCTACTAAATTTTATCCTTCGTCCTGCCTCTTTTGCTATAGTATTATCCCTATGTGTATGTTCAGCAATTTTTAGCAGAACTTTAGGCATTTTAAGCATCAAAATTTGGTAGAATTTGAATTATTAGAAAAGGTTTAAAAATATACTTAATTTCACTAACTACCTACTAACTATTTGCTTGTTCTTCATCCTGGACTGCATTTAGATATAATTTGGAATTAAACTATAATGCAGAAAAAGACCATCAAAATGTTTTATTAGTTGTTTATCTCAATGTTCCTGTTTAAATAAGGAAAAAAATACTTATTTGAAGATATTTTGCATGTAAAGTTAACCTGTTAAACAGAAATAGAGAAAAAACTGTGTGAAACATTCACATTTGAAGGTAGGAAAAAAACCTGAACAACCCCTCCCCTTAAAAACTCTGATAGGGTTTCTACTTCTTGCCTGGAAGCAGTAATGTCTGAGACCTTGACTGAATTAAGTCAAGTTGGCTGCAAATCTTGCTCAAATCTCAGTTGAAAAATCAGGCCATAGTGAAATCAACAACACATAAAGAATTTCTCAAGGAATTAATGCCCAGAAAACAGGAAAAGTAATCTAAAATTCTGTGTTTGAATTAGGTCAGGAAGAAAGAAAAGGGTGACAGTATTCTTTTCACAGAGAAATGGACCAGAATCACCAAATGTGAAATAAGTCAGTGATGTCTTTCCACTGCTGTTTATTGGAAAGCAGTGAGAGCCCTTTTCCTGCCTACTTCACCATGAGGAAGGAAGGGCTGAACTAAAAAAAAAAAACCAAACCCAAAAAACCCAGAAGTTTTGATTTCTATTTTTCCTAATAATTTTTTACAGTTCTGTGATCGAGGGCCTGATTTGGTTTTAGCATTGTTTGTTCTCTTTTTCAAAATGAGGATAGGAAGTCTCCTTTTGTAGCTTCACGTTGTATTTTTATCTATCTCTTGCCATCATTAAAACCCTAAAAGACTGAAAATATTTCACGTTTTTGTCCAAGTTAATCTCTTCCTAGAGAGAAAAGAGAGATGAGCACCTACAAAATATTAATTAAAAAGTATTTCTGGCAACATACTTGTTCTGAAATCATTTTTATAATGCCAGCTTTAGCCTGCATCATTTTGCAGGTGATTTGTACCTCTGCGTGCATGTGCAGTGTGACATTTCCACTAAGCCCAGACCCATGTGCATTTCTGTGCAGAAATCCTATCAAACACTTGGGTTTGGCACCAGGCACACAGAGAATATGGGGTGGGTACCTGAGTGGAGTTCATACCTTGTAGTTTATTCAACTGGAGATGAATGGTCCTGCTGTTTGCAGCTTTTCTGAAGAATTCACTTGTCTCAGAGTAGCAATGCAAGAGTGAAAAGGTTCAAGTGCTCAGCCTTGCTAAGAATTAGGCCATAAAGTCACCACCGGCAGCTTGATTGGCCAGAAATTCTGGGTGACATTGGAATTGCAGCACTCCAAACATCCAGTGCTCCCCGGCCTAGGGTTTCGCCCACCTCAGACAGTGTAGCTGCAACACTGAATCAGCTTTTGTTGTCCTGAGAATCTGTATGATTGTGAGAGCAGAAATCTTCAAAACAAAACAAATCAAAACCCCCCAAAATCCAAGCTGGGATTTTCTTCTCTCTGTGTGCATATGTATTATTTCTGGCTAAATTTTTCTTCTGCAATTTGGCTTTGTTGAGTTGATAGTATCACTTTGGTCAAACCAACTGCATTTCCAGACCTGGGCTGCACAGCCCATTACTGAGGTGAACGGAGAGTTTTTTAATAAATAACCTTGTTAAACTGCTACTCTTTTTGCTCATCAAGAAAATGTTCATTGTGCAGTGTCTCAGTTCTTTGGGCTCCTCAAACCAACTGGAATTTGCCCACCTTGTCATGAGGCGCTTTTTTTTCTCTTGTCACATGTTCTGTACTGGTTGTCACACGAGTTACAGATGGTAATTTTAATTTGAAAACCCAAATGTAATAAATTCAGCAGATTAGTGTTTGGCTGGGACTGAGGGCTGAGACTGTTCAATTGACTATTATGGAAAACACATCAGCCAGCCTCATCCCTGACCAGAGAGCAGTGGTTCCATCCCCTTACAAACAAAGCCTTTGTTTTGTCTTCTTTGCTCTGTGATTCTGGTCTCTACTGTGCATTTGTTTCCAAAGCAAAACAAAGAATTCATAATCTTTGGCACTTGAAATATTTCAGCTTGGATTTTTCTGTTACACAACTTACCTACTAGCTGATGGAGTGGGAGATGACCTCACTGCTGAGGAACAGTATTTTCTCAGATGCCTTCAGCCCCGTTTGTTTCTAGTCCAGCTTTAACCAGGAGTCAGTAAGGCAGAGTGTAAGAATCAGGGTGCTGGTGCTGCTGCCCCACATTCCACGCTGCAGAAGGACTCAAGCCTGTCCATTTGCTGTGGTTTGTGAAATGAACACACACATTTTTCATGTTCCCTATGATGAAATAGAGACGGTTATGGATAATCACTCTGTTCCATACAGCCCTTGACTGTTTTACCTGCATTCTGCCTATTGCTTCCCCCTGGTTAGTTATAATATGTCTAGACTTCTATCAGATGTAATGAAAACAATCATAATGGCAACAAAGATTTAATTTGTCCTCCAAATGTGCTCCAAACTGACCTTGGCTTAGAGTGCCAGCAGCTTCCTGCAGTGCAGACAGTGCTGTTGTGTTGCAGGGTATGTTCTAGGGACAGATTTGAGCTTTTAGGTGTAACCATCACGAAACTGAATTTTCCAATGAGTCATGTGATATCTCTTCCTTATTATTTTGGCCATTCTGTTCAGACAGGTTTTAAGTGTTTCATTTTTTATTCCGAGGCACTGAAAACAAGAGCCAAAGAAGCCTAGCAGAGAAAAACAGGAGAAGAACAAGTAAAAGCTACTGGACTGCTCTCTGTTTTTTTGGTTTTGGTCCTTTATCAGTGTAAACTGCATTATCTGTTAACCACTGAGCATGATGGGGTCTTGAAAAAATCAAATTAATTTAGAAAATGGATATACTACCTGAGTAAGGGCAGGACCAGTATTAGGCCTGAAAGACAAGCAACGAATGACTCTTATTTTTTGGATAAATATTTATGGATTAACATAAAAAGTTGAAAGTTGAACAAGAGAGAGGAATGGAAATGGGAAAAAATTACTTTTCTTTACAGGTCTTCTGCCAACAATTTGATTTTTCTGAGAGTGCATTTTTTTTACATTTAGTACCAATAATTTGATTTATTTTAATATTTGAGGCCTTTGGCCAGGACTGGGGGTTTGTTATGCATTGCATGTGTTGCACATGTAGGGACAGCTCTGCTCACAGGACTTCAAAGTGCAGGAACAGAAAGAATCACAGAGGTGCTGGTTTTTTCCATGGAGTGATGGAAAAGGCCAAGCAGGTCACTGGCATAGCCAAGAGTAAAGCCCAAGTATGCTGACTCCTAATCTTGTGTCCTGCTTGCTAAACTTCACCTCCTGTAGAAGGAGAATGGCAGGCAAAATGCTGCAATTGTTTGGGGTGGAAAAGGCTCTGAGAAGAAAACATGTTCAGCTTTTTATGTATCTGTAATTTTCTAGATTTGTCACCAGCAGTGACAAAACTGCCAGTGCAGTTTCTGCCTGTTGAGTTCTGCACCTAACAAATTTGTTTGTGGGTCTTGACTTCTCACACTCCCTCTGTTTCCATGTTTCTCTCTGTCCTGGGTTAGCCATATGGCCTGTTTGTATCCCCAATCGTCCCCTGGCTTATGCTGGACATTAAGTTCTGCAGCTTTAAGTTGGTCTAAGGAAGACAGTGAAAGTGAAGGTGGAGGAAGAGGCGGAGCGGCAGCAGGAAGCAGGAAGAGAAGAGCAGAGGAGGGAGCGCGTGGCTCCAGCGCGGCCGGAACTCGCAGCTCCCCGGGATCATCGCCCCCCGTCCCGCAGATTACTACGAACCAAGGTCAAGAGAGCGGAGAGGCTGCATTCCAGCAGACAGCGTTATTTTTTTTTTCTTTTTTTTTCCTCTTCTTGGGACTGGCTGGCATCGCGTGAGCCCAGGACATTAGGGAACGCCCGGGGGGCCCCTCCCCCACCCTCGCCGACTGCTACAGCCGGGCCCGGCAATCGTCCCCCCACTGGAGAACTGAACCGGACTCAGACGGACTCTGAATCTACCATCTCTTCAGAGGAAGGAGAGGTTTCATTGTTTTCATATTATCCAATTTTTTCCCTATACTTGTAAATATTCTATGTGTTAAATAAATAGTTTTTTCCACTTTTCTCTAAGGAAATTCTTCCCGGACCGGTAGGGGGAGGGGCGATTGGAATCGGCTCTTCCTAGAGGAGACCTCCCAGAGGTTTCGTCCTAAATATTTGCCCTAAACCAGGACACTCTCTGCATAGTGTCTGTACAGTCAGACATTTTACAGGATTGTTTTATAAGTTTCCAGTGGTGAATAATAATAATAATCAGCCAGTAGCAATATATGAAACCAGGCATCCTTCAGTGCTGAAGGGGTGTAAACTTGAAGCTTGGCAAGCCATGTTTTAAGGAAGAGTTGGACAAATGTCCTGTCCCTTCTCCTGAAGCCTTTACATGCTGGCACACAACACATACAGTGGTTGCCATAATCTTTTATTAGGGCTGTTTTTCCATTTGTGAGAGGGAACAGTGCTGTGGTATCTGCAGCACTCGTTGTGTTCCCTGTAGGAAATGGATAAAGCACACTGAGCACACGGGAACAGAGCAGAGCCTGCCAGCCCCAGGGATGTATCTGATAAGTAGTGCATGGGTAAGGAGCAGCATGCCCAGAGCTTGACAGGAGAGTTGGGCTCAGAGTCGTTCTCCTGAACAGTGAGTTGATTTAACCACTACCATTTACCACTGAGACCTAGATTTATGTGTTTATAGTCATTTCTATGTCAATACGTCAGTGCTTAATGCAGATCAGTTCTCTCCAAAGAGGACGGGAATGATCCAATTTCCTCTTTACTGATGGGTAAGCTGGAGCCACAGAAAGACTTCGTGATTTGTTCACCTAGCCAGCCAAGATGGAATAAGGGATTCCCAATTCCCAGTTTGTTGTTCTAGTGATTGGTGGAGTCTGTTTCCATTCCTGAGCAGTAATGTCTATCCTAAACCCATTAAGAACACTCCTTCCTATTCCATATTCCAAACTAGAACAAACTGTACTGATCTGACCCCAGTTGTGAAGCTATAAATTTAATTTACAAGGTCATTTATATGGGAGGAGAAGTAGTGTCAAAATACAAAAATCTATGCAAGGAGAAAACAGAAGAGGCATGGATAACATAACCCCTATAAAATGTCTCCACATGTGATTTGTGTGGAAACAGTTGCTCTGAGATCAGAAGGAAATCTGTTGCTTTTGGCAAAACTGGTAATTCTACAGCTCAGGAGTTACTAGGGCCTCTGTGTGATACTTTTTGAGCTATGGACTTATCTTTAAGACTTCCTGTTTTGGAGCTCTCGGTCCTGCCAAGATGTTTGTCTTAGCATGATTCAGTTCTGTTATTAGAATGATACCAAGATTTACAATGAGCTGGTAAAAGATTAAAAGATAGAACTGCAGCAAGCATAAAGCTGAACATAGTCTGGAATGGAAGGTAGAAGAATCAAGAAGAAAATTTCAGGCTGGATGTTGATTTAGCAATATTTTAGGCACTCTGAGCTTTCTGTAAGTCCATCAGTCCAGCAAGCCTGTCCTCACTGTAACACTTGTTAGCTCTAAAAACCATTTTCTCCCACTGCCAGCACACTGTTGTGCAGTGTGGAGAGGAGATAGAAATAACCAAATCAAATTGATTTAAAAAATACTAACAAATGTCTTTACAGAAGTAGCTATAGGATATGGTCTCTAGAGTCAGTTCCTATGCACACAGGAGTGGTCTGGTCTTTAATAACTTCTCTAAGTGATGCTGATCAAAACAGGGAGCAACCAGCTCTGGTTTAGGCTGTGGACACACAGGCCTCATTTTAAAGCTGATAAAGGCAATTATAGCTGCGTCACTGTGGAGCTGGGAAGAGACAACTGAAAAATAAACTATTATTTGGCAAAAGGATCTGACCATGCAAGATCTCCCAAAGGCATTGAAGAGTCTGACCATCAGTGGGAAACACTACAAGTTTCTTTGGAAAACTTATACTGTAATGACCATGTCCTCTCAAGGCTCCAACCCTACCAAAACCCAATCTACCTCATACTAAGTAGCAACAAAAGGACATGAAATCAATTTATCTTAAAATCACAAATCAATGCACTTTGGGTAAAAATTTTATCAAAGCAGAGTTGGTAACTCCCAAAGACGAGGCACATAGAAACCCGTCTTGCTTGGGCAGGGAGTGCTCTCAGTTTTGGTGAATTTGATGCTTCAGGGTATCACTCAGGTTCTACCAAAATGTGGTACCATAAAATAGACCAGGAAAATAACATTAGAAAGCCCAGCAGAAACAGGTATTTTACCAGCAGTGCTTGAAGTGTTGGGCAGCACTTTCTCCACAGGTTCAGCTTTCTTTCCATAACAGCATCTCAAGGATGTGGGTTCAGGAGTGGCGTTCTCATGAGGTTTGGCCACACTCTAAAGAAATGCAAGCTTGGGAGAGAATGTAGATAGAAAGAAACCTCAAACTACCCAGAACTGCTGCTTTTCTAAGCTTTTTTATCTAGGACGTATGATGATGGAAACCTTGGTTCTGATGTGATTAGGGGGAATTTTTCTTTCTCTTCCAAGGGGCCAGGATTTTACCCATACCTCAAGAGCAGGAGAGTCTGAAGGAGAAGGTAAAGTGCCTCTTGTCCAACCGTGTAGGCAATCACTGGGCTAAGCTGTGTGATCTGTGCATAATTCAGTATTTCTTCTCCAGCCACTGGAAAGGTGAGGGAGCTTTTGGAAAGTGTTCTGACTTAAATGTCAGAACTAAAAAAATAAAAAAAGTGTGACTGGATAAATGAACAGAATGAGATGATAGATGAACTCATGCATTTGCAGTTACTCACCTGGTCTCCTCCACAGTATAAAGTCACCTTCTTCCTCTCAGTGGCAGGTTTTGCTGTCACTTGTAGTTAATATTGTAATTAAATAAACACAGATTTGGCAAGAAATTTATGCTGGCCTCTCTCACATTCATGGAGTTAGGAAAGAGGCACCTATCTGACCTGGCTCTGTGACACAGGGGACTAATCAGTCAAAGGGTTTGCTCTACAGAACAGTTGTTTAGATAGCAATTCACAAGATTTACAGAGGAGATAAATTATACTGGACTCCAAACCACACCGTATCCTTTGCTTGTCTTAAGGTTAAAAGGGGAAAAAAAACATTTATGAATGGATAGAGGACAGGATGGGAGCTGAGCTCTCTCCCACTCCCTCACAGGCATACTTCTATGTATAGCTGGTTTATATATGTATATATGTATATATATATATATATATATATGTAGAAATTATAGCATTTACATAGACAGGAAAGAGAGACTGAATCAGCTGCTGAATTTGATGGAAGTATGGGCACTCAGAAAAGTGCTGATTTAACAGCTCTTGAACTCTGTAGAGGCTCTTCAGGAGATGTTGAAGCCTCTTTGGAAAAAACCACTTCATTTCTGTTGGTTTTGGGAGAAGAGAGCTTCAGTGGCAGCAAACATCCTGTAATAGAGTGTATTTTTTTATTGTGTTAAAAAAAAGAAAAGAAAAATCTCTGTTTTGGGCTGTTATTAATTGTCACTGTGTAATTGAAAGGTCAAACCTCATGTTCTTGCTCAAGCAAAATGCTTTGGAAAGCCAATGGAGTTTTGCCTGAGAAAATACTGGATAGAAGCATGCACAAATGTCAGCATTGGGACTGGATTTGAACCGGATTCAGGCATTAGTTAAGAGAGTTCCAGAATAAGCTCTAAATGTTGAAAGAGTGCTATCTTTAAAGGGTACTGCTACATAAGAAATACAGGGTGATACCCTCAATTGATAAACTCTCAGGAAGAAGGAGGAAGTGGCTGTCATTTATGGCTCTGTTCCTTGGTGCCAGGGGTGTCAACTACCAAGGTGTCGTTAAATAAGTCTGAGGTCAGGTTAAATGCTGCTCCTAAAAGTGCCAGCTGGTTGTGCACATCCTGTCCCTCCTGAGCAGGTGATGCCAGGGTGACTTTTGGTCCAGGCCTGTTCAGAATGTCTTGGCAACCATTTTTTCATGAATATGTATGACCAGTGAGAGTATTCCCAATGTAACAACTCTGTGCATTGCAGGAATCAGGAAGGTGCTGGAAGGAGTGGGATTTCCTTTGTTTAGCAGCTGCAGAGGCAGTTCTGCTGCTCATCTCATTCCAACCTGAACTTACAGTCCCACCCCAAAGCTCATCTGTCCTGCTCTCTCATCTCTCCTGTAACACTATTCCTGTCACTTTCAGCAGATCTTTTTTTTTGTGTGGCTTTTTGAGCACTGACTAAAACATTTCTTATTGCTTTGTCAAGTTCTTAGTTTGACCTTTGCAGATCTAGTCAGAGTAGCCAATCATGGGACAGAAAAGGTAATGACTGATTTTTGTAAACAACTTACACAATGCAACATCTGAAATTAAATAAAGAAATGTCAACAGCAAACTTCTTATAAGTTATTTTGAGAGGGAAATGGAAAACAAGTTCACAAGTTCTTTCTGATAAATCTTAAAATATCTCAAGCTACTCACAACAAAAGAAAAAAGATGGAGATTTCCCAAGAAATTTATCATACTGCTCAACTCTATTCCTGTCCAAAAGGTTGAGAAAATGAACAGCCAGTTCTTGCTTTCACAATTTTAACTTCCAAACAGAATAGAATAAAAAGTATTAAGTAAATTGTGGGTGATGTCTCCTGAAAGTGGAATCAAATGTTTGCAGGTCTCATGTCACTCTGATATTGATGAATGAGACCTTTTTACTGGCCTTTCGTCTGCTCAGTTATAGCATGGTGGATGGAGCTGAAGAATATTGAGGGATTCTTAACTCTTAAAATAATAGTGATGATAATTAAAGGCTGGAATGTCTGAACCAGATCTCAGCTATCCTTGTGGAAAAGCTTGACAGAATCTCTGTATAGAGACAGTTTTCAGACTGTTTGAAGGGCAAGATAAACTAGAGTAAATAAATAATATACCTTTATATCAAAAGATGAAAAAAATTCAGGCTCTTCACTTCAAGCAGTGCTTTGTTCATTGTGTACAGTTTTGTCACAGTCAAAAGGTTGTGTAGTTTGCTCTGCTCTGACAGAGGAAGGTGTAACAGGAGCCAGCAAACAGAAGGAGGATCCGTTCAAACCAGGAGTGAGGCTGCATTTTGAACAATGAGCTTATTTAACCAGGTTGGAAAAAATTACCCAGGAACATTGTGGATCTCCATCACTGGAAGTCTTTAAATCAAGAAGGGATGTCTTTCTGATGACCATGCTTGTTGCTACAGCAGGAGTTATAGGCTTTGAAATTCCATGGCTTGTGTCATCCAGGAAGCCAGGGTAGATGATTGCATTTGGTCTCCAGTGGCCTTGCAGTCCCTGTGAAGCATTCAGCTGGATTGCTGCTCGCAGCATGTCTGGAAGAGGAAAAGTAACATTTCTCATAGCTGGACAATAGATGACAAGTGGTTTCCACTGCAGTTACAGATCAGGTTTTTTTGAATTTTCCAGGCAATGCACTAATTTTTCAGGGAATAAGGAAACTGCCAAAGGACCTTTTGGTTATTTGAAATTTCATTGCAGCAGCCTTTCCACTCCTCCCCCGTGTTCTCCCCTACAAAATCCGTGTAGAGGTGAACAATGCATAGATGCGGGGTACTGGTCCAAATATGGAAACACTGGCCCTGAATAACTGTTTTCGCAGTGGGCTTCCTTTAAATGACATTAATTCAGTTGATCAAATTTCTCTGAGGTCTATGTACTTACTTTTGAAAGAAAACAGATTTCAGCAATTTAAATAAAAAATCTATTTCATTTGCAAGTGGCTCAGATCGACTGAGGCTGGCTGTAGTGTTCATCAAGTACCACAAACACCTTAGGAACAGGATCTACACAGTTACTTCCAAATTTCATGGCCAGAATCAGTCAATTCCTACAGCACTCCTGATCTGATATGCCAGGTCATGATAAATATTGTGTAAGCAGAAGAGAATAAATAAACAGGTATTCCTTAGTGGTGTTCTGCTGCAAATAAACCAGCATTGTGCACACACTTGCAGCAGCCCATAGCCAATTAATTAAACCACAGAATATCTGCAAATATTTACCTGCTGGCTGGGGGTTGAAAAGCTAAATAGCTAAGTAAGCTAAATAGCTTAGTACATAAAATAGATTTGTTTTACATTTCAACAGATGTGTTGGTGAAAGTAAATGATAGGGGGAAAAAAAAGAAAGAGGAAAAAGCTAAAATGAAAACAAATAGATTATGTTTCCAAAATTCTACCAAGTATGTGATGCACTGAAGTGATCAGACTCTTAACTGCTTGTAAATCTGCCTGGACTGAGGTTGTGAAATTATTTTTAGGGTGACAGCAGATGCCTTTCTAATGCTACCATTGTGGCACTGTGTCAGCTGAGTAAGAGGCAGCAAGAATGGCATGAAAGTCAAGTGGGCAATCTGAGAAGGAGGCAGTTTAGCAGTATAAAATTTTCTGTCCAAGCAGAGGAAGTATCCTGATGTAATTGCATTTATAACCTGTGAACTTCTGAAGTCCTAGGGAGAGTACATCTGAGGACAGTGCTGTGGCTGTGCATGGCCCAAGTAGGAGCTATTCAATTTTTGAAAAAGAACATCAAGAATTCTTGCTCAGCTGCTTAATAGAGTGTGTCAGAGTTCTGCTGTGCTCTGTGGAAGTGGTGCCTTCCCAGCACAACAGTTCTGCATCCAGTCCTGCCAACCTCAAATATCCCCCCAAGTCGTATCTTATACTTTCATAAATCTTAAACTTGGTTTAGAATGAAAGAGCTTCAAATAAATGTCTTTCAGTTATTTTTATTTCCTTTCTGATTTGGGAGTTTGGTATTGGTAGGGAGTAAGGTTTTTGTGGTCTTGGAAGCAGGCTTTGTCCTGTTGGACATTTGGCATTCCTTGTGCATCAGTCTGAGGCATGGTGGCAGCAAGGAGGACCTGGAAGAGGAACAAGGCAGAAGAAGATGCCATTGTGGAGGACTTCTGGAGATTGGAAGAGTTGCACAGGCAGATTGTAGGCACATACTAGGATTTTAGGTTGGGGTTTTTTAAGGCACTGAGTGAAAAAGTGGGAGAGTGCAGAAGTTCAGCAGAGCATTTCTGCTGACATCCTCAGCTGGGGAAGCTTTAACAAAGTTGACACAGACTGTCAGCTTCTGGCTTCAGATTCACTCCTCCAGGATGAGAGACAGGGGTCCCCATGCATCAGACATTGTTTCAAGCTGTCTACGGGCTAGAGAAGATAACAGTGCATCAGCTTATGTTTTTATGGGCTTGCTTGTAATTACAGGAAAGGAAAATTGAGTTTCTGAGTGTTGATATCAGTGGGAGCAGAAATGCAGAGACACTTCTGAGAGTCTTGTCCGCAGTTTATTTTGAAAACGGAACGGTAAGTTTTTAATCTCAGTTCTGTGAAAAATGTCAAAGATGGAAAAAAGTATTAAGTCCTACATGTCTACAGAAATAGATGTGACAGTTCTACCTGATTAATTCTGAAGAAAAGCAGCACAGCCTTATGCAAATGAAATTTCTCAAAAGTACATGAAGACCTGAAAAATTAAACTAAAGGAGGTTAAAGCTGGCTTTTGAACATCAAACTCAAAAGAATTTCCTACTTAACTTTGTGAATTGTAACAATTCAGTTTCTTAAAGCTACTCAAACAAATTGAGCTTTGTCTTGCAGGCCAATGGAAATATATTATACAGTGCTGTTGCAAAGTAAAATGGCTCCAGCAACTTTATGGAAAGGGGGAAGGTTCCCAGGCTTTCTGTTACCAATCTAGTTGAATTTCAAGCCTCATGCTCAGTTTCACTTTCAGAGTGCCCTAAGAGAAAAAGTAATTTAGACTAGAGCTGCTTTCATGAGTTAATGGCACTGACTGTAATCCTTCAAAATGATGGATATTGGAATTTTCCCCCTTTTTCAGGAGGAATTGCATTTCTCAATGTCACGTAAGGGAAAGAAACAAACATGCAGAAATAGCAACTGGCTCTCAAATCTTTGAGGATCCGTGTGTATTTCCAAAGCTGAAATAATTTTCCTGCCAGAAATCATTGTGACGGAAAGTTCAAACTCCTGTATCTGTGCCCTTTGTACTGTGCTGACCTGGTTAAAGACTCCATTCTGTGTATTGGAGAAAAATTGGGGACTGTGGGGGAAGCAGAGAGATCATCAAGCAGGCAAGGTTTTGTCTCTTGATGTAAAGGAAAAGCTTAGACACAAACCCAGCCTCTGTTGCCTGTCTGTTTTGTTCTGCATGTTATGTGTTCTCAGCAAGTGTCTGAACAGGAGCATTTATTTGTTTGTGCTGGTTTTGCAGTATTGTTTCTACTTTTGCCTTGTTTTGCATGGGCTGATTTACTGCTCTTGCTTTGCTACGCATTCACACTCCTGCTGGTCACATGAAGAGGTCTGTGCTGAAAGGTGACACCCTCACAATGTTCTTCAAGAGATTTTGAGGGTAACACGTGGATGGGTTTGCCTGAAAGAGGTGGGAGGAAGGATGAGACAGAAGCATTCTGATCTTTTCCATCAGTAGTACCAGCACTAGGAGTAAGAAAGGAGGCCTAAGAGGGATCTTTTTTTCACAAACATCACAGGGAAGGTAATTTCACTTAAACTTACAGAACCACAGTCCCAGACTCTGCATCCCTGCAAAACTATCCGTGTCCTCTGGGGGAGCTGCATGGGAAAGGTCAGTCTGTCGCTTTGAGACTGTTGTAAGGGCACAATCGCTTAAGCTCAGCACCATCAAAGGCAGCAAAGGTCAGGAGCACCTGAAAACATTGAAAATAACAGCTGGTAGAACAACAGCATAACAAAAAGCAGTTGGAAGCAGGTATGTGTGCTGCTAATGGATGCATTCTGTCTCCTTCTATGGAGGTGCACATGACACTGATGGATAAATGTGAGGGCTTAGCCATTCAGACAATCAGCACTCAACCCTGAGGGACTAACTCTGCGTGGGCTGGATGCATGATGTAGTCATAAGTAGCTGCTTGCCTTCACCAGGTGATTTCTCTTCCAGATGACAATTATCCATTCAGTGTCACTGAGATCAGTACAGAGATGTTTTATGTCCCTACAGAGTGTCTTGTGGCCAAAACCAGAACTGAAACCTCTGTGCTTGCGTTGCTGGACTTCACTGCAGCTTTGTCAGAGTGAAGTACGAGGTATTACTGTGACGATGTGGTAGGAGCAGCTTTCCCAGGAATCTGGACAAGAATATTGAGTGGAACAACATTAGTAGCTTCTCATGCCCCAATATTGCTGATATATCTAGTCTGAGACATATCCCATTATCCAAAGTTATTGCAGTGTTGGCTGAGGCCTGGTGTTTTTCCATAGATTTACATGTGACTGCCGTGATGTGGAGGAGCAGAGGGGGTCTTATAATCAGGTGGTTTTCCTGAGCAGCAGTGAGCATGGGGTCTTGGTAAATATCTGTGTTCTCTGCTCTTCTCAGGTGTCCCCCTCCAGTAAAACTGCCTTACTGGTAGTTTTTTTTTCCTTTAAACAGGCAAGGAATGATACCAGGATAAAAAGAACACAATAAAAGGAAGGCTACTTCTTTGGTGTTTTTGGAAACATTTTTGTGCAAAGACTTCTAACATTTGTTTTCACAAAGAGATACTTTAAAACACTGACAATTGACAAGCTGGAGTAGGGAACTGGGTTATATCAAGACTGTTCGGTGATGCATTGACATTTGGTGTCACAGCTCCATTAATCAAAAATATTTTGGAGGAAATTCTTCCTGGTTCATTCATGCACAAATAATTTACACTGGGAGCAGTGGGTCCAAACCTCTTTGGCAGACTGAATGGAGGAGCATGATGAACAGCTAGGCTGGCTCCTGAGTGACCAGACACTCACTGCTTTACCAGGGCTCTCCTTTTTCCCAGGTATGCAGTTTGTCTGTTGTGCCTGGAGGGAGCTCACAGTAGATATTTGTGAATGATAAAATAAAAGGGGGCTGAGGGCCCAGAGACTCAACAGAGGATCTTAGGTGAAAGAAAGCTCAGTTGTTAACCTTCCTGTGCCTGATATGTGGTTTGTCAATTAGGCAGCAGAAGCTGAGTTGGTTGTATATTGACCTACAAGCATTAAACAACTGGCTGGGAGCCATATCCTGTGAAGTCTGTACTGTCCTCTTGATTTGAAAAGCAGCACCACAGTTGTGGTTCCACTTAGGGTTTTTGAAACACAGGCTTTAGTGAAACAAAAAAAAGAAAAAAAAAAAGAAAAAAAGAAAGAAAGAAAAGTATCTTTCACCAGGTGCACTTTGACTGTTTATTTGGAAAAAATAAAAAGGGGTTTGCACAGAAATATCCATAGTGTTCCAAGGGTTATTAACATGCATAGCCATGCCTGGCTTGACCGTGCAGTGTGCTCCTAGACAGAATGACAAAGCTGGAAAAATGAAGTCAAGGAAATATGAGCTGATTTATTTTTTATGTGTAACAAGCTAAACCTTGATCCAGTGCATCTGTGGAGCAGAAGAATATTTATTCAGTTCTACCATTGAAAACACTGAGAAACACATGAGGTGAGTGTGAATTGTCTCAGCTGAACTCATGTATTCTCCAGACATAATTAAACACTGGCCCAATTTTTAATGTGGGCTACTTAATTGGATGTCAGAAATTCCACATTTGGAGGTTCAGTTTGACCTTTAGTTACATAAAAGAAGCATTTAAGAGTCTCCAGTGAGTGTCAGTGTCTGAATGCAGATGCCTTTTTTGAAAGCTGTGCTTCTTTACAGTGATGCATTCCAGGAGGAGAAAGCCCTGATCCTGCAGACAGTTTGGAGCAGGCTTCAGCTTGCTGCCAGTAACACCAGCTTGTTGGAATCCACTCGTTCCAGGGAATGGCATGCTAGTAAATACGAGCAGATGGGAAAGCAGTTGCAGGATTCAGAATTAGCATGAGGTTTTTCTCCCTTCTAAATACATATAAATTTCTGAATATATTTTAATGTCAAGGTAGAAGTGAAAGCTCAGATAACAATTTTTCTCAAATGCCTGATGATTTTTGGAGAAAACACCAAATCAGTTACAGTGAGACTTTCAATAAGTGGTGGAGCCTGTTAAAGCTGGTGTGACCAGATGAATAATTGGACATTGGTATACACAACAAGGTCATTTTTGATCCAGCCAGCCCAGAGGAGATAAATACCACTGAAACCTGGCAAGATCACCTGGATTTCTGTCCACCTAGGAAAGAAGCAGAGGATGTAGGCAGGTTTTCTTAGTCACAGCCATTGGAGATGTTGGTAATGCCTAGTGAAGTGTCCTGAAGGAACACTTCTGCAATAATGAGGTCCTAAAGCCCATGGAACTGTTTGTTCAGTGAAGCTTTATCTGTTCCCCAAGACTCTTGCAGCTCCTGCTACTCAAACTTGACTCCTGCCAGTCCATGGCACAGCAGGGTTAAAGCCATGGGAAGCAGGTAGTCCACACTGCTCCTGTAGGATCGGCCTCACAGGTAACACAGGTCCCAAAGGTGTCAGGCTGTGATTCCCTTTCTGTGCTTAAAAAATAGGCTATTACAACATCAGGAAATTAACTCATCAAGGGAAATGGTTGGCTGTCTGGTTATTAAATGCTGGGAGCTGCTTAGAAGGTTTAGGAATGAAGTGAGAATCTACAGACTTAACTTGGATGTGGATGTGCAGGTCTCTGTTTGCTATGATGTTATGCTGGAACATCCAAGCTGATGTTCTTGTTCCCATACTGATTTGTTTGGTCAACTCAATTAGTGTAAAAAATGTAGTTTTAAGGGTAAAAATGTCATCAGTAAAAGGCATTGCTCACTGAAGCGTGTTCCTCACTTGCCAACCACTACTTGGCAGGAACAAGCAGGCAAGGTCATTAGTGTGGTACTTTCTCGAGAAGGATGCAATGCACTCCATACAAACTGCAAAATCCAGGGAATGCCAGACTACTAGTTTTCATTTGCTGAGCCACAGGGGATGGTAAAAATCTGCAGATAATTCCTCAACTTTAAACAAATGTTCTTTCTGTGTATGGCTCACAATTCACACAGGGCAAATGTCCACGTGAAAACAAAACTCAGTGAAAACTGGGCTGTCAGTCAGCACTGGCTGTGCTCTCTAATTTGAATTACATCCATATTACTCTCTAGGGCAACTGTGTATATGTAAAACAGTTTGCACAATTTGAACTGGCTGGTCTAATTATATAAAGTAGTCAAGCAAACAGAGAATTCCCCAGGAAAATAATGTTTGCCTTTAAAACTATTTCTTTCTCTCACTGTATCTGTTTATAGAAAAAGTTTCACACATAAAGAAATGGAGGTTCTTTCCAGGCACAAAATATTGCATAAAAAATAATGTGTGGATTGGAGAAATGTAATATTATGATCATAAGCTGTGGAATATGCAGGGGAGCAATCCACAGTTATGGTATTTCTAGTGGTTCTTAAATCACAAGTTGATCTCTGCAATATTATGACCAAGGCTTCAAAAGTAAAGACAGCTATAAAATATTTTTAAGCAAAAATAACTTAGGGTTCATATTTCCAAGTTTTTGTCTGTCATTCTATAGATTAAATGAACTGAGAGCTCTGTGGAGCTCAAGGAACACTGAAATTCTCAAGATTCCCTTTTGTTTTTTTGGAAAATGCCTGCCCAGTATCAGAATAAGTAGCAAAAAACCACGAGTGTGACAATCCTCTTGTCACACCGAATTTCCTGCACTTATGTTTTTTAAACAGATGATGGCCCTGGTGAGAGGGTGAGACTGTGTACAAATGTTTGTGGTTCAGAGCCCAGTTTTCCAAAGAGAAGTCCAGAACACACAATACGTCACCTGTTTGTACTCCAGCTGCATGAGGCAACGAAGACAGAATTATCCAGCCTTTCCAGATCAGCTCTCCCGTGGGGCTTTAGAGCTGAGTTTTGGTCTCTGCAACACACAAAAATGTTTCCCCACATGAATTAAAATATTACTTCTTGGCTGTACAGCGTGCTACAGCCTTTATCCACTGGTGTTACACATTTACACTGTTTTAACCATTCCCAAACTAAGGTGGGGAGATGGGCTTGCCAGCATAGTATTAGTCTGCTTTTGGCTAAGGAAGTGTTTGCATTTCTTGTTATTACTCCTAAGCAGATTTTTCACTGTTCATGTGAAGAAAATTTATCATGTCTTGTAGTATACCTAACAAGAGACAGAGGGGATTTTGCCAAGGATGTTTCTCTACCTCCAATTTAGATCATTTTTATGACTGACTTTGGGAGCAGCAGAAGTCAGGCCCAGTGTGGATGCTTTTATTTGATGTTATGTGAGTTTAGGACCCAAGTGAATACCTGGGCATGGCAAAAACAGGTTTCCTGCTGTCTTTAGTAGCACTAGAGAGTTTCCAGTGAATGGTACAAGCAAAGGCTTTACTAAAATTAGGACTGACACTGGCATGTAGCTCTTCCTCTGTGCCTTTCTCCTAGAACTTACTTCCAGTTTGTGAAGGGAAAACTTCCCCTGTGAGAATGATTGACTTAATGAAAGGTTCTGTATGCTGCCGGTCACCAGGAGAATCAGGGTCAGACATCCCATTGGGAATGTTTATTCTGCCCTGTGGGCACCCATACTGGGGTATCTATTGCCTCCTTTCCCTCCTGTGCTCCCCTGGCCCTGCTCTGTGGGCATTCCTGCCACAAAGGCCAGGTGCTGGCTCCTGGACATGGAGCAAGGCCAGCAAAGATAGCCTGGAGCAATCCTTTTCCCATGTCAGAGTGCTGAACACAGACCTGGAGGGAGCACAGAGTGTGACTATTGCAAACAGAAATGAAGCTGGCTAGAGGGAGCTCAGGAAAATTATTACAATTTCCACATACTTAGGTATTGTGCATTTGCATTGATTATTACTGCTGTTTTAGCATTCACAACTCTTTCTAGTTCTTTGGTTGTGAAAGGTTCTTGGCCAGGTGGCTCTCAGCCAGGTGGCTTTCAGCTCTCAAATGATATTTATATGAGAGACAAGCTGTGGTCATGTTTTCAGACACATTGTGGCCACATTTTCAGTCAGGAATTAGGGCAAGAATAAGACCATTCTTTCCCCCTCTCTAGCAGGAAATGTTGGACAGAGCATCTCTCTGGTGCCGTTTCACGTCTGCTCATTCTGGTGTGGACAGTGGCCCGTGTCAATCCCGCTGCCATGTCAGTCGAGCAGAAAGACCAGACAAGGAGGGGAATTGATGGCCACGCTCGGCCACCAGGGAGAACATACACTGCAAATAAATGGAGGAGGCAGGCTACTTGGAGCCACTGAGTGTGCCCTTTGTGCAGCACGTTGTGATTTTTGGCTTTTGAAGGCAAGGAGGTGGGCAAACTAGAGCGAAGGAGAGATTTTTCAGTAGCCAGCTCCAAGCTGGCCTTTGCCAAGAGAGTAAGTGCAAGCGGAAACCCAATCGTATACAACTGCATGTTGAATGTCAAGGGATGGAAATGTTGTAAGAGTCAGAGTCCATGTTTGCTTTCTTGGGGTGTTATTTTCTGTGCTCTCTTGAAAAGAAATATGGAATTTAGGATGGGGAAAAGAAAGAGCTGGCCGTATTGATAAAGCAAAACACACATGGACATTACCTGACAATAATATGCATTTGCCTGCCAGCAAAAGGAATGCTAAATAAACATGGATCATGGATCTCTTACCCAGTGCTGCTGGCTAGATTTAATTTGGTTTAGAGGTGTCCCCCCCCCCCCTCCCCCCCCCCGGTGTTTTTGCTAATTAGGGCTGTGGCACCAAGAATATTTAATTCTGTTGAAAGGATGTGTGGTTTTCTGCGTGGTGGGAGTGAAGTAGCCAGGCATACTACAGAGGAGAAGTGTCCTAAAGCAAAGGTTTTAAAGCATTTTCTGTCCATCTGAGCAAGGACCTTGTGCTTTTGGACTTCAGATAGAGCTTTACTGCTCTATCTGAAGCTTGAGGGTGTTCTCTGCACATACATTTTCAGTGATAGTATTCCATAGTTCCCCAAGGTGGATCCAGTTATGCCAGGATAAATTCCAACATTTTTTGTTTTTCTGATATACCTTTATTGATTTTTATAACCTAAATGCACAGTGCTGCTTTGAAAACCTATTAACTTTTCTAGAAAAGCTATAGAGTCTGGACCTCTGGGAATATCTTTGGGGAATATCCTTGTTCCCATTGTTCTACTCTGTGGTCACCTCTATCTGCTTCTGGAGGCATCTGCTGTAACCTAGAGGAGTTTATTGGCAGAAACCAACAAAAGTTCCCAATCTGATTATTTTAATCCCTGTTTTATTTTTGGGGAGGTGGCTGCAAAGAAGCTGTGTGGCTTCTCCAGTGAAGATGTGTTCTTTGGCATTGCCTTAGGAGTCCCATTAGCTGCTCAAATTAAAAGGTTCTGCTGTGTCACTGTAACAGCTGTTTTTATTAAACTCAATCATTTAGGGTACAACAAATAAGCCTTTAATGTGTTGATCAGTGACAAGTCAGCAAGTTCATTGAAGGTGTTACCAACTGAGGAAATGTGTGTTTGCTGCTGCTTAGTCAAAACAAACAAAGGGTTTTTCTTTGTTTCTGTAGAAATATTCTCCAAATTGTGAAGAGGGTCCTGTTCCAGACTCATTTTGTGCCTCATCTGCCATTATATGTGAAGAAAATGTTATAGCTCACAGGTAAGAATTGTTAGGGTTTATCAATAATCTGTACCAGTTTCAGTTGGATTTGAGCTGACACGAACCTGGAACTAGGGATTTCTTTTTTTCACTCTCCTTTCCCCCAAGGTTTTTAATGTAAAAAGACTTTTAAAAATTCTAAAGTAATTTTACCAATAGCAGCCAAGTTATAATAGTGTTTTTTTCATTCTTTCTCCTGCTACTCTGAAAATTGACTCAATTTCTTTTTCTTTGCAGCCTGGACATGAAGCTGAAACAAATATTCCATATACAATAACTATGGCTGGCCCATGTAAGAACCAAACTTCTGCAGCTGTATTTTCCAGGCTGAATCTACCTTTGATGGTCTGTTTTTCTCTACCTGCATGCCCAGGAAAAGACACTTCAGATTAGGTAAGCTTTCTTTGGGATAGGAAAACCCAAAAGCCTTAAGATGAAAACTCAAACCTAACATGAACCCACCAAACCAAACAAATCTGGAGATCCATCTGTATCCTGATATCTCTGAAAAATGGCAAAAGCTTGGAATATCCTAGGAGAGCAATCCAGTGAGTCTGTTGTATATGATGGACCTGTTTCATGGTGTCTTGGTGCCTTTGCAGTCCCCAGAAATCTACTTAAAGATAATGCTGGTGTTAAAAAAAAAAACAAAAGAAGCAGCTATGGATGTACTGACTTACAGTAAGGTGTTTATTCTGTCTTTTTTTTGATCAGCATAAAGGTCCTCAAAAAAGCAGGCCTAGAAATTGGTGTTTCCTTCCTTGAAGCAGCAGCTGGATGGTTTTACTTCTGATCACTGTATAAAGGGGAGTGTCTACACCTTGAATGGAAGACCACTGTGTAAAGGTGGGTGTCCACAAAAATGCATTCTTATATTGCACTTGTTTATACAACTTTTAATTTCCATACATATTTAGGAGTAGTTTCCATATGAAATATTTAATAATTTGAGCTGCTGGAAAACTGAAAACTTGTCTTCAAAGGTAAAAGACTAAAGGAAAACTGGTATGTTTTGTTGTTATTGCTATATCAGCATTATAAAAAGCTCTCTTAACTTTTATAGCTAAGAACTACAATTTGCATGGTTATAGAAACTGCTGGTGGTCTGAGAAATGGAGCAATCCTTTTGGGAAGCACTTTAAAATTCCAGAGGTGGAGTAATGGTGCTCTTCTTTCAGGTTTTTAAGTAGAACTGTTCTCTTGCTTTTCCCACTGCTAAACCTGTCCATGGGTACCTAATAGAATTTAGATATTGAAGTCTTAAAACTTCAGTAATCATGACAAATCTGGAGTGCTAGTTAAGTTTTTTACCAAATACATATGTTTGTAGTGAAAATTCCTAAATACAGGTGCTTTGGGATCTGATTTGTTATCCTACTGGTGGGTATAGCAGTCTGGGTCTGAGGGCAACTATTACAGTTGTACTTTGATACTTGTATGATCTTGCAATCATCTTATTCCACAGCATTAAGGCATGGTGGAACAAACTGTCCCTGTGTGTACAGGCTGTGTATGTTAGACAGAAACACAATCTTGCCAAAATGGATTCATCTAAAGGATGAGAAGTGATCTAAATTAGGAAGGAACAGGGGAATCCTTTCCAAAAATGTCTGCTGAAGGTTTTCTCACATCAATTGTAATGACAATAGGTGGCACCCTCATGCCAATAAATACCATGTTTGACTGAACTAGGCTTCCCTGCACTTATGTACTGCAATTCCTTTACCCAAAATTATTGGAATTGAAAGCAAAAGCAAGCCATGAAAGCAGAGTATTCATTAGGGAAAGGGGAGACGTGCCTGAAAAACAAAATTATAAACTCCATTCTGACTGTTGATTTTAAGATAAAACTAAACTACCAGTTTAGCATAAAACTAAACTGCTGTTCTGTTGAGGCAATTGAGAATTTTGAGTGTGGGTCTGTGCTGAGCAATGCACACAAATTGTGTCATCCTGTGCTTTATACCTGAGGGTTTGACCCCTTGGGGATTATTTCAGAAGAAACAAGATGTGTCCTGTTTCACTTGTTGTGTTACACCAAGGCTTGGGTGCATGGGATACCCAGGCAGTCTGAACTCACACCTGCACAAAGTCAGAAAGGGAATCTTAAAAGAAAGGACTTCTCTCAGTAGAGTTTTTGTCACTTTTACTTCCAACGTGAGTCAAAACTTGGAAAAAAATATTAACCAGACTTTGTCAAGCCACAGGCATTTTGGCTTGTGGTTTGGATAAATGTCCAGGTCATTTCTTACTGTACCCTGAACGCACTTTATTCTCTGCTTTGCTGCTGAGTTAGAGAGGAGGTTAGGAAGAGGCAGAAAGGAGAACATTAAAAAGCCCTAAATGCATTGTAGAACAGTGAAAGGTCACCACATATTAGGAAGTGTGAAAGGCACCTGCTTTTGTGTATTTTGCTGATATAACTGGCTAAGAGGAGTTTTGCTAAGCCTAAATTTTATGCAGTTTTTAATTTCTTTAAAGATCTGATGTAATTCCAAGGACATAAATTGTCTTAGGCCTGCAGATGGCCCATAAAATTTGCAAAGCCTTGGCCATTTATAAGCTGGAATTGGATCAGAAAAAGCTTCAGGATTCATTGAACTTTGCTAGTCTTGGCAATGTCTCTGTTACACTTTTGCTGGGATTTTGCTTCATCCTTACATTGCAAAAGTAACATCTTAGGATGGTAAAGCCAAACTAAAGGGGAAAAAGAATTGATGGAGAGTATGAGGTTCCATTCTAATTTGGGTCCTACTTAACACAGCTGTTCTCTTAGCTAAAATTTTGCTGAAGTAGTGATGATGTTCTAGAGAAAATTAAAATTTCCAGTGTTTAGGAAATGTTTTTTTAGTTGTATCTCTCTTCATTTTGCTTTCCTCCTCTCGTGCTGATTTTTGCAAAGGTTTTTGTGCAAAGCAGTGGAATCCCTGGACAAATTATATTCCTTGGGATGAATGTTGTCTCCAGGCTTTGATGCCAAAATGGAATTGTTTTCTGCTTAGTATTTGCTCCTCAGCAGGTCTGGTTTTAGGCAGGTGGTTACAGATCCAAAGGGACCAGGAGACTACTGCAAGTTAGTAAAGTCTGTTACACTGCACTTTAATACCATTAAAATGAAGAGGCTTTACCAAACACTTTAATCTGCTCATTCTTGCACTGACAAATACACTGATGCCACTGTTAAGTGTTTCTCTTCCTTGAATTTCACAGATGAGAAAACTCATTCAGTTCCCCAGGATGCAACTCCTGTCTTGAAAAATCAAAACAAGTTTTTTTGTTCCACATCTGGGTCTTAGATTGTGACAGTGTGCAGTCCTTCAGAGCAGCAGGATCATTCTTTTTAGCCTCACTGGGAATGAGGAGGAGTCTTCTGCTTCATCATGTGCCTTCTCTATCTTGAGGTGGAAACAGTGCAAAAAGTATTATCAAAATGCCACCAATCCTCCCCTTCTGTGAACAGCAGGCTTCCAAAGGGGAGCAGTAACTGCTGAGGATCATGTTTATTTATTACAGGGTTGGGGGAACACTTTCTTATTCCTGTATCTGGCCTCCCCTTGGGTAAAGACCAAGCTGTAGGGAGAAATTACTGTGCTGTCTAAATGTCTCTCAGTGTGAGTTCCCAACAAAATACTCCAATATTGGTGGGAAACTCATTTGATGGAGCAAGGGAATCAGGGTCTCAGTGGTTCAGTATAAAAGAGAGAACCAAAGGGGTTTATTTGATAATGTTTCTGTGGTTCTCTTGTCACTGGCCATAGCCTGAAGTATAGAAAAACCTTTTGGTTTTCATCTAGTTAGTAGGTTTTGTCAATAAAGTAGAATTCTTCTTTAATTTCTTCTCTTTATCTTTTGCAAACATCTAAGTGCATCATTGATTGCAGATGCAATTAATACATCCTATTATTTGCACTTCACCTTAACTTGGCTTTAATTAATGAATGATGTGATTGCAAATCTGTACTCAAAGATGTCTTAGCAAGGCCCAACTTCCTACAACATTCACCAGAGTATCCAAAGAATAACAGATTCCTTGTGCACTCATTCTCTCTTTGCTCTCAAGGGGAGAGAATTTGGGATGTCTGGAGCACACTGCACCCTGGCATTGGTGCTAGCACCCTCCTCTGCCATTTCCATTGTTTTCTTTCAAGATGTATTATTGGAATTTTTCACAATGTGTCACTTGCTTTGCTTTTCATATCTCAATATAGAAGATATTAATTTCTACTGGTTACTATAAGAAGATAATTCTAACAGACCAAAATTTAGGAGTTACAAATATTTACAGAAGTAAATACCGTGGTGTATCAAGCATTTGAAAAGCCTTTCTTCATAAGAAAGAAAGGGCCTATTTACAGCTCATCTGTACATACACAAAGCATTAAGTATTCTGCCTTTCTGATCCTCAGGTCAAATTTTGTATTATAAACCCCAAACAGATTGTGTGGTTTGCAGGGAGCTGCGAAACTAAATGAAGCACATTCAGAAAACATTTTTGGTCCAATTCCATTTCCCAAATCCATGCATTAAACATGAATATAATAGCCTAGTCTACAAAATCAACAATGTTCTCCTTAGAAACCAGCATCTTTGTTTGCAGAGGAGTTCCCAGAATCACAGTGCACTCATGGCACACTGAGGTGGGTGTGGGTGGTGGGACCCCGGCCTTCATGGAGCACTGGGAGAGCTCAGGACATTTAAAGCAATGTGAAAGTTAGAGGCAATGTACCAATGAGGTTTGCAACCTTCCTTGCAAGTCTCTCAAAATGAGTATCTCAGCTGGGGACTCAGATTTGTGCTGTTTGATGGGCAGACAAATAAAGTTTTGGTCAAAGTGGTTGCCAAAGACCAAAGTGACATGCTGGCTTTTCTGGAAGTCTTGTGAGTACTGGGGAGCTTTGGGCTTAGCTGGATGTCGTTACTGAGCCACTGTGCTTTACTTAAGAGCCTTCCTTCAGTGTAAGGTTGAAAGGTGAAGGAAAGAAATCCCAGACCCGCCCACCATGCTGCAGAATACACATATTTCTCCTGCACACATCTCTGGAGGAGTCCCCTACCAAGCTGACACTAACTCTGACAGCCAGATGTGCAACTCGGATCAGAGAAAAACCAGAATAGACTGTGGTTTACAACTGCTTGCAACAATAAACAAAGCATATCAAAGGATGCCCCCAAACACACTTTCTCTGTAGAAACCTATATGGTTTTATTATTCTGGTCTCCAGCTTTAAAGCATTTTTGTCATTTTTGTAGAAGAAGAATTAAATAGTTGCTGATTCCAACCAGGGACAATTGTCAGGGACTGGACTGAGCTTACTGGTCAACCACATCCATCCCAGTGAAACTGTGCATAGTCAGCAAAAGTTTCCTAAAGGATGATGTTACTTGCCAAAATCTGCTTCCTTTAGTTTGTGATGCATTTTTATAGGGACGTTACTTATATAAAGCTCTCCCCACTGCCCCATGCAAATCATTATAAATACCATTTTATGTAGCCCCAGTTGGCCTGTGCAATATTCAGTCTTTCATTTAACTGCTGGTAAGTTCTTTCTGTTAAACAGGATGAAACAGGAGCATCCATCCCCTCCAAGCAGATCTTCATTGTTTTCTCCAGGTAAACATAAATATCACAAATTGGCATGACAAAATGCCATAAGTCTTTGCAGCACATTTCAATATGAAAGTATATAAAATATATATGGGGTAAGTTGGAAGAGTTGCCCTGCAGAAAATTAATTCGACTTTGCAAACTGATCAGGAAGAACTAACCTGGGAAGGGGAAAGTGAGAAAAGCAGCTCCAATATGAAAACAAGTAAAGCTTCTGTTTCAACCTGCTTTTTTCTTGAATCTATTTTAAATCTTTAGCATTCTTTTAGCCTCCAGATTTCTATAAAGTTGAAAGATGCCTTGTTCTCCAAGGCTGGTATCACCTTACTAGGAAAGCCATGGAGGAGGACTTATAATGTCTTCTATTATACAACTCTATCTCTACTTAATGTTGACATGAAATTCCTTGCTAAAGTTCTGGCAATAAAATTAGAGTAACTTATTCCCTAAATTGTTTCAGCTGATCAAGCAAAATTTGGAATTCTCTCTATGTCCTGAAACTTCAGAAAGTTAATAGTTTGTGTTATCCTGACTCAGTCAAACTTTTGTCACTTTCCTGGAATCTTTGTGGGCTGAAATACTTGGGTATTTTTACTTTTGCAGACATGTGCATTCTCCTGTGGAATTAAATGTGAGAAAATTTTAGTTGTATTTTATTACTTCAGGAAGAACAGACAAAATAATTGTTCTTGGATTTGTTTCTTCAGTTCTGGCCCTTCCCTTTTTACCTTGGTGTGTTACTTCTCAGGGTTCAGGCTTTCCTGACTCAAGCTAGGAATAATCATCAGGCAACAAAATACATAGGTGATCCTTTCACCCATCCATGCTAGATCTTCAATTTCAAATGGCCATCAAAATGTCATCGTTTTCTTGCTTCTTAGAGATCACAGTTTAGAAAGCCAGTTATTAAGGGAGGACATCAGGAAAGGAATTCCTGCAAAGAAACCTGTGAGCTCACTGAGTTACAGGAGAATGAAGGGGGGAAACCAAGTGACAGTTCTTGTCACAGCAGCCTTTGTCTCTGGTGGGTGTTACTCCAGGTGGCAAAGTGGAACCTGCTCTTCTTTAACACTAAAGATGAAGCTCCCTATGGTAATATGCAGGAAAAAATGGCAAAAGAAATCAAAGCAGATCTGCCTGTCAGAGTTGGTGGCTGTAAAATTCTGGGTGTGAAAAATTGTGATTTTTAAGATGAGATGAAAATGTTCAGAAAGTAGAGACCAGAACCCCTTCTCCAGGCTGTGTAAATGCTTGTGCTCGCTGAAGGCTCACAGAGCTTGACATTGTTCATTGCACCACAGCATGGCTGCAGAAACAGGGAGAGTTAATTCTGCCTGCAAAGTGGGAGTACAAGCTTAAACAAGAGACTGTAGAAGTCCAAGAGCCTGTCCCTCCCACTTTCTGGGCACACACTGATCCTGGTGTCACCTGGGAGAGGGGCAGATAGAGTTTCCTGGGCGAGTTTGTCATCGTGTGAACATTTGTTGTTACTGCTCTAGGTAAGCCAGTAGCTGGCTCACTGTGGCACTCTTTTCCCAGTATTCCCAATAGACTTGTCAATGAGTGGGAGCGGGCTGGAAGCCGGAGTGCTTTCCTAACTCACTGGAGAGTCTTTACATGCTGCAGCAGACAAGCTCTTGTGGTCATGGCATTAAAATATTACAAGCTTTGTTTTGAAACAATGACACAGAAATGTTCGCAATGACTCCTTGTGCAGTGGTTTGGGATTTTAGCTCATGTCTGGAAACCACAGTTTCTAGATTGCAGGACAGCTCACAGCTCGGGAATTTCCAAAGTGACTATTAACTGGAATGTTGGTTTATATAACTGTGTCTGTGTTAGTTCAAGGTTTGTCCTCTTGCAGGTGGCAGTGGCTGGGCAGGGAAAGGGGAACAGGAGGAAACCTCTCACCATTCATTTTGCGTGGGTGCGGTGGAAATCCAAATTTTGACTAACCCACCATGTCTGGAATGAATCTCTCTGGCAAACCAAGTACAATCATGGCAAGAAATTATATTTGCTGTGCTGAAGCCTTTCCTATGGGGCTGATCCAGCTTCTTATGAGGTCAGTGGAAAAGCCTTTTGTTGGCTTCACTGGATGAAGTGGGCTAAGTGAACTCTGTAGGTTCTTAGGACTTGAATGGATGCAAGAGCCTCTGTTCTGAAGTTCATTCTGAACCAGGCAGTGCAAGTGGGTAGGATCAGAAAGCACCCAGGAGGGGTCAGAGACCCATTGCTAAGAAGGAGAGATACCATCTCTGCTGGGGTTTGGTCACATTTCGTTTATTCAGTGATTAGCTGGGGTAGAGCACTTTGAGACTTCTCACAGAACACTGAACTGAGTCCGTAACGGCAAGAAATTACTTCAGTCTGACCTTCTGCTCCTTCAGAGGAGCTGCACTGCACCTGTCCATCGAGTACCCAGCCTCAGGCAGGACTTCACACACCTCTCCAATTACCTGCTTTGCACAGGGCTTCTTAGAGATCTCAGGTTAAGAGTTCTGCTTGTTTCTTTTCCCTCACCTTCACTGAGAGTGAAATTAAGGCGTGAGTTCAGCACCACCAATGCCAGCTGGCACAGTGGTGCCCAGCTCTGCTTTTCCTTATGGAATTCCTGCTGGAACAAACCCACACAGCTCCTGCTCTGTGAAACAGCACAGCTTCTGAGCCTGGGGCCACAGAAAGGCAGAGAAGATAGAAAGGGGAACTCTTATGTGCTAAAGACACTGAGAGCTGCAAGAACCTGTGTACAGTCCCCAAAACTCTTGTTCAAATTCAGAGCATGTCTGACCTGCCTGTCCCGACGCTAAGGAGTGAGAATGGATATGAGAGAAGAATGACAGGCAAAAGACTGTTCAGAATGTGATTTGTTTGTTTGTTTTGCTTGTCCATCTCCAAGATGAAAAGATTCTTCAAGCTGTGTGCTCTGCTGCTTTCCTTGCCTCTTTTTGTCCTGCCAGGAGGGGTGTCTGCTGCAGATTTGGTGCCTCAGGAATGCAATAGGGAAGCCAGGAATGGACACAGAACTGCAGCACACTCAGTTCAGTGGAGTACAATGAACTTGTGGAAGAGCTGCTTCCAGAGGACCAAACACAGGAGCCCAGTGATGTCCCAGCTTGGGACAAACACCGCAGGATAAGAATGGCTATCCTGAATTTTTCTAAAATTGCCTTTCCAGGCTCACTAATTAGCAATACTAGCCTAAATATTTAAAAAGAGAAAACCATAGTATTATCACTGAATTATTTTAATTTGATTTCTCATCCATTTCAGTTGAAGGTGGCTCATTCTGTGTTATTTTAATCCTTTTAGAACTGGGTGTACTTAGGATCCCTCATAAGAGGAACACCAGACTTTCTCCAGTGCCTAATTAGTACCTGTATCTTCAGTTCTCAATGATTTTTTTTTAAAAAAAATTTCCCCTCATATCACAATTATAAAACTTTGCCTTTAAGGTGAAAGGTCTGATTGCAGTTTAGTGTCTGACTGGCAGAGCCAAATCTTTTCTACAAGAACCATGAATACTGAAGGATTCCTTACACAGTGGTGTGAAATGTAAAGTGGTAGAAATATAGTAAAATGAAAGCTAATGAACCCTGCTGTAGAAAATTAAAGCTGCATTCATAGCTGAGACCGTCCTGTCAGGAAATGTGGTGACATGCTTTCTTAATAACCATGAGTTAGCAGAGTTTACAGCACCCTGAACCTGTTGTAGATATTTGCCAGAGTTGAATTTCTGCTCAGCCATAGACAAAAAAAGGGATGGCGGTCCTTTCTTCTGAGAAGATCTTGGATTACTTTGTAAAATGCAGAATTCTGCTAATACCTTAAATGTATGAAAACAAGAATGAAAGGGTATTAAGATGGATTTTATCTTGACAGATGAGTGATGCCTTTTAATGTACCATAAACATGTAACCCTCACCTCTCCTGCCTTGCAAGGCAACATATTGTTTTGTTTTCAGTTTACCTCCCACCTTCTAACTGTTGTTCTGTTTTCTATTACTGCAACTTGCAGTGTAACAACAGAATCGTTGAATCATATGAGAAGGGTCCAGCAAATCTTATTTGTTCCACCAAAATTCCTTCCATGTGTTGAAGCTTCCTTTTCTCTTCTGCTAATTTTTGTCATGTGCTTAATTTTAGTCATTTCTCCCACACATTGGAGGCCAGCATCCTTCCCTCACCACTGACAGGTTTTGAGGCCTTGCAAGAAGAAACCTAAGCCTGTTGGATTTACCACATCCTTAGAAGAACGTAACCATGTGCATAACTTAAAGCTGCCCTCGCAGAGAGGGGAGAGCAGAGGAGCAAAACAGAAGAGCAGAAAAATAGGAGTTGGGCTGGAGAATATAATTGGTGATTCAAATTAGAGATGCTAAATGGTAGGAGAAGAGAACAGGACAAGAGCTAGGCTTCTCACTAATATTGGGGGAACATGATTTCAGAATGGCTGATGAGACATAAAGTCAATTACCTGGATTCAAATGAGGGAAAATGTTGCACCTCCAAGGAAAACTGAGCAAACTCTCACGGGACTGTGCCAGGCAGTGTGGGATTTTGGGCATGTTTCTGCTGGAAGCCCTTTGAAGTCTCTCAGCTTGAGCTCAGGGTCATACAGGATTTGGGTAGAAACTACTGTGCACTTCATTTGCTCAACACTGCATTTTGTGCATGTATGTTTGGAGGCAGATTTCCAAGCTTTGAATACCTCTTGCCTTTGGGAAAGGATAATTTGGATCATTGGTCTTCAAAGAACTTTTTCCACCAACGGTTTTGATTTGCTCAAGGAAAGTGAATGGGAATTCTATTAGAAGCAAATGCATAGCAGAGACATCTACTACTGCCCTGTAACTGCTGGAGACTTTGCTCTTGTGTGTTTTATTCATCTCATAAAAAACAGCTTAGAACCTTGTAAAAAATAAAATAAATCACAGAAAAGATGTGAGACTTAGCACAAATATATATCACACACATAGGGTGGTCTTTTCTTTATGTGTATCCAATAAACTTCCCATTTTTCTTCATGTTGTTTTTGCCAACTTCCCATTGTTTCCTCATATATGAATTTCCTTTGGCTTGGGCCACACTACCCCCATTGTTGTTGTAGGCTTTTTCTCTCTCTACAAATTTCTAGCTCCCCAATAAAATAAAAAAAAAAAAAAGAAAAAAAAAGAGTGAGGATACACTTTATTAGCAGAGCCAAAGTATGTAAATGTTTATAAGAAACGATGCTTACATTAATCCTAAGTAAACTGTAAGAACATATAAAACTTAAATGCTTAAAACTTTCTGGACACTACATTTTGGTACAGGATTAGAACTTTTGCTAGCCAGAGTGTTAAGGATTAGAGATCTGGAGCTGCGACCCAGTGCTGTCCCATGTAACTTTAGAACACGGGAGGTTTTTTTAGAACAGTGTTTGAAAAAAGTGTTTGAGAATTTTTGGGTGATATTTACAGCCAGCCCCCAAAGGGATCTTTGCATTTTTCATTGAGTCAAAGGCCTGAATTTGGATAGGTGGAGCATTCAATGGGATTCTCATGGCCAGGCATCCATCAGTACAACTACTGTCACAGTTGTGCTGATCTGCAGTTCATTCCCATTCTCATGGAGAAGCCAGAGACTCTGGAATGTGGATGCAGAAGCATGGTCTAAATTATCTGTCTTTTGCAAAGCAGAAGTTTGCTTTTCAACACAGTCTTTAATTGCACTGAAGAAGTTAGGCAGAGTATTTGCACCAGCATGCTACTTATTATCAACATGGTTTTCATTTGAGGACTTCTTTTTTTCAAATCTGTTTGAGAGTACTCTCCTTTTCTAAGATGTTGGATTTTATTTTCTTAATCTTAGGATCACTCAAATTTCCTGTAGAGGAATAATTCATCCATGACCCTCCTCTATCTATTTTATTGTGTTCTTTCTCATATGAGATGAATTTGTAGTGCTGCCTTTTAGCATAGATGAAGGCTTTCAGGAGTCAGAAAAACCTGACCGAAACACTATTTTGATATACTGGGTATTATTGGTCTTTAAAAAGCACACCTGTATCCCTTTCTGGAGGCAATAGCTACAGCTAGACTGAAATATGCTATTAAAAAAAATATATATATGTATAATTTTAACCAATAAGCCTAAATTGCCATTCTTTGGAAGTACTGCAGCAGCCTTTGTAAGTTGATTTTTCTTTTTTATACTTTTTTTTTCCCAAAATGAACATTTTGTTGGGAAAGAAAAGTGCATTTCTCCCTTCTCTCACCTGTGTGAGCATGACTGTGCATTTCACCGAAACACAAGTGAGTTTTTGAAAGCAGTTGATAAACTGTAAATTTGGCTGGGAAGTAGTAGGGATTCCTCCTTCAGGCTATAGTGGGTAGGGTGTGGTTGTGCTCTCAAGAGTTATTTCTTCTTTGTCCCAGCAATGACACCTCCATCTCCTGAAAATTTCCAGGTATCTGAAATTTTTCTTCATTCTGCCTTGGGATGAAGACAAGTCCATGCAAGCCAGTGGCTCTTTCACATGCTTTCACAAAAAACAGTGTCTTCTGTTTCAAGTTGAAAAACCAAAGTTTTTGGTCGAATTCTTTTTTCCTGAAAGGGGCTAGAAAACCCTCCTCCATTTTAGGAACATTACCATCAAAATCTCTTTCCATGGATCATTTCACAGAATTGTGTCCTTTTATGAAGGAAAGCTCTGTGCAAAATATTCTGGCCATCTCCTGCAAATGTTTCACAAACATTTTTTAAGCCCCTTATTTGGATTTGCACTTCTGGCTGGGTTGTGTGTTTGCAATGAGATGTGTTGTTATTCCATTGGACAGTTACTGTTTCTCTGTTGAGTCTGAAATGAGAATATTTCCTGTGTTAGTACCTATTTTGTGCTTCTTCTCACCTCCTTCAACCTGAGCCACCAAGGAAGTGTCTCCAATGAAACCTATCCACTGCAACTTGTTCTGCTGACTGCAGGAACACTGTTCACTCTTTAACAATGTACTGACTGCTCCTTTCTTGAGTCTTTTCTCCATGATCCTCTCAGTTCTAAACGCTGCTTTTATTGAAGTTGAACTTTGAAATCTTCATTACTTAAGTAGGACTGATACTGGTTTACAGTCAGACCAAAGAAAAAGGACTTCACAAATGTCCACTAATAATATTTTCTTTTCACTGGTCTCCAGCTGTAGTTGTGTCTCTTTGGTGGTCTTAAGCCCAGAAGACTTCTTCCAGAGCTTTGCTGCTCATGCCAGATGCCTGCAGTGAAATTCAAGGGTGGTAGGAATGGGCTCCAGCCATTATACAACCACAAAAATCTCCTGAGGATTCAGAAATTTCATTTAAACAATAAAATGCAGGGCACAGATAACAGAGAAAAGAAGAAAAAAAAAAAGATGCAAGTGTCTCTCCTTTACATTTCATAGCTGACATCTGGTGTAACTAAAGATTTCATTAGTGCAGCTGTTGTCCTGCACTGTCTGCTTTATACTCAGTTCTTCCTATGGAAACGTAATTCACTAAATCTGGGCTGACTGCATTGAATGTCCTGTTCTTAAGATATTTGAGTGACTGAGGGGGTTGCTCTCACTTTATAGATCAGGCAGATTATCTGTGTAGGGCTTTATAGGATAGCAAAAAAGGGATACTGCTGGTGGAAGTTACTTGAGTCAGCAGCTGGGGGAAAACAGGAATAAAAGATTGGAACATTTATTTTTATATGCTTGGCACTAAAATTGAGACCAAAGGCCAAACCAGCAGCTGCTCATTCTTACTGAGATGTAGAGGTTTCTTGGGGGGATCCTAAGTCCCGTTTTCCCTGAGTGACAGAAACATTAATCCACTGATTCTAACTTAGGGGATGTCTGACCTCTTGACTTTTCCTTAGTGATTGTACAGCCAGAGAAAGACAAGAACTGCTCCTCTAGAGCAGGAAATCTCCCCTGGGTGCTTCTGATATGCACAACTTTGTTGCTCATGCCTGTGATACCAACCCTCACTTTCAGCTCCATCATGATTCAAATGGGAGACTGATCCTGAATCAGCTCCCTGGCTGCCAGGAGTCAGCAGGTTACCTTTCAAAGGTGGAGGTTGGCTGCACAAACCAGGGGACTGAAGGTGACCAGTTGCAGGTTTTCTCTCCTCCCAGCTTTTCTGGTGCACATTGATTAACATGAAAGAAAGCCTTCAAGGTGGTAAAGGGAAAAGAGCACAGGGGAACCTGTAGGAACTTGAAGGCAGTAACTGCCTGATGATGGACAAGACTATTTCACCGACAGTGAAGGAGGCAGCTCTGATGATAGGAATAATCAGTTTTTTCTACACTGACTTTGGTCTTTCTAGTCTTCTGTTAATTGTGCCCCTTTCTTTGATGTTCCTGTTTCAGGTGTGACTGTTAAAGCCTCTCTGGTTGCATTTTCCAAGAAGAAATAGCCCAGCTCAGTGTCAGTTGTGAGCAACACGTCCTGCGAGTCACTATCATGACTATTCACAGTTGGCAGCACACATTTGGACGCTCAGAGGAGCTGGCAACAGAGAGTTACAAACCTGTGGGGTGAGCTGTCATCTGACCATGAATTTTGACACAAAATTAAGGTCACATTGAAGTTAATTGCCTACATCCTTTTTCTAGTTCTAGTCTTGATCCCCCTGTTCCGACCAAATTGGTTGTTTGTGCTCCATTGAAAAACCAAGCTGATGACTGTTAAAAGGCCTGGAAATGTTTTGCTTTTGCAGGGAAAAAAAATCTGAATCCTAACTTTGAGCTTTGTGTACTGGGATGAAAAATGTTATCACATAATAATTCAGGGAAATTATCTCCAGTCAAAGCATCCTCAACTGACCACAGATATGTTCTATCACATTCTTTGATACATCTTTAATGTGTTAGTGGACTTTTATATCCCATTCCATTTGTGCCTTTCCCCTTAGCCTGTCACGAGATTTTTTTGTTTCATCTAATTCTTCAGCTAACAAACAAAGTTATACGAATAAGATTGTCAAAACTATTTGCTGTTGGGAAGTAAGTTTTAATCAATCAAATGTCTTACATGTTTAACAACTGCTTTAAAACAAGCAAAAAATTTATGGGGAAAAATACACACACAAATAATGTTGGCTTCAGTTTTTGTTCTTTATTCAATTGAAAATACCACTGAAGTCACTCAGATTTTTGCTGAAGTGAGAACACAGAACATCAAGCCTTGGTTCTTTTAAATATGGCTTTTTACTGCATTGACAGGAACGTGTTTTCCTTTGATATTTAAGTTCTGAGAAAACTGTATCAACTGGCAGCAATGTAATTAAGGAAAAGAACAAGTGAAATCCTCTCCAGACTTACCACAGGCTTTGGAGAAAGCTTAGTATTCTCAAGCACAGTAGCAATTAAAACCTCTTCACTCAGCTCCATCACTATAAAACACAGTGTGTATCTGCTGCTCTTTATTCCCACCTACCGTGTGTATTGCCTAAGATTCAAATCTCTGAAAAACAAAAAGTATCCACTTAAAGCGAACCTGCTAAGCTTCCAGGCAGATAATTCTCCAATTATAGAATCACAGAATAATAGAAAGGTTTGGGTTGGAAGGGACCTTAAAAACCATCTCATTCCAACCCCCCTGCCATGGGCAGGGACACCTCCCACTATCCCACGTTGTTCCAAGCCCCATCCAGCCTGGCCTTCAACACTTCCAGGGATTCAACACTTCCAGATTCTCTAGGCACCCTGTGCCAGTGCCTCACCACCCTCACAGGGAAGAACTTTTTCCTAATATCTGATCTAAACCTACTCTCTTTTAGTCTGAATCCATTCTCCCCTGTTCTTGTAAATAGTCCCTATCCGTGTTTCTTGTAGTCTCCCTTCAGGTACTGGAAGGATGATGTGTTCTTCAGTGAGGTCCAGGCTAATATAATAGAGAGACAGCTCATGCTTGTTTTCCTTATAGTACTAATAAAAAACAGCTGAAAAAACCCTAATCAATTAAGAAGGGGACAAGGCAGGAATTTTTGAGGAAAATAAAATTTGGAGATTCTGATTTTTTTCCAAACCAGAACGGCTTCATATGTAAAAGTGTGTTTCACTCAGTTTCTGATTTTTAGACTTAATTTGGAGCAAATCCAGCCAGCCGTTGCACTTCTGTCAGAATTTAAATGAAAGATTTTGTTCTCCAGAGCTAAATGACAATTTGTGATGCAAATGCCTATTTAAACAAAAAGGTTGACAAACAAAACAAAAATATCATGTATTCTAAAGAAGCGGTTCTGTCCAACTGCTGAGAGAGAGGGCTTATTAGCTTGGTCACAACTCTTGGAGCACAGGCAGGTGAGGCAAGTGAGTTGGCATCTCCTTGTCCAAATGGAGGCAGAAGTATCATGTGGAAGCTGCATTGTCAACCACAGGAGTAAAACTATGTTGTCTTTTCTAACCTGGTGCTCATATGGGTGTATCTGCTTGGGAGCATAAATAGAGGTGAGAGCTGGACCTTGCCCTCTGTTGTCTGCTGGAAGTCAAACCTCTTGCTCAGAGTGGGTCAGCTTCAAAGTGGGTTCCAATTCAGACTTGGATCAAGGTTCCACTTCAGGATGCCAGACAGCAGTTCACAGGGTTTGGGTGATGTTTTGAGCAGATTTGTGTTCCAGCTCTGTGCTGTGGGAGAGAAGCCATTTTACAAGTAATTCGTATAATGTGGGCAGAATTTCAGTGCTGAAAAGTACAAGTTTCACAAACTCTTTGAGCTATTGAGATTAAGAATAGAAGTAATGCCAGTTCAGGTCAATATGTAATATCTGTGCAAGCAGACACCTGAGCAGCACCAAATGCCACAAGAGGAACAGTTGGTTTATCAGGAGAGGAGCAGCATGGACCCTGCTGGCAGGCCATTGCACAAGCAGTGGCCCTGATGTGGCACAGGGCAGTGCTGCCAGCAGCCCAACCCCAACTGTGTTGGCAGCTGGATGAGTGAGTGTACTTTGTGTCTCTGTGCAAATGGGGGCAGTAGCTAAGTGACCCTCTGTTGTTCTGGCCGGTCTGGCTGGGGGCACAGCCCTGACCACAAAGCTGTGACACAGTTCTGGAGTCTGACACCCTGCCAAGTGCTTATGACTGGAACCAACTACACTGTAGAGCATCTCCTCATCTTTTCTCTAGTCTGCTTGAAATTGTGTCCTCCTGCTCAGGCTGGCCATACTGAACTGCTGTGACCTAACCCAAGAGGTGCTCTGACTGTGATTCCAGGAATGAGACAGATCCCTGGGGAAGGTGGTTGTGTACAATGGCTTGTGACCTCTGGCTGTGGTTACAACTGAGAAGTCACAGTGGAGTGTGGGTTGCAAAGCTCGTGCTTGTGGAACAATCTGCTCAGTCAGTCTTGGCATGGGATAGGGATTTAGCACTGAAGCACCACCTTGGGAGACTAACTGGCTCATGGGGAACTGTGCAAGGGCTGTGGCAGCATCTGGATCACCTCCACACAGGAAGCTTGGGAGGGGGTGAGATGACTTTTCGTTTGCAGGCACTGTCACTGCCTCTGGCTGTGCCAGCCTCCATGGGGCCTGACAGGCTCCTACTCTGTACTAACAGCAGCAGTGACCTTGTGGCTGCCTGGCCAGCTGCTCCTCCTGACACCTCCCATTTGCTGGAGTGAGGCAGGGAAGGCCAGCAGGGACTAGCAAGGAGCAGCTGCAACCCAGAACTGGGTGTAGGAATGGGAAGGCTGTGAGGAAGCACTCCACCAGGAGTACAGGGTGTGGGTTGTGTGTTGGCATGGAAGGGATACATCTTGCAAATAGCCTCTGCAGGGAGTGCTGCTGTGGACATTTGGCCATGCCCCTCTGACTGTGGTGGAGCTAAAATAGATGAGATGAATATTTTCCTTTAAAAAATGTCCTAGAGGTGTAGTTCAGTTTGTGGAGATAATAATGTAAGAATTCAAAGACAATTGTTGGCAGAAGGGGAAGTGGATGTGGCCCAAAGCATTAGGAATTTCTTCTTGAGCAAGAACTCATACTTTTAATGATCTTCAGACTGAATTAAATCTCCTAGGTAGTGAGGGACTTCAGGTACTAAATGCAAGTTGGATAATTATCCATACCCTCTGACAAAGACCAACAGGACAGACTCTCAGGGATTAGAAATGGATTTCCTGTTTTAGATAGTGTAACAATTAGAGTAATAGAAATAGTTTGACGTGCCTGATCAGAGGTGTTGGTTGCTGATTCTTCTCAAGGCAGGTATTGATTTAGAAAGGTAGGAAAGGTATCATCATAGTGTTCATAGTTAAACTGGAAATCTCTTTGCATCTTATGGAAGGTACAAAGCCAACTGTGTCTGGCCAGTGCTGTCATCTCATAAAGTATTTGCCCTACTGAGGAGTAAGTTCTGGTGTCAGTACATTGGTATCTTTCAGGAATGCCAAAAAAGGGACTGAAGGACAACTGTAAGAAATTTAACATCAGAGTCCCTCAAGAGATGCATAAATTCAGTAAATTGTTGCAGGGACTGTGGATGTTTTCCAGAGACTCCCAGTGAATATGTCAGTGCTTAGCACAGGATAACCTGTGCTGGGGAGTGACAGCCTGGCAGAAATAATGCAAGAAAATGTTTCAGTATTACAGAGGGAGCTGGGAAGAGAAACAAGCAACAAATCTATGCTCTACAATATCCTTTGGACGTCCTGGACATGAGTAGTAGTGTGTCTGAGCTACTGCATAGGATGAGAAGGTGGAATCATGGCAGCTGGGTACTGTGAAGGATTGGAATACAACAGAACCCTGAGAGTATTTCTTGTATAGGATAATGTCTAATCTTTGTTCCAGAGCTTCAGCCTTCTAAGCCCTCATGTCAGCTTAAGAGGAAGGAGGCAGGAAATATCTGTAGAGCAATCTGAACAGTTTAACCTCACTAGTGCCTCTCTGCCCAAGACAAGGATTTAATCTGTCATGTGATGTGTTGCCTAGAGGGTCGGGGTACTCCTGTACTAAGGGTACACTGTTGGGGTACACTGTTCTAAGGATTTCAAGGGATGGCAAGATGGATATGCATCCAGATACTGGCATCATGTTTTCACAGGGTTATGTGAAGTGTATCCTGCATTTTTCATATGGAATCTTTGGCTTGGAGCTATTTAGGTCACCGGGAAGAACTGGAAAAAATAGTTAAGTATGATCAGTGCCACTGGTTATGCCAAGAAATCCTCCTGCTGCAATGTGTGTTCCATGCCAATAGTGGGACATCTGTGATTGAAAAGTAAATACTCAGGGACCTTCTACCTTGGGAAAATGGCATCAGCAGTGGATGTGCACATTGAAATAAGTAAAAGAGTATGTAACATCTTTCAGTTTGGAAAAACTCACCCATCTTCTCACCAGCCATGGACAGGACACTCGCTGTGCAAAAATGAAATTAAATCTATTCAAAATTTCCATGTCATCCAGGTTCAAATTACCAGAGAGGGATAATCTCTATGGTAGAGATGAAAAATAAATGCTTAATAGGAGCTTGGAAATGATTTGTTTGGAAGGTTATGAGCCCAGCCCAGATTTTGATAGGAAGGAATGTTAGATTCTCAGCATGCAAGTGGGTGTGTAAAGGAAATAATCCTTTGAAAAATAGTCCTGGGACTTGCAGTAGAGACCAAAAGTTATTTCTGAAGTTGGGTCAGTCACTAGTAAGAAGTCAATTTCCAGGCTGGATGCTGGAATGGCCTGGATTCCTGGTTCTGAGTGATGATCACAAGAGCAGTTGATCGCAGGATTCTTTATGAATTACACAGAAACAGCAGTTTTTGCACTCGGGTGGTGACAGGAACAGAGGCCGAGAGGAGATGACCTTATTTTGGGAATGCCCAAATCAGAGACATCTAGAGCTGCTCTGCCAGATGTAGCCTCTTGGCCTGAGGACAGCCCCAGCAGCTGTGTTTAGAGTCTGCTCTTTGAAAGAGATGCTGTGATGTGGATGTGGAGGGGGAGGGTTAAGGAGAACAGTCATGTTATCCACAGTCTTGTGTTATCCAGGATATTACAGAGGGATGCTGTGCTTTGCTCCTCCCATATTTACATCCTGCTTTACAAGTGGAATCTCAGCTTCTCCCCTGGGATGGTGTGGTCATGCATGAGGTGCTTTGAAGGAAGTCTTAAGGAGAGAAGGGGGACTGTGCAAATGGCTTGGGGTTTTGTGTATGTACAGTGCTGTTAAACAAGTAAATCTTACTCCTTGTTCCACAACTGAAAAACAACCTCAGAAAAGGGGTTGACTACAAGGGAAAGAAGAATCATTTTGAAAAAGGCAGAAAGGTCTAAGGACGGTCCCCAACATGAATAAGAAGGGATTCATCTTCCTGACATTGGGAATATTTTTAGTCGTGGGGATCTGGATAAGGAAGTCCCTTTCTGCATGTGCAGTTTTGGCCATGCCTGTACTTTCCTAGACATGTTTCTCTATGCCCTGTAAAAAACAGACATGATCCTCCTCTCAGCTGGAGCAGCTGCTGATCAGGTGGCAGGTTAATACCCTGGAGAGGTAAATTTGAACACAGCAGTTTCTGGAGCTGAACCACGCCCAAAGTCCAAGTGGTTTTGGTGTCCTTTTGCTGCTCTGTTTTTCACATGGAGAAATTGCCTGCTCTGATGGCAGAACTTCCAGTGTGCATGGCAGGCAGAGGCACAGGGGCCTTGACAAGTATCCAGTCTGCAGTGTGAAGCTTCTGGGAATGGCTCTCCTTCACTGAATCCCAATGAAAAAGCACCTGATTATTTCCTCTGGGGATGTGCAGTATGGATTGGTAAAACCACCTCTTGCTGCCTATTTGTATGGTCATTTTTTATCAAAGGAAGCCTTTACACAGAGTGTCAGTGATAATCCCGGAAGAAAATCTATGAAAAATATGTGATGACCTCTCCTGATCTTCATGCAGAGGAGCACAGAGAAGCAGATTCTGCAACTGTTGGCAAATAACTGAGAAAACATATTGTTTACTATAAAATGAATGAACAAATTACAAGGCTGTGATTGCACGCATGGAACAACTTGAACCTTTTCAAGCCTGTTTGCAGAGTCCTGCCTGACCCTAGGGAAGCTGCACAGCCATTAGAGAATCTCATGGAAACAGAGGAATTTCCTCAGTTGTCACAGTCAGCAGCAGCACAACTGGCTTTATGTGGGTCTGTAGTGAGCAGACCACTGTTTCCACCTTGCCCAGTTTTGCCTCTCTTTGCCGGCCCTCTGGAGCTGTCCAGCAGAAGTCACAAAGGTGCTTTGTGACAGTGCCTGGTAGGAGGACAATCCTGGTCTCAGCCAAGTCACCATGGAGGAAGCCCTGGCATAATTCTGCTTAGACAATCATTTGTCTTCCATGACAGCTGACAAAAAGAGCTGAGCAACTTTCCCCAGAATTTCTATCTTGAAGAAAACCTGACAAACTGCTGCTTGTCTCAGGTCCAAATCTGAATGAAAAGATAATATAATGGAAGTTTTTTTGTGGGTTGAAAAGCTCTGAGGAGTTTTCATGAGAAATAACTCCTTGGCAGAGTGAGGCAGTTTAGTCAAAACCAGTCTGTCCTTCCACACACTGTGCACAAGTCATGGAGAGCTGTGGTTTCAGGGCTGTTAACTTATTATTTTGCTTTTCAAGTCATGATCTTGACTTTGTGGATGTGTCTTTTCATGCCTGTCATTCCCACCTTTGACCTTATTTCCAAACAGAAGTGGTGTTGTCTGCAGTTTTGTTATGAGCTTGGCACAAATCAAGACTTGATACTTTATTGACAGTACAAAAAGTTTTCTTAAACAGATGAATTGAAACAAGACCAGTGGTGCATTGCTTTTTGCTTCTGATGTATTAAAACAAATGAATGTGATTCCTCCTGTAACAATAAATGAGGCCAGAAAAGACAATCCAGACCAAATCTTTCTCCATCAGAAAATGGGATTTTGTTACAACAGAAATAAATCTCTGCATCTGTTTTGTGGTGTTGTCCCATGGGATCCATAGTTCCAAGCCTCTCCTGTTTTATTCTCTCCCCCAGGACCTGAATGGTGTCTGAATTGCACTGCAGGGGCTGCTTTGATACTGCACTATTTTATGAGTGATGAGGTCTGGCAAGAAAAGCAGGTTTTAGCAATGCAGATGCTGTAAGACACCCAGAGCTAGTCACCTTCAGCCATAGAAGGGATTAATTTATTTACCAAGATGGATATTGACATCCAAAAAGTATTTGGGTGCAATTCTTTTCCTGGTAAGAATTCCGTGGCAATCAATTCTTTTCCCTGCAGAATAATAAGAATACAATTGCTGCTTATTTTCAATAGCAGAAATAATTCTTTGGGGTGTTTTCTAGTTTGTTGCTCTTTGGAGTCCAGTCACTCCTCTGGGTCCCATCTGTGTTTGGGACTCACTTTGTGTCCTCTCAGTGAGAACCAAATGAAAAGTTTGGGAGTGCCTGGACATGCAGATGTTTTACATTCCTTTCCAGAAGGTGGTTTATAAGAGCAGGATTCAGAATTGTTACAGAGGTAACAGAAACTGAGGCATTTACACCAGGTGTTCTACAGTCTTAGGTAAAATAATTTTATTTACTTAAACTGATTTCAATGACATTTTCTTACTTCTCAAATTTTCACTCTGCACTGGAGGTTTCTCACATCCAACTGATGACAGTGGTTTTTTGGCCAATCCAATTTGCCCCAACTGTTTCATGCTCCTGCTGATGTCTCTCTCTGTTCTCTCAAGGCAGAGCCCTCTCTTTGCCTCCCTCTCAGTGAGGAATTCCAAAATGCCTGAAACTTTTCAGTGGAAGAAAACAACAGGGTTTGGTTGAGTAATTGTCTGATTTCCTTCTGGGTTCCTTGTGTTAGGGACAGATTGATAAGACCCGAGCAATGATGCTGTAGTGTGCCTTAAAGGGAAGGTTTAAAAGGTGTTTTAGATTTAGGAAAGAACACTAAAACCTCTACATCCTGAAGCCCTGAAACCTCACAGAAAATATATTTTACTCCTCATCAGCCAACAGCACATGATACCTGCCTGTTTTCTGTATGGAATTGTTATGATGAAATTATTGAAACTGGGCAAAGTGCTGGACATAGCATGGCTCCTCTTGAGCTTCCTTTATTCTGGTATGTTTTCAGGCTTGAAAGTATTGAACCATTTAGAAAGTGGTTTTGTGGCTTTGACATGTGATTGGGTGATATTGCTAATTTCATATGTGCTATAAGGGGGAGAGGGAAATAATTGGCTGCTCTGTTATTTCTTGAGGCATTGGAAATAAAGTGTTTGACTTCTGCCTAAAATAGCTCAGACTTGGTTTCCCAAGATTCTGGTAAAACATCAAAATACCTCTGCTAAAATCACTATTGCAGAGTGCTCACATGAAGGCAACATGCGGGTAACCAGTTTTAAGTATATAAGGTGCAAGAAATTTCTGAAGGAAAGTGAGTTTTTAGTGAAAGTAAAATATCATAGTACTCCTTATTCTGAGCTGTTATCAAATTCTTCTCAGTTGTGGTTTCTGTGGAAAGCTGATTTTCTCCATTCCCTGCTCCAAGAAGTTTCTATTTTCATTCACCCTATGAAAATAAACTCACTGGAAGTATATATAAACATTTGCTTCAAGCTACTCCAGTAGAATCCAATCCAATATGTACAGAAGTCTTTCCACTGACTGAAGTTTGATCATTTCCATTCAGTCCTGTAGTGAATGACAGTTTCGTTTAAAAAGAAAAAAAGAATAAGAAGAAGGTTTTGGTGAAAAATAACATTTGATATTTGCAAAATGAACCAAAAGCAGCTGATTTTCTGCTCTGTTACACAGTTGGGTTGTGCACTATACTTTCAGCTGTTCACATGTACAGAAATATTGATCTGTAGTGAATCCAGTGTGACCTTTCAATCCTGATGCTTTTTAAAATGCATTCCTGTGAAAATTCTTCTCAGGAATTATTTAACTTGATTCCTAGCATATTATTGCTTTCTCTGTACCAGGTACTTGCTATTCTGCAAAAGCATCTGAAAAAACAATGTACTAAAAGCAGTCCTGAAGAGTCCTGTTAGGTCTGCTGGGTTCAGAGGGCATAATTCTTCCTTCACTGGCACTGTGTAATTCAGGTCCACATGGTGTGATACTGATTTTAAATGAGGGAATAAAATTAAAGTAATGAAAGGAATGACTTTGCAGGTCCTGATCAAATTTGGGTTTGTGATCATGCACTAACTTGTGCTTAATCAATACTTCTGGATTTCTGTGATGTCATTCTGCAATGATTTAGACTGGCACCAAGAGGAGCACTGCATCCGCTGCTGGGTTATTATAAATATCTGCAGAATCACTCACCCTGCATCTCAGGACAGACAGATCCCACATGTCACCACGGGAGAAGACAGCTCAGCCCTTATTTTTCACTCTTCAGCTGATGCCTGAGCAGGACTGTGGGCTGGGACAAATCACCTTCTGTGGGACATGTCACCCAGAGGTGACAAGGTGTTTCAGATGGGGTTGGTGTGCAGATTGTCAGTTCAGCAAAGCCCCAAGGAGTGCAAAGTACCCCAGATGGAGGACTGCTCCCATTGCAATAGACATCTGATTTCTCCTCCTGCCTTCACATTGATCTCATAGGGCTCTTCCTCTACATGTCATATGTTTTCATTCTGACCTTCTTTACCAGTCACACCAAGTCCATACAAATTCCTTGTCTGGGGCAGGTTTTCTCTTGATGATGTGTTATGCAGAATGTCCCTTTCCTCTAGCCAAACTCAGATCATGTGTCAATCACAGGAGGTGAAAAAAAAAAAAAAACCAGTGGTTCAACCACAAAACCAATTTCCAAGACAGAAAATCAAAAATAGAGATGTTGCAGAGTGGGATGCCAAAGTATCATTGCATCTGGGAAGAGACCACTGGATAAATTAAATAGAATTTTTCTGTGGAGATGTTAACAAATGGCAGGGGTGTTGCAAGGCCTGTAAAAGTCTCTGCAGTCCTTGGCTTGTGTGAGAGACTGGACTTTGAGTGGCTATACAATACCCTAATTATTTATGGAAAAGGTAGCATTATGTTTTCCCAGTGACTTTTGCTCAAGTGTTGATTTTCACTTGCTGATTGTCAGCCCTCACAGATTAGTTATTTGTGTAGGAAAAAAGCACCAACAGAGGAAACTGGAAGTGTCTGGCATTTCTCTTTGTCCTCCTGGCTACATATGTGGGAGAAAACAGCCCTAGCTCCAGCCTTGGCTTCCACTAATGAGCTATTGCTGCCTTCAATGCTGGTTCTTGGCCCACTGTTAGGGTGATGTGACTTATATTAATGTCCCATATCCACAGAAGTATTCAAAAATAAGCAGTCAACAGTTGAAGAAGTTAATTGTTTTTATTTTGTCTGCTGACTACCAAAACTTGTAAGATGTTGTTTTTCATTGCCTAGCCTAGAGCATTAGGTGTGATCAAGATATCTGAGGAAGGAAAGAGTGTAGAAATCTTGGACTCCCAGTTTATATAAGAAATATTAGAAGGTTTGGTTCAGCTGCATGCCTTTGCTGAGGGGAAAATGGGCCTGAGTATTACATTGAGTTGAGATTTCCTTACTTTTTGTCCTTTCCTCTCGAGCCTTGGAGTGGGTAATTTAAAATGTTGTGCCAGCTCTGCTCTGAACCCCTATACAAAGTACCTGAAGTCTTCTGGATGAAAAGCACCCAACTGACTTAAGCTCATATGTCTAAGGGAGCCCTCACTACTAAACACACAATTCCACAATGCTGATTTTTTTTCCCTTTAGCACTTAGTACATCTGAGAGGAGAGTGGAAGGGTGTTATTTCTCACCAAGAACACAGCTCTCAGCAGTATTGTTTTTTTCATCCCAAGAAGCCCAGAGTAAGCTGAGCACCAAGTTAAAGGAAACAATGGGAGTGTAAATGTCATTTAAACATATACATCTGCAAGCCATTCTTTCCTGAATGCTTGGAAAGTTTACTGTGTAAATATTGCTCTTTCTTACTCTTCCTTGCTCTGCCTAGCTCTGATTGCTCTCAGCCTGGGGACATGAGGAGGGTGCAGGACATGATACCAGGCAGCACCATCACTGCAGAGTCCTTAAAGTGCAGATATCAGCCCATGCAGAGCAGTTGGAAAGCTCTGCCATTAAACAGGCAGGTGGAAGCCTCGGCAAGGAGCCCAACACAGGAACTAAACCATTGCAGGCATGGCCCCATTAAAGTACCTTTCAGTCTGGAAATGAGAAAAATGCCTTAGGCAGACCATTCTCAAAATAGCGTTGCAGACACAAAGCCAATATAAACATTAGATGCTCTTAAAGTGCATTTGTTTGAATCGTGGGGTTGAATTGACTCCTTCAGCACTGACAGACAGTGCATATATCTCACTAGCAGCTCTCCAGAGGGTTCTCAGCTGTTTGTGTGGGGAGACAGAGACTGTTCTTCAGGGAGGTTTCTGTAGCATGGCTGTTTCTAGAAGGTAAAAGGTCGACAGCGAAGTTCTGGAAAAGTAGTAAATAAATACTCTGACAGCCCTGCCCATCGTCTGTGTTGACAGAATTCTCCTGAAGTTATTAGTGTTATTTATTTGTTTTTACAACAGCAGTGCTAATTTATTTTTATTAGGAGCCCCAGCTGTGGTTGGGGTTCCATTGTTACAATCAGTGGAGGGGCATGTCATAACAGGCAGGTCCTCTTTGAAATATTAGTGCTTTACTCTGAGCAGCAAGGCTGTGTTTGGGAGGTAAGGAGGATCCTTCTTCTTCCTACTCTCCAACTGGAAAATGGTGGCATGCAAAATTTCGCAAGTTGGCCAAGGCCAAGGCCACCCACAGTCCAGAAACTGCAAGCTGGGGATTGTAAATCTGTCAGCTTTAATGAGGTGTCTGGCTGGGGAGAGTCTCATATGAGTCCAGTTTAAAAGTTAAACAGAAAAAGCCCTGCAAATGTACTGTAGGCAGCACATGGTGTGCGTGGTCAATCATGCTGAAGGCAGTGCAGTGTGTCCCATGCACACGGAGTGAACGTGTGTGCGCGCTCTCCTCACTCTAGGTCGAGGCTGAAAAGGGGAAGATTTCAAAAGAGAGCAAAGTTTGCTGAAAATGCAGACCAAACAGTCCTGAAACTAAAGATTACCTCCTTTCTCAAAAACGAAGCAGTCATAACCACCTTTACTGCCATGAGAGGCAATTCTGACATGTCCCTCTATCACTGTATTAACAATGAACACAGGCTGCTTTTTCTGGATGTGAGGGGTGTTAATATTGTAAATCAGCAGAGAGTTCCCTGACCCACTCAATGAGGTGTTTCCCCTCACACCTGCAGCTGTGCAGGTGCTCACAATTAGGTGGATGATGTTTCCTGACTTCCACCAAGAGGTCAAATAAGAAGCGCAATGAGATGGAAAATCCTGAAGCATGTGCTGGTAGAGGGGGCAAAAAGGAGTGGGAAGGAAAATTATTTCCATTCTGACGCAAAGAACTTCCAAAAATCCATTCGTGAACTCTTAATATTTCCTGTCCTCCTTCATTCTGTATTTTCTGAAATATGAAGACAGGATGTTCCAGGTGGAGTGAAGTTGCCAGGATGATGGAAGGTTGTTTGTGCAAACTGAAAACCTTAAATGTTTTCCTTTCTTGGGTTTAGGACGATGGTACTCGCAGGTAGCATTTGTGTTGCCTGGGCTTTATAAGTCCTGCAGATAATCAGAGATTTTGTCCTGCTTTAGGCACTGATGAGGCAGTTTGAGGTAATTTTTGTGAAAAAGCTTCTATAGCAGAAAGTCTGTTCTCACTCAGAGAGAGGACAGAATGCTACAGAGAGGATTTGTGTTATGGAACATGCAGAAAGTCCAATTTCTTCTGTCACCTTTCTCAATTTCCATTACCTTAATACAGCATGAATTGATTATGTACAGGTAAAGATATTACCACACACATGATTCTAATGCTGTAAGGCTGCCAAGGGGTCTGAAAGGAAAACAAGGAATTCACCAAAGGATGAGCCTGATTTTGCCAAGTGAAGTCAACAAAAGGACTTCCATCAGCTCCAGATAAACTTGGTTTCGAGTGCCATAATTAAACATACATTACAATTCTGCCTCCCTGTTTTACCTTCCAGCAGAAATGAATCCTTTAAAATCACAAGCATTCCCTTTATTGCTCGTGCTGTTGTTGAGCGGGATAGGAGGTGCAGGTTAGAAGTTTGTGTCTGACAGCTGGGAAGAGACTTCAGGGCAGCCTGCAGTGACTGTGCCACTCCTGTTGATTGGGCAAGAACCCTGTGAGTGACAAAACCTTTTCCACACCTTTTCAGTGCGACCAGACCTCCTAGAAAGAGGCAGAATAGCTTCAACAGCTCCTTCCTGTCACTGTCTGGGATCCTGAGGGTACAGCCCTGCCCATGAGAAGGCTGATGAGCAGCACTGGCAGCCTAGGCCTGGGGCACACGGATTAAACCACTCCAGTACCACCCATCAAACCTCTTGGACCAATAAATTGGGAACACATGATTTCTCCATGTCGTGTGCAAATGCCCTGTTCACATTGCAAGGAGAGAAAGATACTCCTTTAATTAAGTGCTGAAACAGGCTGCTTCAGCCCGCTCCTGTGAAATTAAAAACACCCAGTTCATCACTACCTAATTCTCCCTCAGCTATTTATGTTGATTCTTGATTCTTTGCTGCTCTTAAATAAGTGAGTTTTTCAATTTCAGATAAAGAACATTCTAGAAATAACTTTGATTCTTGTGAATCAGAAGGCTGCCTAAAACATACCCAAATACATTTTTTTCCCTTCTCCTTATTGCAGCTATATTAGAGCAGTTTTAAAGCACATACCTTCTAGTCACTGGTAGGACCTGGGAGGTGTTTGCACATTTTAAAGGTGGCAGCCCTGCTCAACTGGCCACACCTGCACTTGGCTTTGTAGCAAGGAAGGAGCTGGGTTTGTAGGGAAAGGCTGGTGTGAAAGTAGTGTGCTGATGCTGCTTTTATGGAGAGCTGTAAGCTGAGGAAAGGCTGAGTTGGGAATATATTGCTCTGTGAGGGGGCTGGAGCACTTCTGAGCTTAAGGTAGAGATCTTTTTATAGGGTGATGATGTTAAACTGAGCAATGCTGCCTGGATGAAAGCTGCTGCTGGGAAGGTGCCTCCTGAGGAAGTGGAAAGAGTGTGGGGAAGCAGTGAGGACTGGAGTGTAGGTGCTCTGTAAAAGGTTTCCTGGTATCTCAGAGCTTTTTGCCCTTGGAAAAGGGGAGACTACTGAGAGCCAGAAGTAAGAATGAAAGCCTTGGCCATGTGGTTGTGCAGTGAGGCTTCAGAGGCAGAAGAATGAGGCCTGGTGAGCTCTGCCTGGTGCAGCTGGAAGGCAGCAGCAAGGAGAGAAACCAAACCTTGTTGACTTGGGCTCGGTGAGAGATCAGAGGTTGCTTTTTCCTCAAGAAAATCCTCCTTTGAAAGTCTGGGGTCTTGATTAGTCCACTTGCTGTTACCTATCTACAAATGGCTCCCAAATGAGATCCACTTCAGCTCCTGGAAGTGATGCAGCATTAATAGGTAATTCAGATTTGTGAGTGACTCTTAGGGGCCTGTGTTGGCTCTTAGAGCCCCAAGACTTGTTTGGGATGATATCACTGTCTGCAATACCCTTGGCAGGGATGATGGGCCCTGGATGGCTTTATTTTATGTACATGTATACAAGCAGGTGCATAAATAGTCATTAATAACCCCTGCAGAGCTGTGGTGAAGCTGCCAGTTCTGAGTGGCTCAGTGTGCCCACTGCCCATGGCTCACCAGTGAGTGCTCCCTGCAGCTGAGCAGGAAGGAAACATGAGGCTGAGTCTTGTGATGCACTCTGATATTTGAGCCTTTTGTTAGACTGATGGCATGCTGTTGGGGTAATGTCTGTGAAGTTAAAGCTTTTATCAGAACAAGCAGTGGTGCTTTGATTCCAGTACAAGGAGGATGTTGTAAATTCCGGGATATTGCAGGTTCAGGGAAAGGGTGACATCACTTAGACTTGCTTTTTAAGCAGGTTCACCAAATCTGCAGATGTTTACTGGTCCAGATGAGTTTGGAAGTGTTAAGTGCCTGACCTTCATTTCTGTTGCACTTTGAAGAATTAAGGCAGATGTTGAGACATGCTGTTGTTAGTGACCAGAAGGAATGGCTTGAAATCCTTAGCTCTAGGATTTAAGCCTCCATTTTTCTTTAGTTACCTAGCTTAATTAAGATATACTTAATTCCTGGAGTATTAACTGTGGCTTGTCATCATCACTTACAAAGTTATGGTTGTTATTCCACAAAAAATCTTTTTTTGCCTTGCAAAAATCCCTTCTCACTTTTCATTGTGGGTTCAATCTCTGTTTGATCCCTGTACAAGCCATTCACTTAGAGTTGGACTCAATGATCCTTGAGAGTCCCAGCTCAGGATAATCTGTGAAATCTGTGACCTGAGCAAGATTTTGGGCCACATATTAGGTAACTTGACTGAATGAAGAGACTGGAAAAATCTGAGTACTCAAACCAGTGAGTGGTGGCTGTAGCACTGATGAACTGAGTTGCCTTCCCTGTCTCGGTGCTTGGGAAAGCACCAGAACTCTTCCCTGCCTTTCACATTCTGAGCTGAGGATATGTTTCCTCCACCTGATTTTTTTGTTACAACTCTGTAATACACTGCTAAATTAATTTCTGGCTTCTGCGTCATAGATACCCCTTCTTTCATTATAAGAATGAGGGGTGGGAGTTGGAGGAAAATGGGAGAGACATTTTAAAGTTATAGGATCTTCCCTCTCTTTGTTCCATTTAATTGCTGTAGTCCACTGGTATTTAGCCATCCCTCCCAACCCATGGAGCTTGCAGAGTGATGAGGAACACAGTCTAAAGATTGTTTGGAATTATGTTGTGCAGTCAAATGTCTAGGACAATGGAAATTCTAGGGATGTTTTGCCTGCGCTGGGTGATGCCTGTTGCAATTAATCCCTCCTTTCAAAACAGATTATGGTTTGGGCAGACAGGGGATAGAAATTGTTCCTCCAACCCAGAACTTCTGAAGTTATTCTGTTCCTTTGTGGATCAGCAGGGACACTGAGCAGTGTATCCATGTGTCACTTTGTGACTTATCCTGACCACTCCTGAACTCCAGGCTTCTTGATGGACTTTATTTGGTTTTGTTGGTTTTGCTTTTTATCACAATTACATTGTGGTCTGTTAAGATGGACTCCCACAAACCTCTGATTGAGCAGGAAATAATTTTTGCCTGCAAATCACTGAATCTACTTGAAGACAAAGGAGGGTTTGTCCAATAACAACATCTCAGTAGAAGTCTGGGGAGCTTCTGGTGTGGGGTGTGAGCCAGCCTGTGGATGGGCTGGAGTGCAGTCTCAGGCTGTCTTGTAGCTGTTGCTGCCTCTTCTTGTGCCACTCCAGAGTGATGGTGCTGTATCCCAAAACCTGCAATCCATTAGGAAGTTCTGACTCCTTCCCTAGAAATGTATATACACATTCTGCCTCATTTTGTGCTTTTTCTAACAAATATTTTGGCTCAAGTGACAAATGCTGAGGTAGGAACCTGTCCTCTTCCATGTCACATCAGCTCCAGAGGCTGGGGGAGGCCTCTGCAAAGAATTTCTTCATCAAATAATTTTCTGGAGTCTCAGCAGAACAGCAATAAGAAACAGAAATGGTGGGAAGTATTCAGTGTAATGTGCATGCTGTAATGGAGGAATAATGGTGTTTGACAGTTGCAACTTAAATGGAATGATTTTTCTAACATCATGACTTAAATTTTGTGGAATTTTTGGTCTTGGAAATGTTCAAGGCTCAACTAGACATGTCCCTGAGCAGCCTTGTCTAATTACACCTGCTTTGAACTGAAGGTTGGAGTAGATGACTTCCAGAGGTCCCTTCTTACTTAAAATATTCTGTGATTTTAATAAGAGTATCCGGTACCTTGGTCCCTTTCTCTCTGTGTGGTGTGTGATATATGTTACACCATTTTGGCAGGGATTTTCTGAGTCATTGAAGTCATTTATACCAAAATAATTCTTGAAAAGATTTATAAATATTATATCACACTATATCATTTTACTGTGTGCTGCTCTCCCTATCAGTGCTTGGCTGTATTCATGGCTGCTGTAAATCACTTTAGCCATGTGGGTAGTTAGATGCAACACTTTAATTTAATTTCTTTTATATATTCACATCTGAGCCATGTTTTCTTAGTACTGTGTCCAATGTGTGGTGCTTAAAAGGAGATTAATGGTTGGGGATTATCTATTAGCTTTTAAATTCATAACGAAACCTCTCTTGAGCTTGGGCTAAGGCTCCTCAGGGCCAGCCAAGTAAAATTCAAGATTGCCTTTAATCTTTTCCTTATTGCTATTATGATTTAAAGGTTCTCTGTCTACGTGAGAACTGGGCCCTAGGATGCTTTCATTTTCAGAAAGGACTCCAAAGAACTCATATAATGTTAATATCTTTCAAGATGGTGAAATGTCACTGATTTTTTTATTGGCAGAGAATTTGGCCTATTCTGCAGTGGTTCAGGGTTGACAGATTGAAGATCCAACCTCTGCCAGTTGGCTGGGAGGGAGCACCAAGCCTTGGATGCACATAATCTTGTGGGAACAGTCTACTTCTGGAAATCAGGAAATATTTCCTTAAACTGCTGATTACTTGGAGACTTTACCACAAGGAGGATAATTCACTTGCCTTGTTTCTGTTCCTAAACAGCTGTTTCCTGGCTGTGGCTGGACACAGAGTACTGGGCTGGGAGGACCTTGGGTTTAGCCCAGTCTGGTTGCTGGTATTGCTGTGGCTGGAGCTGTGCCTAATCATGGTTAGCAAAGGAGGGCCCAGACAAATGATACAGCTGGGGAGTGAGGGAGGGTGGTTGAGGAAGAGTGATGGAGGTGGTCATCCTTGACTGTTGAAATGAGGCTTAATTGCTGCTGTTCAACGAATGCTGCTGCTGTTCAACACATGTCACAGGCTAAAGTCTCCCCTCTGATTTTAAGGTCTTAATCCCATTGCCCTGACAATCAGCAGAATGGACATACTGTGGGGACCACGAGATGTCAACAAGACACACCCACTGGCCACATTTGGCAGCCTTTTTTGAAAAGTGAAATAACAAGCGCCAGAAGAGCCAAACCAAACCTAAAATGAAGACAAAACCAGAAGGACCATCCAGATGGGTGTGTGTCTATTTGAAACAGACCTTTTTTCAACAGGTCTCATGACACACTTGTCCCAAACTGGAGTCCAAGTCATCAGGTTTATGGTAACGAATGATTCAAAGCGAGCAACTCCCTCCCCTTCTCTCTGCCCAGGTTTTTTGAGATTTCTATGGTGAGATGAAGGAAAGAAGAAAGCTAGGGCTGTCTAACCTCAAACCTCTGATGGATAATTCCATTACTGGTGATGGATAGTCTGCTGTGGGCACGCCAACCGGAAAAGATATCCATTAGGTGGATATATGTCTTAATTCAGGGTTTTCTTAGACTTATTTGGGGAGCCCAGGTCACTCTTCTAAAGGATTTAATGGAGGGAGGCTTTCAAAGCCTGAAGATCTCATTGTGTCCCAAAATACAAGGACTAAGGTGATCAGGGACCTGTCTCTATATATTGCTGAACATTTTTTATTTACTTTTTCAACTACTGCATGACGATGAATATGTATAGGCAGTTAATTCTTTATAACTTTCCATTTTTGTGTACCATTACTTAGGTAGAACTGATACTTTTAAATTAAACCTTACTTTTATGAAGTTTTTCAGAGTAGAAATCAATAGTTTAGTTGTCCATAACCAAAACTTGTTAGATCTTGTAAATTGAGGAGCTCTCAAGTTTTTCCTCTGTATTGAAATATTAGCTAGAAATAAAACGACTGCTGAACGTTTTTAGTTCAGTCTGACTGTTGTAGCGTTTTCTCCGGCTTTCCAATTCTGCCGTGGTCAATTAAGGATCACAGCACTTGCCATTTCAACTGAAGTTTTGTAGCTGTGGCTTATTAAAACATGAGAGGGTTTCCTCCCTAATATATTGATGTCTTGGAAGCTTCTACTGTGTGCTCTGCACCCTCAGCCATAGAGAACAGAGTGGGAAAGCAAAACTTTCCATCAGTTCATGACATGTGGTCAAAGTCACATTTCAGCATGCACTAAACAGATCCTATTCTGTTTGAGTTGGTTGACATTCAGGGATGGAAATGAAATTATAAAAATCATCCCTTATTCATGAAGTCACAGAATGGCTTGGACTGGAAGAGGCCTTAAAGATCATGCAGTTCCAACCCTCCTGCCTTGGGCAGGCACATCTCCCACTGGACCAGATTGCTCCAAGCCTTGTCCAGACTGGCCTTGGACACTTCCAGGGATGGGGCAGCCACAGCTTCTCTGGGCAACCTGTGCCAGGGCCTCACTTCCCTAATGATGAAACATTTCTTCCTAATATCTAACCCAAACCTCCCCTTTCTCAGTTTGAAGTAATCCTCCTCCTCAAAAGTCCTTCTCCAGCTCTCTTGTAATCCCTTTAGGCACTGGAAGCATTTCTAAGGTCTCTCCAGAGCCTTCTCCAGACTGAACAACTCAACTCTCTCAGCCTGTCTTCACAGGAGAGGCTCTTTTTGCCATCCTTAACTTCAGTGGACAAGGATGTATTTCCTTAGGAAGATGATCTGTATTTGCAGACGAGCATGTTTGCCAAGTACTGCTGTAATTAGAATCATAAATATTTGTTTTTGATTGAAAACCCAGTAAATATATGTGTATAACCCATATAAATGGCTAGAGGCATTTTACAGCTGAGCAGATGCAGCCTTGAACTGACCTTTCCCAAAAGATCTCCTCTTTTTCTGAGAACTAAGTCATATAGTTAGAACCAGAAATAGCTGCTGCTCTCTTCACCTTCCAGGGAGCTGAAGATCAGGGCAATGAAAAAACAAATCAAAATGCTCCCCAAATGTTCAAGGTTGCCTGAACTTCTGTATTGAGAGAAGTCCTGGTCCAAGTCTTTGCACCCCAGGCCCCTCTTTAATTGCAGGGTCGGTTTGCACTTTGAAATGTTTGTTTCTTTCAAATGGGGAAGGAAAGGAGCAGAGCAGAGGGGTGGTTATTTATGATGCCCTGAGAAAGGGATTCTTCTCCTTTTTCCTTAGTTTACTTTAGGAATTATACTGCTTTTATTGTGTTTCTGTTTTTTTCCTTGCTTCCCAGATATGCACTTTATCCTCTACTGGAATTTAAATGGGCTGTTTCTTTTCTACCTCTAGAAGTCATCTTGGTGCTTTACAAATATGACTGCTCTCACTTGATTTAGCAGCAGCTGAGATTCATCAGGGTGTGATTCAGTTTTGCTCTGGATTCCTTGTGGAATCTTCACAGTGGCATCAATAGTGTGGTCAAAGTGTCTTCTTGGTTCTCCTATTTCAATAGAAATGCAGTGCTCTCCCAAAAGCCACTGAATTGATGTGGAGATGGATTGTTAAGGTGCTGAGGCAGAGCTTTGCAGTCAGGTGACTCTTCTGCAATTTGGGTTCAACAGCAGCAATGCAGGAAATGCTTTCCCTGCTGCTGCTGAGCCTTGCAGGGGGTGTTGGTAACACGATGAAATTGTCCAACCTCTGTGTTATAGGACTTAGATTTTCCTGAAAAAAAAATCAAAATTTTCATATTTCTGGAAAACTTCTGTTAAAGGTGTTACAAAATCATTCATCAATATCTCTTTCAATGGATTCATCAGCCATTTCTGAATGAAACCAAATTTCTGTGGTTTGTATTACCATGAGGTCACTAAGGCAAAACATTTAATGTGACCTTAAAAAATAAAGGTGCTGGGCACACCCATAGATACGATGGATACCTCACATTACCTTATATTACATACACATCTTGCTGACCAAGGGTGCTTGAAAGGCAAAATCTGGTTTTCCAAACATTTAAAAATACCTGGCTGGAAAGTGTGGTATAACAATAAAACACCCATATTGAACATACTTGTGGTGAAACTCTTCCTCAGAACTGAGGGTCTGCAACCAGACTTGAGGAGAACCCAAATCCTGAGAAGTTTCAGGTACATCCATTTTATGAATGTGTCCATGGTGTGGACTCCATAGGTGACCAATCTCTTCAGAAATGAAAGAAAAATTTTAAAATGCAGCTGAGAGGGATGCAGTTCTTCTAGGGCATCCTGTGACTTTGAGCAGGAACCAACCAAACTGTGTCACTCATTACAGATTTTTCTTTTAACCTGTCCTTAATTCTCCTAATGGTGGATGTTCCGTCCAAGAAAAACATTCTTGGGCTTTACTACTCCTTTACTTCCAATGTTTTCCTGAATATGTGTAACTTAATAATATTTCTATTTGTTCTGACCACCATGGATTAATTCTTTCCCCTTTTTTCAGCAGCCCATTTCTCTTCTCTTTAAGCAACCCCAGTTTCACAGTCTTTTTTGGCAGCTCATGATTTCTGAACTTCAGACCATTCCCATGACTCTTCTCTGGAATTTCTCTAAATGGTCCAAATCAGGGCATAATTATTCAGCTGACGTCTTGCAAAAGCTGAATGAAGTGGGCACTTCATATGCCTCACAGTTTTTACTCCTGGTTATGTGCTCCAGGATGATGGTTACGGCTTTATTTATTCAAAAGCCTGGTTCTCTTCATGCAGCCAGCACTTCTGCACCGTCCTTACCTCTTCTTCTAGCCATAAATGAGTATTCCCACTTCAGTGCAAAGATATTGCACTTACTGAATTTTCTTGGATATTGTTTTTTGCCACATAATTCATTAATTTAATTTGGAACTCTAGTCCTGTCCTCCAAGGCAGATTCCCTCCTAGCAGCAACGCCATCCATTTGAGTTATAATGTCTGGGCCAGAGGATCTACATGAGTTGGTACCAGCTTAAAAGTTGCGAACTGTGGTTAAAATGCAATTTAGAAGTCCCATTTTGACTTAAATTCCTGGTCAGTCCCTACAGGAAAAGTGCACCAAGAGATCTGCATCACATTTTGAAAAGGAGAAAGCCGAGGCCCAGAGGAACCAGCAGCTTGTCCAAGGTCACGGAGGAAGATGGCAGGGGAGCAGGGTCCAGTCCCAGCTGTGTCAACTCCCAGACCAGGGCCTCAACCACAAGCCCATCTCTCTGCCCAGCTGAGTCTGTGTGTCTGCCTCCTGGGCAGAGCCCAAGCCCTTGGTGAAAGATCAGGATACAGTGTAAGCAAAGTTGTGTTTATTTTAAAATGTGGTCCCGCGCAGGCTCTGCGATGTCGGCATGGCCGCGGAGCCGCCGGAGATGTCGGAATGCGTCATGGGGTTTGTGCTGCCTCGCTGTGTGGATAAACCCTGGGACAAATACCAGTGCAGCCAAGGCAGGCTTTAGGAAGCAGGAGGCACCTCAGCTGGAGCTGATTACCACTTCTGTAGATCCTGTGGGCTTGGGGGAAATCTGGCGCATACATGTTGGGAAGAGTGGATAGTAAGAATAGGAAGGAATTAGTGGTCATAGAGAGGTCAGAGCGAGTGGCACAGCTTGTTAATATTAGTTCTGAGGCCAGATGGGCTCCTAAGATATATTGACTTTGGGAACGGTGATGCACTGTTCCATTTGGATACCTGTCCTGTGAATTGTCTGTGTGATTTGACTGGACCAGCTTCATAGGGATGTCAGCTGTAAGATGTGCCTTGGGAGCAGAGAGGTGATTATGCCCTGCTTTGTTTTTTGGCTTGTTATCACAGGAAGTGTATGCCTACTTCTCTGGTGGCCTGTCTTGCAAACATTGTTGCAGTACTGGGCTCTAGAAACATGAAGCAGATGTGGGTGAAGGGTAGAGTTTTTGACTAAAATAGGCTGGTTCTTTTGTTGGGGATGAATCTTAGAGAAAAAAAAAAAGGGACATCTAATTCAAAAAACATACTTGATTATAAATCCAGGAAAAGAAGGCAAATCTTTAAGAAGAAATGTCTAGTAGTTAAGTGATTTGTAGGAAAGATCCTTTTCCAGTCCCCTTCATCTTGGATCAGACACCTCTAGTTGATGATTTCTGTGGAGTGCCAGGGTTAAACCTGTGCTGCACAAGCCATGAGTGATACTGGAGTGTTCAAAATGGTCAAAATGGTAGGAACGAGAGGGAATGTTGTTTGTGGGATGCTTGGGAGAACTATCTGCGTTCTAAGACCCTCTGAATAGGAGAAAGAAAGAAAGAAGGGGTTAATGCAGCTTGTGGGGAGACAGGAAATGTCCCAGCTGGAATTGATTAAATCTGCTGTGTAGCCTGAGCTGCTCAGATGGGAGACACATGGCTGAGTGAGATGTGTTGCTTTGCTCCAAAGGCTGTCTTATCGCTAAGTGGGCCTTGAGCATTGGTTGGAAGTCTCCCTCCATACTTAGGATGGATCTCCTGGGCTATCAGCAGAATGTCAAACCCCATTTGTTACCTTTTCCACGCGAAAGTTTCAAATGCCCAAGGAGAGGCACGTGAAATAAAAGCTGTGTGTTTTTCTGCATCTGGCCACCAAGCCATTAGAGGGGTTTTAGAGCTGTCTGATGCCTGCCCATTCCTTTCTGCCTCTAGGTAGAACAGCGACATAAAGTGTGAGGCAACCTGGGCTGTTCAGAGATGGGAGAAGCACTGGGACAGCCCTGCTGTCAAACTGAGTCTTAGAGCTTGACAGCTGTCAGGGCAGTGTTAATTGTGGCTGTATCCAATTAGCAGGGCCTGTGACCTCTGCATGAAGTCCTAGCTTGTGAGCAGTTTCAATTTCTGCAAGTTTCCTCTGAGTCATTACAGAAGATCTGTGTTTCTTCTAAACCAGCTCCAGCCATGGGCATAATCCTGTGTCGAGCAGGGATTACTGCCAGGCTCTATGGGGAGCCCTTCCTTACAAACAGCTGTGGGACAAACCATTGTTGCTATTTTACTTTTAAGAAAAGTATTTTTTTATAGAATGCATCCTTAACTAAAAAAAAAACCCCAAAACAAAAAACCAACAATTTTTTCTTATTTTTGCTGTTCTTACATATCTCAGGAGTTTCTAGAAACATTCCACACCAGGCACCTGCTTGGCTAATTTTCTCCATCTTTACAAGGTGTCTCACAACCTCTGTCAGATCCTGGAATTTTTTCCTGGGGCTCTGTCTGGAGCAGCTGCGGTGCATCAAGGCTCATGCACTAAGGCAAGGCTTTGATGTTGCTCCAGTGATACTGTTGATAACACCTGATTGTTTTCCATCTAGATCTTCTCAGAAATTGATCTTGATCGAACACATGTTCGGCCCTGTAAAACTAGATAAAAGCTCCTCCAGTGGGGCTAAAACAGCAGTTGCACAGCTTTGGGTTTGTTTTCTTTAATAAACTGTTTTTCCTTTTTTCTCTCTTTCACTGGGGGCTGGGAGAAGCAGCAGATGTGAGGAGAGGAGGCTCATGCTGGGAAAGGAACCAATCACGTTCCTGCTGATTAGAACTGCTATAAAGAGAGGTTTTGCCTTTGAGTAGGAGCTCTGGTATTACCATAAGAAAACTGCAGCTGAGCAGTGTTCAGTGGCAGGTTCAGTTCCAGTATCTTTTGCAGTAAAAGGGCTTTTTTACCAACCTGTTTTCTTTGTTCCTTAAAGAGCTGTCTCTCTAATGATTCAGGCTTTGTGCCAGACCTTGGTGATCTGGAAAGAGAATGAAGATTTCATCTTGAGCACATGCCCTGAAGTTCTGATACTGCATGGATTTGAGCAGGTTCAGGTTTTCCTCAGTTCTGGGAAACAAAACAGGACACCTCTTCTTGCCAAAGGAAGGTGGGCCTTTGTTCCTCATCTTTAATTACTGCAATAGTCAGAGGCTGTTGTTCCAGCTTCTATCAGTGCTGAATCTGACCTGGGAGTAAAATGTGCCTGCGTAGCTCCAGCTGGAGTCTTTCTGTCTTTTTTATTTTACTCTTTACCTTCAGAGCATTTTTGAGGTGGCAACATTTACACAACGATAACCATGGAATTTCAGAGTCATTTCTCCAGAATGAAACCCACATATTTTCGCTTTGAGGATCCATTCTTATATATGTGCTAGTCTCTGTATCCTTTATCCTTCATATTGAAAGAGTGGAAAAGGTCACTTATGGGGAATTTGATGGGGAGAAGGGTGCCAAGCCTGCCACAGACAAGGGAAATGATTTAGTGGTTCCCATAAGGTCTGTTTGAGAGTGGATGTCTTGCTACCAAACCCAAAGGGAGGATGAAATTCTCTCCTGAGCAGAGGGTGAGCACAGAGACAACTTGCCACTAAAAAGGGCTGGGTTGAGCCAGAAGTGATCCGTAGGCCCTACTGCCAAGGGTGATTCCTATGGAATGGTACTGCTCAGGATAATTAGAGGTGGCAGTGCTGCTCCGAGCTGGCTTTCATCTCCCCAGGCAGTTCAGGACATGCACAGCCTCAAACCCTGCACAAGTTCAATTGCTGTGATCCGGTGCTGCCAAAACCAACGGCAAAGCTCCCATCTTGGCTTTCATTACAACAGGAGCAACATCTGCAGGAGCCCCCTGGGATATGGACTACAGTGAAGGCTGCATTACTGGGAATTTCTCCTGCATTTGTGAAACGCAAATACCTACACCATAGTGTGAGGCTAATGCTAAGTTTTTGTTGTTCTGACCAGAAATTCCCATTAGTTTTGAAATGCATGGGAAGATTACTGGCAGCACAGGAAAGAGTGTCCTGCTCTGTTAATTTTTTAGCATGCAGTAAAGCCTGAATGTGTGACTTCAACTTTTTTTCCCCTGATGGAGTTTGCCTTGGCCTGGTGACTGGACCACTTAGTTTTCTCTTCCCTGCGACTTTTATCCGGGTTCCAGCACTCTGGCAAATGCATCTTAAATATCTGAGGCCCTTGAAGTTTTTCTTAGACTTAAGTGTGGTGACACAAATTATGAAAAAGCTTTTGCTAGATAATTATTCAAGCCTTAACATCTTTAAGTGTTTTCTGATGTTCTGCAGCTCAGTATGAGACTGGCTTTTTTTCCATGATCTGCTTTTGTGGAGATCTTGACATCCTCTGCTTGCTTGATGAAACAAATCTGGACGCAAAAATGAATCTTTACAGAAAACATCTTTGGTTCCCTTAATGACCATGATTTAAATACCACTGATAATTAGATTCTAAGTGACTCAGAGCAGATTTTCAAAAGACCAGCAACCTAATGATTGAATGGCTGTTCCTATTGAAATAATTCTCAAAAATGTGCTGGTTACTAGAAGATGATGAGAAAGAACCTGAAACTTTTTAAGTAGATTTTGGGACTTGTACCCAAAGTACAGCTGATGTAGCAATGCCTTTGCAGCAGTGCTCTGATAGATGAGTTACACAAGCTGGGACTGATACCTGGCTGCGAGCAGGTGAAAGCAAAGGTGGTGTGACCCCCTGGTCAGCCAGATCAAGGAGGGAAGATGGTGGTCTGAACTACTGGGTAATTTTCCTTCTCTGCCCCAGTGCTCTCTCTTCTGCTGCAGCAGCATTTTATTAAGGAATACTTGCTGCTGAAACCAGATGAGACTGCACAGCCCCATGGGAGGAAAAGAAGGAAAATAATTCCATTTTGAGTTCTTGCATGCTATTAGTGCCACACAATGGGAGGGAGTGGGTGAGACTCTGTATAGCTTTGCCTAATGCTGTGGGTCATGTAACTGAGGTACTCAATGGCCTGGCCAACTGTAATGGGAAGAAAATATTATGAGATTCTTAGCTCATCTTACCCCCCAGTTGAGAATAAAGTCCCTTTCTTTACAGATGAGCAAACCCAGGTCCAAAACAGGGAATGCATTTCTGCATAAATGTGGCTTAATGGATAAGAGAATGTAACATTTTATGTGTGAATCAGCATTCTGGCTCCCAAAAGGTTATTCAGCTAGTCTAAAATATAATATGCTTGGAACAATGACAGCATCCCTTCTGTTATATTGTAGATACTTTTGCTGTATTTTGTTAAGGATCAGTGAAAAATGAAACATTACTCCTTAATCCCTGAAGAGCCGTCTAACAGAGCAGTTGAAACGCACAAGGAATAGCTATGAAGAAGAAAATAATGGACTGGCTGTGTAGCCCAACAGAAAGTCTTAGGTGGCAACTCCTGTTTTGCTATGAATAGCAATTTCTCTGTAGGCATTTTATTTTGTGTTGATCGAGGGTAGTAAAGCAGCAAAATTTTGTGCATGGCCAGAAGTCAAACTGATGGTTAGTTGTGTACACAAACAGAAAAGGTTTGCTTTCTACCTCTGCCCTCATAAATCATGAAGTGTTTGCAGTGAGAAGATGAGCCCTAGTGCATGGAAGGCAGAAGGTCTGTATTTCTGGAGGGATCAGAAGGGAAAGGCGTCCTCAATGCAGGGATCACAGACTTCTCTTGTACTTTTCTTTAGGCTTTGTTGGCAAGGAGCTAAGCAGATACCATTGTGCTGTTTGGCCTTGCAGTGTGCCCGTGTAGCACCTGGGGAGAAAGGTTCAAATCTGCATAAAGCAAAAAGGTAGATGGTTCCTGCTGGGATTATCTTGGGAGTTGGCATGTCTGGTTCTCCATGGGGCTCTGAAAACTGTACCCTTACCAGCAAAAAAGTCAAAAAGGCTTCTTTCAAAAAACTGCTGAGATCTGCAATGCACCCTGAGGTATTCACAGAGGCAGGACTCAAGGATGGGTTGCATTTCAGGAATACATTAGAAACATAAGATCCAGTGATTTATTTCTCCTCAAACCCCCAGCAGTAGCATTCCTAAATCACTTCTGTGCTTAAAATTCTTATCATTAGGCTGTATGTAGGATTGTTCTAAGGCACTGCTGTGCCTTTTGCTGCTTCCACAGATATCAAACTTTGGGTCAGAGGAGGATGTAGAAATTAAATGCTGGCTCATTTTTCCTCTTGAGAGAAGCTAAGGGCTACTCAGAGCCACTGCTAGTGCAGATCAGTGTGCAGAGGAGCTGTCACCAGCTTAATAAATTGACTAATGCTGCCTCCCTTTTGGCTTGGGAGGACTGGGATCTGGAGAATCATGCATCTAGCCTGTGCCTAAAAGTTAATTTTGAGCCTGGGCCAGATAGAAGCAATACCTTACTCACAAACTAGGAGTGTCACATGTTGTTCTGCTACTTTTTTTTTTTACTAGTATTGTGGGTCTCATTAAAAGGTAAACCAATATCAACCCATGCTGTTGACTTGACTGTGGTGTACCCTAAATTTAGAGCAGATGCCACAGTATGGTATTTGTACTGTATCCTGGCCAATGTTTACTTTTAATGATGCCATCTGTGTTTCAGTGTTGCTCTCTTCCAAATGCTTTTAAAATGGGTAAAGTAGGGAACTGATGTTTAAAAATTAGTTGTAATGTATTTGATATAGTGGCTATTACCAAGGTGTGTGCAGAGTTGTTTAACTCAAGGCAAAAAACTGCAGGGAGTTAACTCTGGCAAGCAGGTAACAAAAATAAGTAATTAACAGTAGGTTTTTGCTTTTAAATAGAAAAGTAAAACCACAAAACCTTCCTGTCTCAAATGGAATAATAAATTTTTAAAAATCATTACAAAACAATCAATCACAAAAAGGGAATGCTTAAAAAGGACCCTAGACAGCTCAGAGGGGAGAGAGAGCTCCACATTTTGGACCCCAATATGTGCAGAATGATCCATCCTTTAAGAAACATGCTCTCAGTCAAGCAGCATCTGTCAGCCTGGGGATGGTGCTGCTGTTTTAGCAAAGCTGTGCTTGAACACTGGTGGGCAGATGGACCTTGCAGCTTCAGGATTTGGGGCAAGCAGCTCTAAAGACGCCAAAGGATTTCTTCCTTGTAATCCTTCTGGGGAAAAAATGCATGTACACTCCCCAGTGTCACCCTGGGTGTTATTCTGAGTCTGTTCCCTCCCTTGGCTGAGTTGGGAGAGTGGCCAGCAGGTGAAAAGCTGCCAGTGCCTCTTCTGGTTCCTCCAGCACAAAGTTTGTCTGGACTAATTGTTGTGATAATTGCTCAATGACTGTCTTGCCAAGCTTTATGTATGTTGTTGACTTATATCCTGCAGTTTTGTAATACTTTGATCCAAAGCTATAGCCAGATTTGGCAATGTGAGTTTGTGTATAGTATCATGCAAGTGTAAGTTCTTTTGATTTTGCAATTGTCCAGCCTTGATTAAAATATAATGACTTTTTAGTATAATAAGTAAGCAAGCTGAGCATTTTAGAAAAAGAAAGAACTCTAGAGAGGAAACATCTCCAGAGGCTTCTCCAGCTGCCCGTTCAAACTTTCAATGGTCCATAGAAACTGCAAATAATACTTAAGACTGATACTTTTTGCAGGCACTGAAGGCATCCCATGAGCTGCGTTCCAGAAGGGAGAATGTTACCCTGACAGGATCCTGATACAAATACAGAGTTACAGGGGCCAGCACTGGACAATTCTTCAGCTTTTTGTGCTTTTTCTTGGCTTCATAGGTGGTCTAGATCTAGACTTAATGGGAGCAGTTATGATATTTTGTCTTGTAGATCTTGACATAGGTGGGAAGACCAAAGAAAAAGGATTTTAATGCTTGCCAGCAAATTAGAAATGTATATACAAGTTAGAATTGGAAAACAGACATGTACTAAAGGGGTGTAAAATGCTAATCAGAGGTCTGGTCAGGACTGTTCTCAGGGAGTTAACAAGAAATATGCTTTTAAGTTGTTGTTATTGGTTTGCTGAATGGAGTGCATAACTGCAAGTTTTGAAACTGAGAAAAGAAAGAAAATAATTCTTCTTTCTACAAATAATACTTCTCTGATCTGCTGTGCTCTGCTAGACCTGGTTTTGAATGGAATAGAAGGGCTATACACCTTCCACAAGCAAACCCTTTAGTGACACATGTTACACAGAAAAATATGTGACCTGCAGGGATATTGGGATTACTGCCACAAAGTCTCACTGTTGAGATGGTGTTCATATAACAGCAAATTCCCTTGCTGTATTTCCAGTAGGAATTGCTTTGGCATGGCTGGTGTGCTCCATGCAAAGAATTGTTGAATTGTTACTATTCTACTCATAGCAGTTTTATCTCAGGAAGCTTTCACTCTGGTAGTTGTTTATAAGGAGAATCTCTCAAAACCCAGACTTAAACTTCCTTTTGCTTCTTAGTACTGTCTTCTAATGTTGACCTATTTGTTGTGCCAATGCTTTTGTTGATCTACCACACAGGGAGGTTCAATGACCCATTCTGGTCCCTTCCAACCTTACCCATTCTGTGCTTCTGTGAAATGCTTGGATCTCCATGTGGAACAAGATGTAATCCTGAGCACCTGGCTAAAGCTCACTTAAAATGTTCCTGAGATGGCTGACAAGCTTTGACCTTGTGAAATGTTAAATTGTGCTACGCTCTGCTAGGAAGTGAAAATCAGTGTAATTGATAAACTTTAGAGAGGAAATGGGATACCACCACAGAGTGAGCATTTCTGTTGGATGATCTCCCGTTAGTGGTGAAATAAAAGCTACTGCTTGAAGAGGAATGTACAGGAGGTCAGCAGATCCCATGTAGCTACTGCTGATAATCTCAGCACTGCTGAGCAGTTGGTGATGGGGAAAAGTGAACTTGAGGATACCCCTGGCTCCTTTCCTGAGAATTTAGACAACCAAATTGCTGTACCCTTGCTCAAAGCTGGCTGTGCATCAGGTGCAATGGGTGAAAAATCACTTCTTCCAGTTACTGCTAAGAAACTACACTCTGCATGGCTCCCTGCTTCTTTCTGGATCAGGCAAATGTGAACTAGATTTGATTAAACTTTGCTGGTGTTACTTAAATAATAAAGTGTCTTGTTAGATTCAGTGGGCAATGAGACTGATGAGAATTTTCCTCTGAGAGGGGCCTGAGGCTCTCAAACCAAGGGACTCTTGGCAGGACATCCAGTGCATGGCTTCACAGGCTTTTGTATTTCTTAAAAGCTAGTGAAAGAAATGAGCCTAGAAACAGCCTCAAGGACCCTGTCACTTCACTGGATTTGAGTTGCCAGACAATAAAGTGAGAAGTGTTGACCCTGGGTAAGGAGACAATGAGGGCTCAGCCCAGGTGATTTGGCTCTGGGCAGGACTCAGATGCTGGAGGTTGTATGCAAATGCAGTGCCGGTGGCCAGCGGGAGTGCAGCAATGAGTGTGCTTCCCATTAGCGTCTGTTGTTACACAAGAACACAAATTACTCCTTTGACAAATGACATGGGTCCCCTGCCAACGACAAGTTTTGTTCTATGTCAAAACTGAGACATTATGCATTTTTTTTTCTCATATGTAAAAAATTATAAGTCCTGATTTTTCTTCGCTACGTGGTTTATTTCTAGCCCTGGCTTTTGACATGGAAGAAAGACCCCGTAGGACTGGCCAGCTAAAAGAAGGCCTTATTTAAATGGGGCTCTTGTTTATCTTTGGCTCTTTTGGGGAAGTCCTGATGGCCCAGTGAAGGTTTTTTCCCAAGATTTGTGCAGTCCAGCCTATCATCCATGATCTGAACAATTAATAGCAAGGTGAGCTAAATCACCTGTGATACCAAGTTCTGCGGGCAGTCACAAGTGGAGCTATCAGCTTATAAAAGTGCAGACAGATCTCATGACAGTGACTGATAAAGTGAAGTTGAATATAAAAAAGTTCTCTGCTCCTTACTGCTATTCTCCAGCCTATTCCAAACAGATCTTTTCCTTTTCTCAGCAGCTGGTTCTGAGGAAAAGACACTTCCGAGGTCTTTTAACGTCTGTAGCATCCAATTCACTTTGGTCTTGCAGCAAATTTTCCTAGATCCTGCTCTTTTACTGGAGAGTGAGAAGGCCTCTCCAGGCCGGAATCTGGCAGCAAAACATCCACCAGCACACTAACATCAAGTGTTATCAGCTGCCCTATCAGTCAGGTCACGTGCCTTCCCACTGGCTTTAAGGGCTGATATTTGCTGTGGCTGGAAATGCAGCTTGTGGGGAGGGAGCTGTGGTTGTTATCTCAGTACTATCATCTTGTGGGTGTTGCTGAGGCCAGTGTCAGGATAGAGAAGGTGGGGTCAGCCATAATTAGCCCTTCTCCAGAGGTAATGCAGTTAATGCTAGCCTTGGGAAGGGAAGGAGATGGGAGCGTTTGGCCGTTTTGATGATTGTGCTGCCTCTCCTGCCACCACTGACTGCTGTAGTTTGGGCAAATGCATGTTCCTGTTTGCAGTTCAGGGGCTGCTGTGTGGCAAATTGAGAACTGAAACATGAGCCGTGGTGCTGGTGTGCTCCTTTGTGTGCAGCCTAACCTTGGTGTGAATTGTATGTGCAATGTTGTGTCTTGTTTTGGTTTTCTGCCTTCCTCAGTTGGTACCAGGATGTTGAGGATGTTTAAGTAGCATCAAATGTATTTTTCGGTGCTAGAGCCTTGTCTCGCTGCAGATTCTGCAAATGTCACTTTCTCTTGCTGATTGCTGTTGAGACTTCTGACCAGCTGCTGATAGACAAAATCTCTGCGTGATTTGTTACAATGGCTGGACTTAATTCAGAGCAGAAATAGATCTCAAAGAATTGTTGTTTCCCCTTGTTCCTAGTAAAGTGTGCGTAGAGCTTCCAATGCCCACGAGCACGTATGGCCGCTCGGTGAGCGACATCCTGCTTGGATCCGTCCTCCTCGCCATTGATCCCAAATTCTGTGGCTGCTGCTACTGTGGTTCGTTTCCTCCCTGCTCCACCCACTCCAGGCTGCTGCTGGTGGTCTCCAGCTCCATCCTTCCTTCATCAAAGACCCAAATGTCCATGTTGCAGATGGTGTTAATAATAACAATTGTGTCTCCAACAGTGCTAATGGCCACGGGCTTCCTTTCATCCGTCTCAAATGTTTGAAATGCTCTTCTAGCGCCGACCACCCCTTTTTCAGGCGGCTCAGCGGGGTGGTTTTGGCTGCTGGCAGGAATACCAGCAGGCTTAGTGATGATGAAACAGAATCTTGATTGCAGTACCCGGCGGGTTCCCTCTTCTCACTCCCTCCTTGCTGCAAGCTGTGGACTGACACAGCAGCTGAGGCAAGGCCTTCAGCTGTGAGCTCAGGAGCAGCCCATTGACCATGTTGGCCTATCCAATGTGAGCTCAGAAAAGTTTTCTTCGAAAAAATGAATGTATTTCTAGGCTTTTTACATGCTACAGGGAAACCCCTGGAAATGAATGGAAACTTGAAAACTGCTGCCTCTTTCAAGTGAAGGTCACGTCTTGATTTAGGAACAAACTTCCATTTTCATCCTTTTTTACAGTTCTTCTGTTTCTCTGACCTTTTCAAACTCTCTAAAACACATCCTTTCTTTTTCCGGGGTGTGAGAGTAAGACTGGAAGGATGGGAAAAGTTGCTGGCTCTTTTAGGAACAGCAGCAGGTTTTGAAAGGATAAAACTGCTGCCATAAAAAAGGTCAATACAGCCTTCAAATCTCTGAATATTCCAGCTAAATCAATAAATGTGACATTCCTCTGGTTTGTGTCTGACTCAGTGTGCAGCACTATGAGACCTTCCTTTGGGCAACATTTTCAGCCTCCTGAGCCTGAATTATGGGAAAACATGAGATAGTTCTTGGAGTTGTCACATAGAAAACTGGGCCAGGAGTCAGCTGATCAAGACCTTAATTTAGGCTTTTCCTCTGCTCTGCTTTGTGTTCATATGGATAATTTTCTTTCTATTTTTTTTCTCACCTCCTGAATCATGTCTGGATTCACAGTCTCTGATCTTCTCTGATTTATTTCCTTGGGCTGCTTTGGGGAATGTAGTGAACTGGCCAGGATATGCAGGTTTTCAGGTGGTACCAAAGTGATATCACTGACCAAACAAGAATGACTTTAAAGTACAATGCCCAAACCATACTGAAAAATAAATCCCCCAAACCAACCCTGTCACTTTCTGATCTTCACAATATCATGTCCCTGGTGAAGATTTTATGGGACTTATTTATGTCTTATTGGAGAAGGGAGATTTATGATAATTAGGTAAGAGAAATACTATTTCAGTGTTTCTGCAGACTTGGAAACTGCTGAAAGTTAAGCATGACAGGTCCCAGCCTTAAGGAGGACTTGGATTTAAAAACATATTCAGAAAGGTGTCCCCTTTATTTTGTTTAATCTGGGCACTGCATTGCATTAAATGTGTGTTTTCCTAGTGACCTTTTTTTAAATTGAAAAACAAGTTTCAAATGAGAAGGTGTCTTCTGAATGTTGATGGCAGATGCCAACCTCAGTTTGAAATAATTGCAAATTGAGAAAGAATGGGTTGTCTTTTTGAACCACAAACTCTAGAGAGGAAAAGTAGCAATAATGTATTCAGTATTCATTGCTGACCCCAAAACTTCCAATAATGTATTCAGTATTCATTGCTGACCCCAAAACTTCATACAATCAGTAAATCCTCTGCTCAAGGTAATTTTTTACAGTGAGTTGAGGCAAGCAAAGTCTTCTACGAGAGGAGTGGGAGGGTGGATGGCATAAGGCAGAGCACAAAGGTCATGATGGGTTAAAACAAAATGTTCAGGAGCATTCAAAGCAATTCTTATTTTATGATGGTCTTTGCAATCCTCAATTCAGTGTCATTCCCTCCAAACTGGAAGGTGAGGGAGAGGGTGGATAGAGTCACAGAGCGCATGGAGGGATGCCCACATAAATATTTGTGCGTATAAATTATTTTTTTTGCTGCAGGCCTTGTGCTTACCTGGCCTCCAAAGCCCTTGCAATCTTTCTCCATGAGCTTCTATGGAAGCTTCCATGAGCTTCTATGTTCTTCTGCCTGAAATGTTCCCCATCCAGCACACAAGGCTTGAGCCTACAGGCCAAAATACCAGGCAGCATGAAGAATGGAGTTTCTTGACTGAGGATTCGAGCTGTGTCTCTTTAGGGAGGAAGATTGAGTGCTAAACTGCTGTCCCTCCACGGGGGCTTTGCTGGAGCTGTGAATTTCCATGCTCCAGAGTACCAGGCTTCATGGGATTCCAGATTCATCTGTTCCAAAAAGCAAATGACCCTGATTTGAACTTCCTCCAAGCCTTCCCCTTGTTGCTCGAAAGCCTTTATTCCAGCCAAGTGAGCAACAGTTCAATCCCACCCCTTCTTCCTCAACCACCCCTCCAGTCTCTGCAAACTCTCGTGCATCATATCAGATACAAGTATACATTCCATATCTTGAACCAAGCCTTGCTACTCCTGGCGTTTCTGACAGAAGGAATTCTGGATTGGTGTGTGAAAGGTTTTGCTGCTACTGGAGAAGGGATGCCCCAAGAGCTGTGTTGTGAGCAGAGATTTCACAGCAAGGATGTGGAGTTTCCAGAGCCAGATGGCAAGGATTGCTCATCTCTGCAGGGTTTGCCTGGGAGACAAAATAATGGAGGTGCTCCTGTTAACTCCCTTGGATATAAAAATTTAATAGAGAGACAGTGTTATTTCTTAGACTGCTCCCCCATCTTTTTGTAGGCACTGGCTTTGCTCCTTTTCTCATTTTGGGGGTTTTAAAATGTTTTTTGTTGTCCCCATATATTCTTCATTCTGGCTCTTTACCTGCTGCTGTTGGTTTAATCTTTTATGTGAATCAAGAAAGAGGCTGCACTTTAACTGAGCAATGTTCCCATTTCCTTCCCAGCTTCCCCCAGAGTATACTCGAACATGAACAACTCCATTCTCAAACTGGGTCTTTCCTCCCCTTTCTTTTTTTGGGAATCCTAACACCAGGCACAGTCAATCCCTTTTTAATCAGCATCAAACCCTATCAGTGCTATTGGAAATGGCTTCTGCATGAAGATGTTACAGTGACAAGATGGGAGTCTACTTAGACCTTTATTTTATTGTGTCTTGCAAAATCTCTGATAACTGGAAAATGGAGAATCTCTGACTCCATTGTGAAACTGCATAAATTCATAACTTAATGAATTGTAATTAGCGGCATCGTAATGGGCTCCATATGTTAGTAAGTCATTTAGGAAGAAATACAGTTGTTTGCCATTCTGCACAGCACTGACAAATTAGGATTCAAACCATACAAGCCTCTGTCTTTCACAGATCCCTTATACAATGTGTTTGTCAGGAATGTACTCGTATGAAATGATGTACAAAGCAGGATGCATGGAGCACTCCTCTCTTGTTTCCATGTTGCCTCTTTGTATGCAGGGGACTTGAGGATGTGCATTCCTGGCTCTGTGTTGCAGGAGGTTCCAACCATCTTGAGGCTTGGATGAAGGAGTGCTCAGGCTATAAGTTACCTTCTATATTTCAGTACATCCTGCACTTGGAAAATAACTACTTCCCAGGGAGAGAAGTATTGTCTAATAGATCTGGTTGTCATGCCTGAAGGTGCTGTATAAATGACAAAAAGACATATGTTTGTATAATCTTCATTACTTTTAACACGACTCAATATAATTTCACAAAATGTTTCATTTATTTTTATTTCAAAGATTGTGACAGTTAGGATTTTGAAGTACAAGTTGCCATCTGCAATCAATTTATGATCTCTCCCTAGTGCAATTGTGGAAAAAAAAAAAAGAAGAAGAAGAGGGGAAAAAAAGAGAATTATTTGGAGTAAAAAGCATTGAAAAACAAGTAGAGTGGAGTAATAGCACATCTGTTTTCATAAGAAATCATGGAACCTGGTCCTTTTTCAGTGTGGTATTTTACTACCACATGGCTTTAATCCTACATCTGGGCCTGTTGTTTTATGAAATATTTCCCACAGATGATGTCAATTATAATTTTTGTCCCGCTCGTCAATTTACGGACTTTTGGAATAAGACAAAATGAAACAACCAGAAAAAGAACAACTTATGTGGTCTACTCTCTGACAAAATTATAGCTGTGTGATGCACTTCTAAAATCAATAACTCTGTTAATGATTAGCAGAAAACATTGCTTAGTTTATGAGCAGAGATGTGGCCCACACTCGCCAGATGTTTGGCTCTGAGTTGCATTCTTGTTTGCTGTGTATTTACCAGCAGATGTTCAGCAGTTTATTTAATACCTCTTGTATGAGCCAGTAGTAGGCCTAAGTCTGTGTGACATTTATAAGCCATCTGCCAGCAATACAGGTGGAATGCTTTTATGATTTCTCTCTTTTTTCCAGTTATGATCTATCAGTGAAACCGCAGATAAGTCTTTATGGATTTATATAGCTATTAGGAAATAGAATCCTTATCTTCGTAGGAAGACCCTAAACTGCATTCCTCAGCAGATGCCTTTTAGGCTAGTCTTTAATTATTATTTTTATACTTAACCTGCAGTACTATGTGAAAGATCTGATGAAGCTTTCTTCCTCAGAGATATTTGAGCTCTTTTTAAATTTAGCTGCTCCTTCAGGTATGAATGTTCTGAAGGCTTATGATCATTGGGGTTGGAATCTTTTTTTGAATTGGCCTTTGAAAGCAAAGTAAAGATTCAGCTTGTGTTCCCAGCTTTCCCAGAGGTGAGGAGTGTTTGAGTTTAGGGTTTACAATGAGCTAGACTCAAATTGTTTCAATGCAAGGGCATGCACAAATTTCAGTGCTGGTTTTAGTTGGAAATGCTCATGGGGTCTGATCCAAATCCTATTGAAGTGAAAGACTCTTGCTGACCTCAGTGGGCTTTGGATCGGGTCCATGGAAAAATGTTTCTATGAAAAGAATGCATTTACTGTGGCCCTGATTCAGCAAGGTATTAGAGCATGCACAGAGTTTCAGCATGTGCATGGTCCTGTTGGCACACATGTGGTTATTGTTACCAACGGCTTGTGTTGCTCCTTGAATGGCCATCAAGTACCTCCATGTGTCCAACTTGGGTTAAGATTCTTTTCCCTGAGGAGCAGGGGTCAAGAGGTTTGGTCCCCAAGCTCTGCAGAGCTTTGGGAATCTGCCCTCTGTAAGGGAAATCCATGCAAAACCTTGTATTCCTGGCTCAAGGCTATCCTGACTGGTTCTCCAGAAGCCTCGCTGGAGTGGTTAATAGGGTATTTTCTAGCTTTAAAGGGCATATTGGACCAGATTGTACTTCTAGAAGTCCCCTAGGAGAGATGGTCAAAGAAATGCAGCTGGAAAACTGCAAATAAAAAAGATAACTGAGGCTAAAGCCAGCAGTAAATTGTAGAATCTTACCACAAATTATATCAGCACATGAATTTAATTTCTAGATTGTTCATTAATATCATTTGGATATGTACATGCTCCTCCTGAGTGTTTGCCACAGTATCTAAACTGGTACATAAGGAACTACTTTGGTAGTGAGTTAAAAAATGTTTATTGCTCTATTAGAGGAAGAAATATCAGAAGTAGAGGAGTAATGTGGGCAACAGGCAGAAATAGCGTAGCCGTTCCAAAGTATATGGTAATTGGAACAGTCAGTGAAGTTATCACGGGCTGGTGAATGTTCTGGCTGTGGGAGGTATTGCAGTGTTGTCTGGACTTGGTTCCTTTCCTTGTCTTTACCCCCCTTGTGCCAGCCCTGCTCAAACCTAAATCAGTCTGGTTAAAACTTCAAGTATTCCTTTTCAATAAATAGTCTAAGGTTAGTGGAAACCATCTGCTGGAGGTGGGAAGAGTCAGGTCTGTGAAAATAATGCTGAGATATTTCTTTACTTGTTCTAGTTGAAAGTGTCAGCTACATCAGTTAATGTTTCCACTATAGTGAACACACAAACTTCATGAAGCTTCCAACCTCTGGTCTCAATTCAGTCCATGACAAATGTGACCTCTGGATGTACATAAGGGTTTATGCCAGCAGTGCTTCTGTCTCTCTGTGCTGCACCAAGGCTTACAAGAGAGCCTGCTTTGTTGATACTCAGAATGAGATCTAATGGTTGGTCAAAATCAGACAGCTTCAGCCTGGGGTGAAGGTGAAGTTTCATAACAGTAATGTTATTCAGCACTGGAACATATTAAGAAAATTTTTAAAAAAGAATTTAAAAAATTGTTTTATCAGTGCTTAGGAGTGAGGTTGAGGACTTAATTTGGTTTCTTGCAGTCTCAAAGGTGCCTAAAAGTCAAGGTTTCAGAGAGACCTGAGTGAGGCTGCTCTGAAATAGCAGAGCAGGTTACTCATGCCCTTCTGGAGGAGCCAGCAAATGAGATCCCACCCATCTCCTTTGCCCAGCACCCAAAATAGCCCTAAATATCATGCAGCATAAGCAAACTTTGTCTGAAGGACACCGGTACTGTCATCTGGATACAGAGAGAAACTATTTGGGATGTGGTGGCATCCATTCCCTTCTTGGGGAGAACAGGAAGATCCGTACGGGTTTCAGTGTGTTCCTAACCCTGTTTCAATGGAATGCTGTAACCAAATCTCATGTTTCAGGGTTTCAGCCTGCGGGACTTGGGAAGGATTTATTGTTTGCTTTCCTCTGAGGCACCAGATTTTTCCCAGCTGGAGACATGACACTGGAGGTAGGCCAGTGCTTGGACGTGGTACTTAAAATCCTCTTTTTGCAGAGGACTGGCTGGTCAGAATTGATTTGATTAGCAGATTTAGGAAGAAATTTTGTTCTGCATCACTTGGTAAAGCCCAGAACCAGGACAAGGTCTTTTGGTTGGAAAAGCAAAGCACAGAAAGCCCCGTGATGTGGCAACTTGAAGGAAAAGCAGCTGAACTAACAGTCAAAAGGTCTCAGTGGTAAACAGGACTTCAAGGTAAACAGGACTTCAAGGAGAGATGCTCGAATCCAACCCAACTGTGAGTTCAGTTAGGTCTCTTCCAGCCCTGACTCCTCTCTGTCTCAAGGCTGGGCTTCACTCAGAGTCCAAGGAATGGTTTTGTCACACTAAAATAGTGACTCCCAGAGAGCATTTCCCTTGGGGAGCCTTGCAGCCCTTGGATGGCCAAGGTTGTGGTGCCTGGTTTTCCTGCTGCCCCATAAATGTTTGTTCCCCTTCCTTCTCTGGGAGTCACACTTCTTGGAGCTTGCCAGGCATTGGAGTGACGAAGCAAGAATCTCATCAAAGTTGTCAATCCATCCTTTACATCCAAAAGCAACCCCAGGATGCAACTTTCTGTGCCACAAAGTAAAGCCAGGCTCAAAAATACATTTAGTCACTAATTCTTAAGGGCACTGACTCAGTGCCGTGTGAGAGGCCTCTTACCAGCCCAGATTGCTGTCAAAGCCTGCAGGATTGGGGTGTTAATTTCAAAACCCCACAGAAATGGAGTGCCCAGGTCTTCTAGAAAGCTTTGGAAGTCTGGCTGCTGTAGCTAACTGCACTCAAGCTGTATGGGAGTCTGGAATAATGCTCAACAGCAGGATCTGTTCAACCAGCTGAAACAAAATAGCTGTCCTGAAACTGCCTGTTGACAGAAATCACAGGTTTTCAATTAAGCTTACCTTGAAAAAGAGCTTGCTTTCCAGGGAAATCTTTTTCTTGAAACCTTTCTTGAAAACCAAAATGTTTCCATCTGTATAATCTGAAAGGTTAGTGTGGGAATTTGCTGGTATTCTTCAGCCTCAGCTCCCCATTCATTTATCTAGTGTGTGTTCCACCAGGAATTAGGAAATGAAACTTTGGTGATGCAGCAGCTTTCATCTGGAAAAAGGAAAATCAGCTGTATCATGGGGCATAAAGGGAAATGAGAGCATGAGAACTGGAATTCCATCTCCCAGGACACCATGCAGTAGCATTTCCTAATGGAAATATTTTGGGTTTTGGTTGAAATATTTTGGTATTTGAGTTTCAGCCAAAAAATTGAAATTTTTCCTTTGAAAAATTGAGATGAAAACTATTATGTATTTCCATTGAAGTTTTGCCCAGGAAAAATCAAGGACTTTCCAAGCAGCTCTACAGAAGATCACATTTTTTTGACCATTTAAGCAGCTGTTAGAGTATTAAGATGGATGCTAAAGGCAAGAAAAATAATTGAAAAGGCAGTCCATCAAAAAAACAATGAGGGCCAACTTTTTTTAGAACAGTGCTTCAGCTGTGGCAAGGAATAGTGTGAATAAATGTGCCTCTTAAGGATGAAATTGTGCAGAAGAGGTTACGAAGGCTTGTCTGCTTTTTCTATTCTGTATGTGCTACTGTTTGTCCTTGGTCTGTGTCAAGGTACATGTGAAACCTGGAAAATGTTGATGGGAATGTGGGCTGTCCTTCTGCAGTGCTTTCTCCATCCCTCTTTCCTCTTACCATTGCCAGCTACAGAAAAGAGGAGCTCAGGAACTAAACTCTGAGAGCACACTTGCAATTTTTACTTTATCAGGAGATGTATCTGCCTGTTTAGAATATCAGCAGATTGGCATGGCTGTTGTTTTTCTCTGTGGGTGCTTTGTAGCTTTGACGTGTTGGAACAGGTAAGTGGAATAAAGCCTAAATACGGACATCCCTCCCTGCTTTGCTGTTTGAGGCAATTAATTACTAACAGAAGGGCACTCAGTGGTGAGAGTGAGTGACCCACCCAGGGCTTATACAAGGTCCAGAAATTTTACAGGGATCCCTCCAATGTGATTTGAGTTGCTCAGTGATTCCCCCTGCTCTCTGGCCAGGTGTGAGCCAAGCCAGCAGTGCCTCTGAGTGTTCCTGCTCTGATGGCACACCAACAGCTCACACTCGCTGGGAGCAGAGCTTCTGCTGTGGCAAGACTCGAAGGTGCAGGAAAAGGTGACCAAAAAGAGGGCAAAGGTTTACAAAGAGCTTATCTTTGTGGAATATTTGAGTGAAATTCAGTCATTCAACTTGTGCAGATGCAAGTCCTTGTGCGAACGGCTTCATTAAAAAATAAGTCTTTCTCTTCTTGAGACATATCCCCAGTGTACAAGGAAACCCACTAATATTTCAAAGCTTTAATGATCTATTGTGGTCATGCCTTTGATAATTATGGTCTTTGTAACTCCTGACACAGAGTCAAAGCCATCCTTAAGGCATCCTGGCCACAAAACCTGTTTAATAATTTCTGAAGTTGGTTGTTATGGGTTTTTACTTGACATAGCAACAGCAGCTTGTGCTGAGTAAAATGCTGCTCAAGAAAATGAAATGGTGTCCATCCATGTGTGCAAAGGCACAAATGTGGCCACGCAACATCTACCCCTGACAAAGAGACTACATCTTTTTTTATACGGCAGAAGGACTCTTGCCTTTGGTTTAAAATATTTCCTTTATGTAATATAGAACCATCACCAAGCAGAGAGGAAAGCTCTGAGATTTCGCTAAAGGGTAAAAATAGCTATACCAGTGCTCTACAGCCATGTTAAACCACCAGCTCTATCCCAAGCTCAAATTAAATAATTTACAATGATTTACCCTCTACAGGATCCCAGTTTGCTGTCTGGTTCACCCAACATCTTGCATGATCTCTTCTTTTACTGCTGCAAGTGGATGACAGGTGTATCCTAACAACCTGTGCTGTGGATCTGCTGTAGGAATTCATATACTACAAGCAGTATGATCGTATTTGTGGGTTGTAAATTAATTTCCTGCCTGGATTTCAAATCACAGAATGGTTTGGGCTAGAACAGACATTAGAGACCATCTTTTTCCAACTGCCCTGCTGTGGGCAGGGAGATCTTTCACCAGACCAGGCCCCATTCAGCCTGGCCTTGAACACTGCCAGCGATGGGGCATCCACATCTTATCTGGGTAATCTGTTCCAGTGCCTTACCACCCTCATGGTAAAGAATTTCTTCCTGTTATCTTATATGAATCTGCCCTATTCCAGTTTGAATCCATCCTCTCTTGTCCTGTCATTCCAGGCCCTTGTGAAAAGTCCCTCTCCAGCTCTCTTGTAGCCCCTTTAGGTTATTGGCAGGTGCTGGAAGGTCTCCCCAGAATCTTTTATTTTCCAGGCTGAACAACCCTAGCTCTCTCAGCCTGTCCCACAAGAGGGACACTGGTTTTTGGTTTTTTTTTTTTATTTTTGGTTTGGTTTTGGTTTGTTGGCTTGGTTTGGTTTGGGTTGGGTTTTTTGGTTTTTTTTTGTACTTTTTTTTTTTAGAGAAGTGACTTACTAGGCACAGCTAATTGCAGTTGGTGGTAGAGTTCTTGCAAAGGAGATAGGTCCTGAGATAATCTGGGTAACAGCATCAGACTTATCCTCTGATCACTTAGAAATGCCACTGAACCTGTGAGTGTTTGTGACCTCAGCATTTGAGCACCACTTCAAAAGCAGCTTCTCCATCAGTGCCGTGCCTTCAAAGCCTGGAACACATGAGAGTCACTGATGGTGATATGTGATATTGCAAGTGAACTTCTGCTACTATGAGTGACTCAGTGCCACAGAGCAGAGAGTTTTTATTGAAAAAGCTTTACTACTAAGTGCAGGCACTGCTCCAGATGCCTCTGGGACATTCTTTAGACAGAACTCATCATTCACCTCTTGGAATTAATTTGTGGATGAAAATTTAATTATAGCAATGCATTTGTAACTTTCTGTTCTTTTCCCATTAGGACATGAGGAAAATGTGGAGTCGGTAATAACTGAATGCCACAGCTTTACCCAGATCATAGCTCCTTTGGGACACTGCTTTGTGCTTCCAAAACAGAGTGCAGCTTTGCAGTGTTCATATCTGCATGGAGATACACAGCAGCGTCACTGAGAACCATGGCAGCCTGAGCAAGTTTTGGTGGCTTTAATGTTGTCTGTGATCTTCCTTCTGCTCTGATCGCCTTAGTATCACTGAAAGTGCCTTTTGCTTTATGTCTTTTTTGGCCCCTCCTCACTCATTATGATCAAGCAGCTTCTGTTTGCCCTTGTTGCATCCCCAGACACTGTGCTCTTGGGAAAGGTAAGAAGATGTTACAAAAGATATCAGGATGCCTTAAATCCCCCTTTGGGTAGTCTTACAGTTGAATTTTGGGAGGACGAGAAACCTCTTCATCATCACCCTCCAAGTTTCGGATTTAGCAAACTGCATCTGTAGTTCTTACCATTTTTCATGCTGTTTTATCAAGTCTTCCAGCAATGTACTCTGTTTACTCTGTTTTTCCCCTTCTTGCTGTCCCTGACCATGTTCAATGTTAATTTTCCAGTCATATGAGTTATTCCATTATATGTTATGCCAACTAACCTATAATTTTGATTATATATTGATGCTTTCAGTTCCTCCTTCCCATTTCCCATGCTACTTGCCTGAACATGCACACATCAGCAAATCGACCCTCCACTTCCCTTTCTGTCCCTTGTCTAACCCTGTTATCACTACCCACATTCCCTTCCCAAGGGTTAGGCTTTTTTTCCAGGTCACCACGTTCTCCCTGGTTGCCCTGGCATTACTTCAGCAGTCAGGCACACACACACAACCCAACCCAGGCAATCTCTTCTCAGAAATTCTCAGTAAACTGCTTTTGTCTGATAGTTCTTTCCACCCACAGAAGAGTCTGAGAAAGAAAACAAAATTGAGAAAGGAGCCGGAGAGTTTAAGAAAAATCCTTGGGGTGGATGGGGAACTCTAGTTGTGTTTTAAGTGTTTGTGATTTGTTGGGGAGCTGCTGTGTTCAGGCTGAGTTATTGGAGTGCTGTAGAGCCCATTGCCTCTGTCAAGCAGCTCTAGGAGGTTTTATGGTCTGTCTTGCCCCAAAATTATTGCAAGTGACATAGAACCCCTTGAAATGGAGCATTTGCTGGAGGAGCAGCGCTAATGACATGGGTGGTCTGGGGATTACTGAAGTGACTTTGAGTCATTTTAATTTTCCCTTTTATATCTACCTGTGTGGCCCTACAGGAAGGAGAATAATGAGGGAAGCACTCATTAAATGTGGAAAAGGGATCTAGTTACCCATTTTCAGGTGTGTCGATGTGCGTAGATCCTGGATGGAAAAAACCAATGTATAAATGAAGGGAAAAACATGTTAAATGTGTAAGTTTGAAATTCTGCAAGCTTTGCACCTGCCTTGCAATGTTGACACGTGACAAGCAGAGAGGGGAAAATTGGCTGAACGATGCCAGTAAAACACTTAGAACCTAAAATAGTAGTGAGAATTTTCATACAGCAACAATCCATGTACTTGTAGCAGGCCTGAAGGGTTTTCTGTCTGCTGGGGAAATGAGGCCTTTCAAAAACAAAAGGTTTCCATACATCAAATATGTGCATGATCTCTGTTACTGTGGTGGAGAAACCCGGGACAGCATTCCTGACATTTCTGCACAGGCATCTTGGGGTGGGAGTGCCAGTGCCTTGCCTTCCCTGCTGCCATGTGCTCTGGGAGCAGTGATGTGACTTGTCCAAGCTGAGGAATGCAGGTGTTGGGAATTCCTCACTCAGCTGGGGCATCACCTTGCCCCATTCCCCACCCTTCTGTTCCTGGGATGGATGTGGGGCTGGATTGCTCACAATGGCCTGACTCGACAGCCTCTCCAAAGCTGTGCCCTTCATTCATCATGGGACCTAAAAATGAAAATAAAAGATATTTTTCAAGTCATGGCTGCTAACAAGTGTGTAGCATCTCCCATATGATACCTTTTCCAATCCATATACCATTTTCCCCACATTTTTCACATGGTTTTCACTGCAAGAATATTAAGATAGCTCTGTTTTATTGAGTCTACCTGCATCGTCTGTCCCTTTTGAAGCTCCTCTTTACCTCAGTGCTGCAGGATCAGGCACCCTCAGTGAAGACTAGGCTGGCTCCAGTTTCTATTACATGGCTCTCTCTGCATGGAAATGCAGCAGCAGGTAACACAATAAGCAAACACAGGGTAGGAAAATTGTCCAGTGCACAAAAGAGATCCTGGATGACATTAAACAAATGGCCCAAAGTAGCTTTAGAAATGGTTTCATGCATCTCAGGCTGTTAGCTGGTTTATGTTTCCTGTCTGGAATGAAGACAGAGACGGGGCAAAAGAGTCAGGCCTTGTTTATGCTCATGTGTTTATTGTATCAGAGACATTTAAGTAGGAGGATATGACAGGTTTTCAAGGGGACAAGGTATGACTCAAATCCAGGTGCAGCTTATTTTCCATTAAATGCATCACTTGCCTGTTAGACACAGATTTACCCGCGGCCAAAACAAATCTTGGCAAACTTGGCATTCTTCTTACCATAAATGAATGGCATCCCAGCTTGTTATTGTACAAATATAGCAGGTGTTGCTGATCTCTGCCTGATAACCTGCTGTTTAAAGGGAATTATTTAACTTTTACTTACAGATAAGTGGGCTGCTAAACCAAATTCATCCCAGGTGTAACTGTAACTATTTTTTTTTTTGGTTCCTAAACTAGATTCTTATCCTAAATCTTATTTGTTAGAACTGGACAGATGTTACTGTGTTCTTCCTAAAATAATGGGTTTTGAGGTGGGTTTGCTTCAAGGAGTTAAGCCTTTTTCTTTTCCCTTTTTTTGTTTTCCTCCTCCAGTCCTTCTGATGTGTCCTATTCATGCATCGGTCAGAACTTCACATTCTTTGAAAAATAGACAGTGTGCTGTGGACATGCCATGAATCGAGGACACAAATGGGATTTCAGCCTGGAAATGCTCCTGTACTGACTAAGGTAAAAGAAAGCTTATTGGAAGAACTTGAAGGAATTCATTTGCATAATAATGAATATTCATTTATTATGCAAATGAATAATAAATAAAATATATTTATTATTCATTTGCATAATAAATATATTTTAGAAATCATTGTCCATTGAGAAATTAGATTAACATGGACTGTTTTAAGAAGCACCCAAGCTCAGGTAATGCTGTAAAACCTAAGCTAATGAAGAGCTGTCTACAGACCTTACTGATTTTTAAATTTTTTTGCTGGATGGTGGGGAAATGAAGCAAACACAGATACTGGCAATTAAATCCAAGGGAATGGTATTTCCAGGTAGCCTGCCAGCATTGGGTGCTGCATGCAACACAGCAGATAAGATCTTCTACACTGTTTAAAGATATTTGAACACTCCCAACATTTTTGCATGTTTCCAAAGAGAGAAATACCACAGACCTGAGGTTACGGGTGTCTGTGCTGGATTTGATGGGAGGGAACAGATCCATGCAGCCACCCCATGGCACTGAATCATTATTTCCAGAAATGCTGCCTCCTGAGTCAGTCAGTAATTTGGGGGTATCCACAAGTACCCACTCACATCCAGTGGAAATAGAGCTTCTGCCTGAGCTACTGTGCAGTAACCCTTTAGGAGCTAAGGGTTAATGCTGCCTCAGTGGGCCTTTGGTTATGCTAAAAACTGCTCCCCAATTACTCTGTGGATGGGGACAGCTTGCCTAATTTGCCCTTCTACAATCTGGATTCTGGTAATGGTTTTACAATTATTTTGAGCTCCATCTCTGACATGATTCATCAAATCAGTGTGTAGTGGAGCCCTGCTTGGTGTTCCTGGCTTTTGTGTCTCTTGGTTTGGTTCTGATGATCACTGGTCTTTCCCATAAAAGAGTTTTGGAAGGGTTTTTTTTTTCCCAGAAAAGGATGAAAGTGGAAAGGATGTGTCTCTCAGTGCAGCTTTGTGAATGAAGATATGCCACTGCTGCTGGCTGCTAAATCAGTTTTATTGTTGTATGGGCTTTAAAATATATACCAGCACAAGACAGACTTGATTGATTTGTATTTAAGGGTTATTTGTCCAGCTGTTATGGTGGCCTCTCATGCTTGAGGCTATCTTTCCGAAATTGAGACTGATTCCTGGACTCCAGAGCTTCACAAACAGCAGCCAGGAGAGACTCTTTTGAAAAGCACCATAAGCCTCAGTTTATAAATACACAGAAGTCTTAGAACACAAGGCAAGAGGCCAGTAGGTGACACAGAGAAACTGGCAGTGATTTTAGAGATGAGAGAAAAGTCAGCCATTTACTTTAAGCATGAAACCTCTCACAACTTATGCTCTGAGTCAGTAGTTTGGCACTTAATGATAAAACATTATTCCTCTGGTGAACTTCCAATAGGCCAACAAAACATAGGATGTCAGCAAATGTATCCAATGACAAACACAAAGCCAGTCAATGAAGCAGAAAACTTCAACTTATTTATTTAAATGTATTGGTTTGGTGGTGTTTCTTGGGGATTTTGCATGTGTTTCTTTTTTATTTTCATTGATCCCCAAGCAACCCACAATATACCTGATCCTAAGATCTTGGTTTCTTTCAGAGGTCTGTTGCATTGTGCTGTGTTTACTGGTGCAGCATCTGAGTGCCTCCTGTACAATTGGTGATATCCTGTGGGATCTCTTCAGGGGAATGATGTGTGGCTTTGGATTCCACTGAGTGCCAAGTGATTAACCAGGGCTTTAAAACTTTTCTCTAATCTCTAACTTACCCCACTGCATTCCATATATCATTTCATGCCCTTAGGACAGCAAAGGGAGAGGGAAAAAGTACTTGGATGGTGTCTCTGTTCCCCTAGCTTGTTCTTGGTGTGCCCTTTCAGGACAGAAATTCAAATCCCGTCTTTGTAATTGGACTGGGAGATTTTTGTGTTCCTGTAGGGATCTTAGGCTGCTCCCAGATGGGAGCTTCCCACCCAGAGGCAGCTCTGGCGGTGACATTTGTGGCTTTTCAGAAGAGCTGCTTCCAGGCCCAGACACCCAACAAACTCAGCTTGAACTGAAACATAACCAAATGGGTTGGGTGTCACTATGAAAAGGCCTGACAATTCAGTTCTGGCAAAGCTCTTTCTTCTCCTGTGTGACTGATTTGTCTGTTTTCCCCTACTTTCCTTGCCAATTCATAATGGCTTCACAAATCTCTTTCCTTTTGTTGCTCCCTACTGTGAAGTCAATTAAATTTGTCTTAACTCTTCTCCTTTCTCCTGGCCAGCTTTTTCCCTGCATTTCCTTTCATTGGTGATATCCCTACCCCCTTATCTTAAGACTGAGTTATCAAGGCTGATCTCAGATGCTCTGCTTTGAGGTCTACAACTCCCTTGGAGACCTGTTGTCCTCTTCTGTGCCTTTAATCCAGTTGCTTCTTGCTCTGGGAGCTGCCTTTGTCAGACAGGACTTTTGGGGTTGTTTTTTTTTTTTTGCCTGAACCCAATGTTCATGTTGCAAAATATGTGTTTCCATGAGACAGACTGTGCAGATGGCAAATAATAGCTGAGTCCAGCCGGGAGGAAACCCATTTGTCACCGTTTCATCATCAGTCCCCATTGTGCTGCCATCAGACAACCCCATTCATCAAGACAAGTTCCAGAGTGCTGGTGTTTACCAGGGACACTGCCCAAATCCCATCCCTGAGTCCTCCCTCTGCCATTTCTAGCATTGTTCTTTATTTTTGTTTACAAGGAAAGTCTAGAAAGACTACCTGAGGTCAGCAGCCTGTTTTGCAGGAGATGTTTGATCCCTGAATGTGTTGCTGGCAATGGAGGGGTAGAACCTGGGACCTTTTCCTGGCAGCCTGCTCAGCCTAAGTGGGAATAGGTGGCTTTTGTTTACTGACATGAAAAAGAATGTGAGCTTGCAAGTGCCATCTCTGTGTGTTGCTCACCACACCTGCCAAATACCTTGTGCTGAGAGGAGCTGGGCTCCATGGCTCCTGTAACCTTTGTGGAAGCCACGGTGGGGCTCAAAAAACGCTGAGAACTGGTTGAAAAAAGATTTTACTTACATGACAACAGCGGGCATAGAGGCAAGATGGGGTATTAAAAAAAACTAGGGTGAGCAATTCAAAAGCTTTCAGTTTTGGGTGACCTGAAGAATGCAAGTAGAAGAGAGAGGCTGGAGAGTCTGTGCACAAAGCGAGGATGTGCTGAGGTGGGAGGGTTTATCTGGATACTGTAGCTAGGACTGGAGAAAGGTGGAGGGTTATTTGTGCCCACTGCTGTGGGGATTCTCTCTCGAAGGCACTGAATTAAGGAGTTTCTGGCCACGGTGTTTAGTGGGGAGCGTTCCTAACAGTGAGCAAGCGGATGCTGTTAATCAGAACAATATGGAGCAGGCAAGTGCCCTTCAGACTGGGGAGAGGCATCTTTCCTTTCCTTCTCCCCTCTCCTCTCCCTGCCCAGCATGGATGTCGTGTGCCACAGGGGGGATTGGTGCTTTGCAATCAGTGAGGAGAGGTTGCATTAATTAGGAAAGCTGCAAAGGAGTGTTCTGCATCCCCCAGGAATCACGGAAAGGGTTAGTGCTGCACCAGGAAGCTGACAGCACCGCAGTGGACCACAATTAAGACTTTAAAATATGTAACAGCATTTTTATGACATCAAAGTCCTGTTGCTGCACAAGGCAGTGTTTACGAAAAGCTCCCTGCTCTTCACCCTGCAATCATGATGTACATATTGGCAATAAGGAAGTCAGCAATAGCTATTTACTGCTCTCCTGCAGCTGTGGACTTATAACTTAGGTCCCTAATTAAGTAGAAGCAGGGCTAACCACGAAGCACACCACAGTGCCTTAAAATGGCTTTCATACTGCGGAAATCTGGTGTTTGGTTACTCCAGAGAGTGGGGTTTTTTCCCCTTGAAAACTATATTTGCACATTCAGAAATAATTATCTGGAGATTAAAAAAGAAAAGCTGTCTTGATGCACCAGGAGATCTAAAGAGCTTTTCATGGAAAGCATTTAAAATAAAAAAAATAGAAAATAATCTGGCTCTATATGGGAGATATTGACACCAGCCCCATCTTTGTCATCAAATGCGAGTGATTGTTAGCAAAGAAACTGGTCATGCTGCACAAAAGAGATCACAGTGTGTGTGTAAATCTGCATAACCTAATTGACTATCTTGGGAACGTGATCTTCAGCTGTAAAACCCCACTTTTGACAAAACAATAAAGTTAAAAAGGAATGTCCCATCATTATGTTCCTTAAATGTCACAGGAACTGCAGTAAGTGCTCTTGGCAGAGGCGAGCCTACATCATTAGTTCCTCTCCTGGTTGCTTTTAGGTTTTTTGTTCCACATGGCCTGACTTGACAGGACAACAAATAGGCCTTTGCATCTGTACACATTTATTAGTGGATTTTATCGTTGGACATCAAGGAAATTGAGTCTCATCTAAAGGTTTATGGCTGTACACATCTGTGGATTTTACTACCCTTCCTTTCAAACAAACAAACAACAGCAGCAGAAAATTATTTTTGGAAAGTACAGTTTAAGATTTAATAATCATTTGATGTTCTCAGAAGTCCTTGGCTGTTTGTCCAAATATTTGCTAAACGCTTGTTGAGAACTTCAGTTATTGGGAGGTGGGGGGGGAGGGTAGGGAGCTGGTGGGGGGAGCAGAAATGCTTCTGCCTTGCATGAAAAGGTGATTTTGTGTAATCCCAGCCTCCTCATGCTCCCAGCATAGCTGGATTTTGTTGGATCCTGTCTAGAGATGGCTTTCATTGGGAATCAGCCCTTTGTACACAACAATCCTGTCTCGAGCCAATAACGTGCAGAGGACCCCCAGGGCACAGCTCTGCCCTGTGCTGCTTTTGCTCTGCTTGTTAATAAGTGAGATTTCAATTCAGCTGATTGGTAAGAGAGAGCCTGAAAGCTAAGCTACAGCAAGGCCTGTACAGTCTGCAAGCCTTGCTCATTGAAATTCCCCATGAAATTAGTGGGATAAAGGATTTGTTCAAGATTTCCTCAAAGTGTTGCACAGTTCCTTCACACCTGACTGCAGTCTGAGCTGTCACATTTAAAGAGAATAATATAAAAAATTAGAATCCTGAGGAAGATTTTGGAAGCAGCAGCTGGGTGTAAAATGAAACAGTGCATACTTAAGATTGCAAAGGGGCTTAGACAATAATTTTGAGAGAATTGTTTTTTTGTAATACTGTGTTTATGCACAAACTACAAATGACAGCTTGTGTGCCAGCACTCTGAAATTTCACTGAAAATAATTTGAGGTTCAAACCTCCTAGTGTGTTTCATTGGAAGAGGACTGTCCAAGGTGAAATTTGAGCTCTTAAGTTAATGAAGCTTGTTTTGATGGATTACACTTTGTTCATTAATATTTTAATAGCTCACATAAGGGAGAACGGGAAGCTGATCTTCTAAATTAGGTTTTACATCCTGGGGAGCTGGATGGAGTAGGACTTCCTTCTAACAGGATATTCTTACTATCAGTCTCATACCAAGGGATGTTGTTTCATGGAAAGATCTTCATCCTACTTTATTTCAGCCTGAAGTGTTTCAGGTGAGATTAACTGATTGGTTAATCAGAGCTTGACTGGTACTAAGAGCCTGAAAAGATGGTGCTTGTTATTCACTGTTTCATAGTGAGGAAATAGGGCTCTTTCTCTGAGTAAATTTGATTTTACTCTGTTCACTGACCTATTCACTTTGAGGGACACTTACACCAGCTCTGGTGTTAAGTGGATAAAGAAATGGGATATTAGGATACTTGGTTCTTCCCTGAAGAGAGAAAGCTCCTCCCTTGCTATGTGCTCATGGTGGCTCTGTTTGGAGCCCACTTGAGGAGAAAAGGACAAAAGTCATGCCCAAAGTTTGTGACAGAGCCTGGAGTGGGACCAGGGTCTCCCTACAGATCTCCCACCTCCCCATGCTCTGGTCTGACCTCAAGGCCAGATTGCATTGTCAGTGTCCTGTTTCAGGGGTGGTGTCTGGAGAAACACAGAGCTGCACGCAGGACTAGAACAATATAATCATCCCAAAGGAACTGACCAAACTCTTTATTGTGCCCAGCAAGGAGCCACAAGAGCAAGACTTTAGGACAGAGGATGGAGCACCACCTGTGCCTTTTGCTGACATACCACAGCCAGCCCATTTTGCAGTTACATGAAGGCAAAGTCTGAGAAACGTTGCTTGCTGGGAAGAATAAATAAATGTATTTTTTTCCTATACCACACAGTGCTAGTGAAACTGGCACTGAGGTGAAGAAAGCCTGTGGCAGTCCCTCTTCTCAGTCATTTGTAAACCTTGAAATGAGTTCCCAATGAAATTGTTACTCCCCTGTGCAATGGGCTACTTCTTGGCCAGCTCAAAGAAGCCCCAGAAAATATTGCACCCATATGCGCCTTTTTTTTTTTTTTTTACATTCTCATTAAGTTTATAAAACCCACAAATTTAGACCATCTGTCCTATAAATGTTTCTAAACTACAGCAAGATGAAAAAGCTGTTCTAGCTTTTTGATATAAGCGGTCAGCAAACCAAACACAAAACCAGAGCAAAGCAAATATTTTCTTGTCATACATGCTTCCCAACCGTGACGGATGAACTGTTATTTTTGATGTGTGTTTGGATCCAAATTTTGGAGAGAAATGCCTCCTAGATATGTGCACTTAGCACCAAACCAGCTTGATATGAAGAATTCTTGTTGGGGAGGGGGAAACAGAGGGGAAAGTTGCACCACATGCTGCCCATGGTTCATATTAAAGAAGCTGTTTCTTCAATTATTCATCTTCCAACTACCCTGCTGACTGCTTTAACAAAGCCATCCCAAGCATGGACTGTGTCAGCCCATTCTCAGGGTAAGGTGTGCATGCTTCTATTCTATCCACCTGTATCTTGGATGCTAATCCAGGAATATTTATTGCCTCCACGTGAGACTCCAAAGTGGGGCTGGAGCAGGATAATGAAGAGAAGCTGTCTGCTGTGCTTGCCTGACAGGTGGGATTAAGCCCAGGTCCTTGTTTGCAAGCAAACTCCACAGCTACCTGTGCATTGTGCAAAGACTCCATAAAGCAAGTGGGAGAAAGGGGAAATCTCACTTGAAATCCTTTTTCTGGTGTTTCCATGGACACGGCAAATTCTCAGCCTAAACCCTTTAAGAATGAGAAGGCGCTGTTTGAATTGCACACCCTGCTTTGGTATTTACAGCTAAGTGGGAAGCCCTAAATCTGTTCTATGTCCAATGGCATTTTTAACTTCCTTTGCTGTTGGCACTTCGCTGCTTTGATGGCCAAATCCTCAGCCAGTTCCTGTATCAAGGAGATCATGCCTGAGCTACAGACCTGCTTTGGTGGTGTGCTGAGGAGCCGTGTATGGAGCATTGTGAAGGAGAGCAGGGAATGCTCAGTACACCTGGAAAGACATTAAATCATCCTGTCTTTCTTGTGGAGGAGGAGAAAACTGGCTCTTGAGCTTTGCAAACTGTGAGTGCTGACTTCCTGGTGTCACTGAATTCCACTTGCCTACCTTCAGGTATTTCCACAGCTGATCCATCCCCCTGGGTACCCTTTATCATCAGTAGGACTTAGAGGCAATAGTTAAACACGTGTGGCTTGTTTCAATTCTCTGTCTTGGAGGTGAAATGTGAGTTAGAATTTGTTGTTCTCTGCTGTAATTATGTGAGCATTCAGATAAACAGCGTGTTTTTTGGCTGTGGAATGCACTTTTAGTGTGATTTTTTGTGTGAAACTTATCCTCTAGCAAAACAAAATATGCCTTTTTAAAAGAAATGTATTTAACTTGTTAGATTAGAGGGATGGAGCACCTATCCCATAAAGGAAGGCTGAGGGAATTGGGTTGGCTCAGCCTGGAAAAGTCAGCTTAGGGGTGACCTGATTGCAGCCTTCCAGTACCTAAAGGGAGCCTACAAGAAAGATGAGGAGACATCTTACAGGAACCTGGAGTGACAGGAGAAGGGGGAATGGATTCAGACTGAAAGAGAGTAGGTTTAGATTGGATATTAGGAGGAAGTTCTTAACTGTGAGGGTGCTGAGGCTCTGGCACAGGTTGTCCATGGAAGCTGTGTCTGTCCCATCCCTGCAAGTGTCTGAGGCCAGGCTGGATGGGGCTTGGAGCAACCTGGGACAGTGGGAGGTGTCCCTGCCCACGGCAGGGGGATTGGATCAAGGTGATCTTTAAGGTCCCATTCCAGCATTCTATTCTGTTATCCTCCTTGTCACTTCTTCACTGTACAGGCAGCAGTTTTTGTCCATAAATCCATAGTGCAAATCCCCCAAGTTGTAGTTAAAACAAGCCCCAAGATGAGCTGTGCTCAGCTCTTCCATCTCATAGAAGTTTAAAATTTCTCCACCTTTGCTTGCCCAACCCAAGCCTGATTCCAAAATGCACTTCTCCCAAACCTTTCTTGACAGAGAACTGTGGGTTTCACATCCGGATTCTATGGCAGCTTTGCTCCAGGAAGGCAGGGACACTCTCACCAATTCCTGTGCAGCAGAATGATGTGTGCTGTCAGCATTGCCTCCAGAGGAGCTGCCCGTTCTACACCTCTAGGATTGGTCCCTCCACACTCTGCTGGGTAAGACTATTGCAAAAAAACCAAACAAATTTAAAAACCCACTGTGTTCTCCCTGTACAGTGCTTGAGATCAGCACAGCAGGTGAATAATATTATTGACCAAGGGTTAAAATGAAGTTCAAATTCACCCTGAATTTCACGGTTTCCTTTACCCTTCTGCTGCTGTGATAACAGCCTGGTCTTTCAGCCCAGGGCAATGTTCTACCTAACTGTATCTGCATAAAGCACCATGTTCCATAGGCAAGGAGCACTGTTCCTCTTTATAGAATTCTTTTTCTACTTTTAGGAAAACAAAATCTATTTTTCCGTTCTGGGTTCAAGCCTTCTGGTGTTTTTGAGGCTGCAGTTGAAGTGTTCCTTGAACAAACCAAGTTACTGCAATGAATCACAGATTTGCTGGAATTCATTCACTCTCTGTAAGGTTGGGAACAAGGTGGTAAATAATTTTGGCTAAAAGTACTGGGTAAATGAAAGAGATGTTAAAACTTTTTTTTAGTGCTTTATCACTATATTTTTGGAAATCTGAAGTGTCTAACCTAGGTTTTACCTGCTTAGAACTTTTGGCTTTTTAATTTGGACAAAGCATTTTGAGCACATGAAGAGAGGTATAAGTACCGACGAATTCCTTTGGAAAACTTAGTTTTATCAGATGCAAAATATAAGATTTCTGGTTTAAAGCAAAAATGATTTGAAATCCAACACTTCAGGCTGATGAGGAGTTACCTTTTTTTTTTTTTTTAACTTTGTCTGTAAACCCCAGAACTTGCATATGACACAACCAAGTTGGGCTTCTTATCCCCCTGGTCACCCAATGGAAGAGGTCACCATATTTCCACAGCCCAAGTTAAAACTGCTGTGGAATTAATACTGCATTCTGTAGTCTGTCAGAGAGGCTGTGCAGGGCACTGAGGAATGATATGTCCCGGACATTAGACCCTGTTTTTCTGCAGGGTCTCCAAAATTGGAGTTTTCTTAGTGACAGCACAAGATTTTAGGTTTACAAGTCAGAGGGAGTTAATAGGACTTCTGATTTCTGCAGCCTTCTGTGCATTCTAGTCTTTTGAAGAGCTTGAGTTGCATCATCAGGTTCAGATTGGGGTTTTAAAAGTTGTACATACAAGTAATTTAAAAATTGGTGAGTTAATATTCCTATATATGAGAATTTACGTGCATATATATGTTCTCACGCTGGACAAAAATCAGAATTCACTACTGAATAGCCTTACTAATCTGCATGGCTCAGCAGATCAGCAGCTATTGATGAATCAGGTTAAAAAAGAAATAAATAAAGGTTTTGGAACACCCTTAAGTTTAAGAGGAGGATTGAAAAGAAAAAAAATTTGTAAATAAAAATTTGAAAAACTGAAGCCCTCCCAAAAAAGCCCCCACAAAGAAACAATTTTGCAAAAGATTTGAAGAAATCATTAACTCTGCCCCTTTTCTCCTACCTTCCCTCAGAAGCTGAAATACAAATTGTCAGTGGTTTGCAGAAGTTCAGGCTATGTCAGGCTTGCTGCTGCAACTCTTTCTGTTCATTCATTTATAAAAAAAAAAAATAAATAAAAAGAAATTTTTCATTTCAGTTCTGTCCAGCAAACCCCCATTACACAGCTTTACTAATTCACTGTGATTTCACCACGGAGCCATATCAGGGCATGCAGCCCTTGACCAGCTGACATGAATGTCTGAACTTGACATATAAACAGTAAGGGTATTGCCATATTAATTTTAGCCAGATTTTTCTGCAGATATGTCTGGATTTAAGCCCTGGCTTCACATCCAGGTGGGAAGTGGTCCTGATGCTCTGTGGACCATCCTTGAGACTTTGGTGACTTGTGAGGGTTTTTCAGAGGAGGCTTGGAAGGAAGGAGGAGCAGATGTTGTTTTCTGCAGGTTCTTATCATTGCTCCTCTGCCTGATTGTGTGCTCCAGTGGGAAGGGTGTTTGCTGCTCTACATCTGCTTCACTTCTCTCTCAAACCCTAGATGTCCTTAATCACAGTGTGCTCAAGAACTCTTGGCTGCTGAGTTTGGATTTTTCTCCCCCATTGTGCTGAAAGAGACTAAAAATATGTGTCTGTGTGTGTGCAAATAAAGCAGAGGATTTCTTCCACTTTTTTACCACTTCTGTTTGAGCAGAGTTAATCTACGAAGATTGCTGCTTGAATCTTCCTTGTTCTTTCTCTTTTGGTGAAATGCAGTAAGAGATCCCGGTGTTTGGGGTGCCATCTGAAAATAAAACTGAACTTACATGAAAGGTTATAGTGAAATATTTAAATACATCTGAGTTAATCCATGTGGTTGAATTTTACAAGCAGAGATGCCATTTTTTCAGCTTTATTTGCTGTGTGTCAGAGCAGCCTTTGACTGCTTTGCACGCAAGTCAGTAGCTCTGGCAAAGCCTTAGGGTACTTTGTGGTGTCTGATGCCAATTTATTTCCTCACCATGGGCAAAGCTCAGTTTGAGCTGTTTTGTCTTCAGCTGTTACAGTTTTGCCCTTGTGTGTGTTGGAGAGCTGAGGATAGGGAAAAGAGCCTTACAGAATCCTGCAGCTCGTTCCTCGTGATCTTTGGACCTTCTGAGCCATCAGGTATCAAATCCTTGCACAAAATCAAACTTCTGCAGTAACATTTTGGCTCAGGTACCACAGGAACTTGCACTAATTAATAGTTTTGTTGGTTGGATTTGTCTGTTGTGCCCTCTACCTGTAGTTTTAGGTGAGCAAACCTAAAAACAGCTCAATTTTTAAAGGTGTACTCAAGAGCACATTTTAAAAAATATTGCTATTACTAAACAGAAATAATGCAAACCTTTCTTTCTGAATATATCCTCTCTCAGCAACACTTCTGCCAGGAGCCTCCACACAAGCAGAGAACCTCAGTTCTGGATTTATTTTTGGCTACTCCAATCTCCAATGCACGAGCATCCCTTCAGTTGCCAAATAGGGGAATCCATCCAAAGCTCACAGAAATTAACAGGAAACATTTCTGTGAACTTCAGTGAAATTCCTGTCAGGCTTGTGCTTCAGAAAGGCTGTTTTGTTTTTCTTGCCTCCCAGAAATGAAACAGGTGACTGTTGCAGGCAGCAGTGATAGTTGTCCTGGAGACCTGAGTCTTCTCCTGGAGGCACAGATTCTCTCCTGGCTGATCTGCCTGTCAGGTAAGAGGTTGTTCTGCCAAATTTGTTGCACCTGTAGTGTTTGCTTTTTTATTTCCCTGTCACAGGTTGGAAGAGGATCACAAGCTGGCCCTATTTTAGGTGGTTTTAAAGGGACAAAATTATTGGTGTGCAAGTTTTTCTATTGACAGAGAAACACCATTTATTTAATCTTATTTATTGCTAGCAGGATAAGCAGGGTTGTAAAAATATGTAGTTTTAAAACTGTTTCAGTAGACCAAAAACTAACAAGTCTTTGACTTCAGTATGATTTTTTTCAGCTGCAGAGAAATTGTGGATAGTGGTTTTGGACAAGGTATCCCAGTAATAGCATTTCCTATGATGAATATTCCACCTTTTCAATGGAGTACTCCTCATGCTTCGCATGTCAGCAGGGAAAGGAACCAGGTTATGATGTGAATGAAGTTCACAGAGAGGTTAATGACCTTATAATTAGCACTGGCTGGGAGATAAGCAAATCAGCACTCAAATATGCAAAGTAGAGTGGAAAAATGCCCGTCAGATTTTTGCGTTGCTATTAGGAGGGTTTATTCCTTTAGTTTTTTGATGAGGAACAGCTGTGGGTTGGCCTGGGGTAATCAGAGACAGTAGACAAGCTAGTAGGGTCATTGCTCCTTTGAAATGCTCAAGTTTATGGGGTGTCGGAGTAAGGCGGGTCATGAACTCACTGAGCTGCCTTGGAACAATGGTGGAGTCTCCAAGGGTCGGCCCATCAGCTGGCTGGGATCAGCACAGCCCAGCAGTGCTCAGAAATCCACTTATTCCAGGTGGGGATTCGCCCCCCAACACTTCATCTTTCTATCTGCTGAAATTCTGTCAGCACAAAAATTTGATGTAATTTTCTATGGGTAACTTGTAGGGCTGTTACAATTAACCCAAATGAGTGTTTCTCTAATGGAAAGATTTTATAAGGTGGCCATATTGAGCCTCAACCTCCTTGTTAGAAATAAGCAAAGATTGCTGTGTTTTAAAAAATATCTTTCTTTTATTCTTCTTTTTTTCTGAAATTGGAGATGGCTTTTTGAAAAATATAATTTCTGATTTAATTGATGTATGAAAGCCAAGTGCTTTTGTCTTTGATTTTTTCATGTCTCCTGTTGTGTGGTGTGAATTCATTAAAATTTCTTTGGGATGACTCCAGACAAAGGTCTTGTCCATGGACCCTTCTTGGGCACATCTGGACAGAGCAGTCCTTTCTTTCATGCAAAATTGGGCACTTGGGAAGAAACACTTGCTGAGTAAAGATTTGGCCAGATCTTCTCCAACATCATCTGCTGTTGCCTTTTGTACCATATCAAAAGCTGAATTTTGTGTACGCCACTTCAGAGTCCCGTTCTGATAACAACAATCAGAATTAGAGCCTGTTTACATTAAAAGCAGATTTATTTTTTCTTGAGTGCTTATTATGTGGAGCTATTTTTCAAATTAGCTGTGGGAATTTGTGTTCTTAAAAGAAAAATATAGAAAGAACTGAAATCATCCCAACTATTGTTACCAGTGATTTAGGATAATATGGTAATTGAAGCATCAATTGTGTCTCCTATAACTAGTAGGGAAGTTTGCTTATTATTTCTTTTCTCTTGCAGAGCTTCTAGTTTGTGCAACCTCTGTCAATGGAGCTGTGCTAATTTATGTCAGCTGGTCCAATATTTTTACTTATGATTTCTGCCTTGGCAAAACACATATATAATATTGTTTTTCCCAGAAGATTGGCTGAATACTCTAAAAGTCATTATTGACTAATACTGGGGTTAGCCAAGTAGGACTAGGATTTCTTTCAGTAGTGGAAACATCAATCATTAGGGTGAAACAGATTGTATTTGCTGAAAGAAAAGCTACTTCTGTTTATTTGTAGGGCATAAACATCCCATGGGTCTGTTCAGAGTTACAACAGTGCAAATCCATTAGAGTTGAGTGGAAACTCAAGCCCATTATTTTTCAGCAGTGATATTCACCTGTTTGCTTAAACGATGCCAGGTGGAGAGAACCAACTTTTACAATAAATTTCAACTCCTCATAAACAGAGCTTTAAGTTCCCCTCTTCTTTGGCTTTGTCCCCCAGGCTTTGAGAATGACGGGGACGCCTGTACCGTTGTGGTGAGGCAAAAGTGCAGGTGAAGGAGAAATCATTTGTCTTTATTCTCACTGTATGGGACAGACCACAGATCATCTGAGGGGGGATTTGAGTTACACTCAGTTTTGAGAAATTAACACTTTCTGAAACATGAAACTCAAAGCCTGGCCCTTTTTTTGCCAACAAGTGGCCTCAGCTTCAATTGGTGAGTTGCCCTCTGAGCATCTCTGGTTTGCACCAGTTTGATGACATAAAGCACAAGCTGGTGTGGGTTTGTCCCCAGCCTGATGAGCAGGATCTGCAGCAAATAAGAATCCTGGAAGCAGCAAGATCTGCTGGGATGTGGATGGTGATGATGGAAGAGAAATGGACATAGAGTAGAGAAAATCCCAGAAGCAGCTGTGCCAGGTAAAGAAAATCTCAGTCCTAAATCCATCTGAAGGTACAGAGCAGCAAGGGAAAGTGATTATGAGAGACCCTTACCCTGTTGATTAAATAACTCAGAACAGCATCTGGCTGCAGTCTGGTATCAGTGTTCTGGTTTTGCAGTGGGTAAATCTCCTTTATTCTTTCAAGTGCCAGATACTCAGCCCACAGGCAGGTCCTCAGCTTTAGTCTGGGTGAACTGATGTTTCTGTAAAAATAATTCAGGAGAAAGAATGCAGTAATCCTTCCTGGCTGTGACAGAAACAGGTCCAACCATTTCCAGGTCTGCAGAAGTCTGACAGGATTTAATGTTAGACCTAAAAAGACAGCAAGCTGTTTCAGTACATCTTAGTTCCAGGTTTATGAACAGAGGGTCGTGCTTCTAAGGTAAACTTACACGTTTCTTACAGATGTGCAGGCAGGTAGTTACAAGCTCCAGAAATTGCACACAGTGAGGTTTGGGTTAGGCCTGTTTTACCAGCCTTCTAAGTTAATATTTGAGCATTTCACCTTTGCAATCTGTTTGAAAATCAAATGGAAAATCAAAATGCAAGCATGCAGTTGATGCTGTTATGTGAAGGTTATCTACTCATGCTCAGGAAACCTCTCCAGTTATGATCTCCTTCCTGTAGAATCCTGGATTTGGCAGATTTCATGTGGTCGGAACTTTCCATGCGCTCTCATTCTTTTAATCTGCATTATTTAATGGATTCCTAAATACTGGGTGCTCTTCCTTTACTCCTGTAACCTGGCCAGTGTCTTCAGATGACAAAGTGTAACAGTGAAAGCAGTGAACATTCTCAGCTGGATTTTTTGGGGGGGTTACCTATGCAATGAAGTGGAACAGAGCTGGACATCTCAGAGATCGCTCCTTGTTAGAGTTACAGGTTTCGAGCTTCTTCTGACAAACTGGGCTATTCCACAGGGAAAATTTCATGCTGATGTAAAACACAAATCCTTATCCAATATCCTCATCTGAAAATCTGTTGTGCTTTGGTGCTGTGGGTAATAAAGTACATTTGACCTTCTTCGAATACTTCAGATCAAACTGCTTAGACATTTTTCATTCTCCTTTTGAGAGACATCAGTGCCATATCTTTACATGGCAGATGGGTTTGTCTGGAAGACTCTGGCTTGCTTCTGTTTAGGTTTCTTGTACCCTCACTTTCCATAATAAATGTCTTGCTATAAATTCTTGGCTGACCAAAGGAGTTTGGCTAATCCTGACTTCTGGATGCTTATCAAAACCAAAGCTTGAATTTCATCCATCCTAGTCTATTTTTAATGCTGCTGTTTGGAAGCCTGACTCCATGTGCTCTTAATAAAATAGTGGGAACAACATGCAGCAACTTTGTAAACAAACTTAAAAACTATTATTTTTTTTTTTTTTTTAGAGAGCCAGCGTATTTGTAAATAATCTACACCAGATGTTGGCCATGACATTAATTCCCTCTATTAATATCTTTTTATATGGCTGTGCCTTGGTTCCCCAGCCAAGAAAAGGTGTGGTAGCTTCTGAGGACATGAATGCTTCAGGAACAGGGGTTATTTAAATAACTAAGAGACAACATTTGTTCTTACACCATAGCAATGGGTACTGGCACTAGAAGGAATTAAAAGCAAATTTCTAACACTTACAAGAAGGGCAGTTTGGTGGGACTTGCAATGAAGGCACAGCATGACAGCCCAATCTGTGTGCTTATATATTTAGTTTATATTTTGGATAATGCTGCTTATAGCTATGTTGAAGTCCCTGGCCAAATGGTTAGGGCAGAGCTGGCTTACTTATGCTTTCAAGGTGGCTCTTCTAGAAAGAAACCTGAGGTACACCTGCTTGGAATGTAATTTTTACTTGAGGCCAGGATTTTCTGGAGCTGGAGCCTCATGTCAAGATGATGGGTGAGATTTGCAGAGAGACTTGGATATCCTCCCCAGGATGTGCTCCTTGTTGGCAGATTCCCACTCCAGGATGTGTGCACCACCAGTACAGATGCGCCCTTTCAGTCTGGATTTCAGGCTTTTGGTGCAGAGAAAGTTGATTTTTCTGACTTGTGTGCCTGTTAAAGGAAATAAAGAGTGTAGCCTGCATTTCCTAAAGTGTTCAGTCCAATTCACCAGTCCAAAAACACAGCAGGAGAAGTTCACTTGCTATGTGGGAGAGCTTGAGGGGGGTTTGCCCTCCCCTCCCAAAACTGAATTCTTGTATTGCAGCCACTTTTTTTGGTGTCTGAGTGGGAACTGTTGGGAGCAAAGTTGTTTCAGGTACCTTTATGAAATGGTGGCATTGAGAGGCAACAATGGAAAGGAAATATGTATTTTTGTAGTCACAAATTTAATCAAATGGAACCAGGTTTAGAAGGATCTCTGCTGTCCCTCCAGAAATGAGGGCAGAGTTGTGTCCTATTTTCTTGCTGAGCTTTAAATTTGACCTTTCCCAAATTTCCTAAATTTCTGCTCCACCCCCAAATGGCACCTGTAAGGCCTAAAGTGAGAAATCAGCCAAACATAAGTCCTGTATCAATGCCTTTTTTTTTTTTTTTAGTGAAAGTGTCAGTGTTTCTTCATCCTTCACAGTGCTTGTCCTGTTTTGTTGTTGAGCATGAAGAGCTTCTCTGCTTTCTTGTACTAGTGAAAATATCAAACCCTTAGTCAGGTCTCTTTCTGGTGCTGACTTGGCTTTGATTTCAGATCAGTTTGCTCATGTTGGCTTTTCCAACATCAAATGCAAAGAAAACTGAACCGAAGGAGAAAAGGCCAGATGTGTGGATCAGCTGTAATACAAAGCTGCCCAGCCCAGAAATCAGCAGGAAAAATGTATCTGATGAAGCAGCAGCTGAGCTGCTCCCCTCCAGCATGCCTCAAGGAGAGATAAAAGAGCCTCTGGGCTGTCAGGCACAGTTCAAACCCTCCCATATTTCCCTTCATCCCCCCACAAAGCAGCGCTGTGGGCTGGGGCTGCACACCTGCAGTTGTGTTCCAGTTCAACCTTTCTTGTTATTCCTGCCAAAAAATAGATCTCGGCTATAAATTCAGGAGGAGCTGGTGTGGGTCAGAAACCAAGAGCAGTGTCTCATTTCTCCTTTATTATTTCCACATCTGAGGGTCAGTGGAAGGAGGAAGCCGAGTTGAGGTATGGGTGGAAAGGGAATGGGTGAGATTCAGCAGCAAGCACAGAGGGGCAGGGCAGATGCAACTCAATTTCTGAGGACTTTTTATGCCTCATTCTTTTTAATAGGATATTGTCCCTCATAATATAGTCTGTGGTCATTTTCTTTCTTTCAAACAAGTGCAGTTTATTGAAAAGCTTCCACAACCCTCTTTTTTTCATGGTTAAAATGAAACAGGAGTCTCAGTGAGTATCAGAAAGGGTCATTTCTGCACTTTTTATTTGTAGTGTTTGCAAGATACACGTCTAACCTTAAAGCAAATTTTATCCAAAGCCTGCTGGAGTCAGAGAGTCTTTGGCTCACATTCTGAATTTCTCAAGTTCCCTCTTTTCCATTCTCCTAGCTACCCACATTCTATGGATCATTATATCCTGACCTTTCCTGCAGTATCTTCTTCCCAAAACACATTCATTACTTGTGGTTGGACATACACAGTAAGTTCCAGGAATCATGTAAGAAAAACATTAATAAGCCCCCCCTACTAATGGGATTCTCTATTAAACATACATCCAGTTGATCTGTGAAACAGTGTTGTCCTGAACACAAGATTGATGTCTGGGAACATCAGATGGTTGCCGCTGGCACAGGTTCCCCTTGCATATAAATCAGCAGGTGAAAATTGTCTCTTTTGCAAACCTGCAGTGGCCCTGGTTGTTGTTATGAAGCAAGTCTACCCCATAAGTAACTTTGTTTTATGAAAGAAGCCCCTTTTGCCCTTGTTGCATGTGTGGTACTTCAGCCTGAAGTAAAAGCTGGATTCAGAGTAATTCTGTTGCTTAATTGGTCTGGACTGAACCTTTTTTCTCCTTTTTGTCATCGATACAGCCATATCTAGCACTGGGGGGACTGGGTTTGCTGTCACTGAACTCCTTTCTCCTGGGTTGAAAATCCTTGGTGATTCTGATTTTAGAACAGGGGCTCAGCTTGTGCCTCAGGCTGCTTTCAGGAAGGGTCATATGGATAAATGTGAAATCTGGGAAGGTGTGCATTAGCAACCTTCCAGCAATTCATCACACAAGTGCTCTTGTTTGAGTCAGCTGGAGAGTTACAGCCGAGCTCAGGGAGGAGAAGAATGAGCTGGCTTATCCCATGGACCGACCCCTTCCTTGGGGAGGGAAATGTTCACCGAGTATGAACATACATGTGTAATTTGAATTAATTTTTCAGTGTAATTTGCAGGCTTTGCCACACTCTGTATCTCAACATTTTCAGGAAATCCAGCCTTTTCTTCCTAAATAAAAATGTAGAAAAAACTTCCCCCTTGCCCTCACTTATTTCCACCACCAACCTCCCTCTCAATTTGGGCAAACAAAAACATTCAGGTAAAACTTTCCCAAATGAGCTTTGTGACTTGGGGGAAAAAAAATGTAATTACTATGTTCAAGGAAAATAGACATTTTCCTCTAATTAAAAATCCAATTTTCCACGGGGTGAGGGAAAAGTGAAGTTCAACATCTCTAGTCATGTACCTAAAGTGTGTGGAGAAAATTGCACAGAAAGCAGCTCTGTGAATGAGCAAGCAGAGACAGATAGATTGGATTTTTTAGGCTGCACGTGCATGGGCTGCTTTCTGCTTTTTAGCATCCCTTAGAGATGGTATTAATTGGCTTTTTCCTCCTTTTATTTTCTCCCCTTTCCTTTCCTACCCGTCTTTAGATAATTCAGAAAACATGTGAAAAAGGCAAGGAAGGGAAGTGCAGAACTCAGTTAATTTTAAAACTCAGTTAATTTTTGATTAATTATTCAGCTTCCTATTTTATCTGGAAACTTTCAGCAAAGCCTTCTCCTCTCATGCCTGCAATGGAGATCCACTTGTAGCTGTGCTAATCCAGCACCTCGCTGCCATAATAGTTCAAGTGCTTTAAAGGAGTGAGTTTGGCTCTGAAATGTCAGAGCACAGATGCAGAGTCAGGTGAAGAGGGAAGTGGCCACAGGATGTGGGGGATAACCACGGCTTCCCCCCGTCCTGCTGGGAGCGCTCACGGCGAAGGCCTCGACACAAAGAAGGTTCTGTAGCTTTCACAGTGGTTGTCCTCTTTCAGGGTGGGATTTTTCTTTACTGCTTTGAAGGCCTATTTCATGGGACACTTCACAGAATCAATGCAGCTCATCAGCAAATGGGTGCTATGTGCACCAGGCCTGTGACAGGGCAGGCATTTGTTTTCCCTGCACGTCAGGGGCTTTCAGTCCTGCCCCAACACTGGATGGGTTGTCCTGCTGCAGATCAGGAGAGGCTTTTGCATAACCTGAATTTTGTGCAGCGAGTCAGAGTTTATTCTATAGATTCTGTTGGTGCTTATCTCTGATTAGAATTCTGGCAGAATGTTTTTTGATTCTGCCAACACTCAGGCCACAGCTGATTAATAAGCATCAGGTGCTAAAGTTCAGAGATGAAGCTCCATCCATGCCTAGGCTTAAATTATCTTCTTTTCAATTTATTTTTCCTACACAACTGAATGCATATAAATGTCCTGGTAAATGCCCCATTTTAGAGTTTGTAGCTAATGTTTGTTTAAAATGCCTAAGGTACAAGCTCCACGGGGTAGGCTTTGCCATGTAAATTAAACAGCCACCCATTTGATAACCAGTAAGTGCATAGGAACTTAAACAGGAGAAACATGCACAGACAGGCTGAGGCAATGCCCTGGTGTCTGTGCCCTGTGCTTGGCAGGAGCTTTGCCTTTTGGAGTCAGCCTTAGGCTTTTCAGTGTGATAGATCAGCCCCCTGCAGCCCCGAGAGATCTGAATGACAAAACAGGAACATGTTCTAGAAGCAGCAATCTGGAGAGTCTCACTCTTTTTGTTTCCCCCTGCACTCTGAGCCTTTCTTCTTTACTTAACCCTGGATCAATACCTTCTCTCTAGTTTTCAGTGACTTGAGCATGGGGTAATCAAAATGAGTGTGATACAGCTTTTGCTCTTTGTCTTGTCTGCTTTAATTTCAAATTGCTAAGAGATCCTCTCAGTATGTTTTATTTTGCTTTATTTATTTTTTACGTTGCCTAGTTCAGTAGCAGTGTGATATCACTTAGAACCTCTAGGAACTGCTGCAATATAAATATCAGTAAACAGAAACGTGGAAAAAATAAGAAAACTGGCCTAGAAATGGGCCCAGGCTGGAATTTGAAACTCATGTGGTTCATGTGGTTTGCTGTCGTCTAGGGAAGTGACCATGATGTTCTGTTGGCCCAGATCTTGGGTCAGATCTGCTTTAGACTTTAGTATGTGACAAATGTGATGGTCTATTTTTTTCAAATTCTTTTCCAGTGCTCTAGAACAGGCATGGATACCAACTAAACTGCCTCAGGAACCGATATGTTATTTTGCTGTTTAACTTCTCTTCTCTGGGAGGATTTACTTCTATTGTGTTCTTGGCACAGCTTTTTATTACGGACTTCTCCTAAATATAGATAGTGTTGCCTAACTTTATGTTAAGGAAGCCAAACCCAGGTAATACACAGTCAAGGGTTTGCATCTTAGGTAATGGACAAATCAGTGCACACCAACTGATGGTCTGGTCTCAGCCAAGTTTAAATACTTTGGTTCAAATGGCTTATCAAAGATTAAATAACTGAGTAGTAAGAGGCTAAGGAGTGAAGTCTGCATATCCCTGAACTTTAGTCATCTATTTCTATCACTCAGCAACATGGACTGTCTGAAAATTAGGATAACACTGCTCTCACTACAGTACAAAGTACTAGAAATGAGGTTTTCAGTCAATATTTTTTAGCATGTCAGTGACTAGAAAGCCAGCAGGAAAAATTCTGCCCACCTTTACACGTACGCAAACCAAGTTTGCTGTGACCTGAGCACAAAATGCTGTCCTGAGTACACAAATGTATTAGAAAACATGTGTGCTTTATAAGGATTGTACTACTGGTTTTCAGCATGGTTTTATTTAATGAAAGTTAACATGATCTATGGTAATTATTTGTGCAGTTATGAGGCTTTGTTGACGTAAGCATGCAGTCATGAACCCACTTCTAGCACATGGTTTTAATTTTTGCTGTTACTTTCACGATTTGACACTCTTAGCCAAATAAAATATTTTTTGAGAATTGATTAATGAACATTCACTGATTTATAACAAGCCTGATTTATAGGGCATTAATAAAGAATAACAAAGTTTACCCTAAATTGACTTAAGCTTTCATTTCTGGTAGCTTACTAATGGGGCAGGTGGCAGAAGATAGCGAAAACATTGTCATGAAAAAGGCACGGCAAAATTCCAGATTTGTTCCACAGGAATCCAGGAATGGCAAAACTCTTGCTTTGTTTACTCCTATTTATGCAGCTCTGCCTTTCAGGTGGCTGCAACCTGCTGTGGAAATAGCAGCTCTCATGCTTTCAGTACTGTTTTCTAGCCTAATAATGTAGGTGGCTTGTGGTGGAAGGGAGCTAAACTTGGTGATCTTATGAGCTGCCACCTTTGCAAACTGGCTGTGTTGATGTCTGCACGTGTGACTTCACCCAGACGTGGAGAATTGGGCAAAATGAGACACCTCATGGTCTTCAGAAAATCAATGCATTCTGCATCTGGCAGCGCAGCAGGACGAGTAAAAGCTGACAGCTTTCTGGCACGCTCCCTCTGCAGACATGGCGTTTGTGGAAATGTAATTACATTTCATAAAAGAAAAAGGAATTACAAGAGAATGGGAAAGAAACACCCACTCGACACAAATAAATTATCCTATAAGAATAATAACCATGTTAGTATCAATTATATGATAATTCACACTGTAGTTCTGCCATCTGAGCATCTCATCAGCTGAACTGTGTAAAAAATCCATGATTGTGTTCTATTTCTTCCTGCAGCAATCAAAATTTTGCTTGAATTTTTCTGTGTGGAGCCTGTGCCAGGGGATGGGTTTCACTTGTTTGTGTTGCAGGTTTAGGGAACAGCGATAGTGTGACCTTGTTCCATGTGCCTTTTGATTGATTGATCAAGACCACTCCTTGATTTCAGCTGCAAATTAGTTTTCTCTTGGCTCAGGGGTAAAATTTATCCAATTATCCTGTGGCTCAGGCTCTTCCCCAGTTTTCTCAGGACCAGCAAGGAAGATGTGGCCATGAGGTGTTTCTTCAGGGCAGCAGGTGGTTTCTCCAGGCTAAGCTGGACCATCCACAGCCCATCTGTGGGAACAAGGATTCATCCTATGGCTCAGTACTTGAGTGCCAGCAGAATGTCCAGTTCCATGGTGAAGTGTATTCCTCAACACTGATTTCCAAGCTTCCCTCTGCTTCTAAGGAATTCCACTAAGGCTGCTGGTGTCTTGCCTCCTGTGGTGGCACATAACTCTCAGGTGTTAGCCTGGTTCTGTGCCATCAGAATCCTCAATTGCTGTGATTTCTGCCTTTTCCATATAGACCTTTGGAGGTGGAAAATCAAATGTCAGGGAGAAATGGAGAAATGAAAGAAGATCCAGGTTTGGATCTTTGCTGGCAGGCTTGTACCTGAAGAGAGGTGTAACTGAAAGCATCACAGCCCCTGTGTAGGTTCTGACTGCTCAGAAGGGTTAATAGTGATGTGGAGAGGGGCTGTTTTCAAGGATTGGATCCTGATATGGCTTTGCTTTGGGATTCATTAGACTGCAGCTATGTCTCTCCAGAGCCCTGATAGCTCAGGGAAGTAACTCGGGCTGGTTGCTGACCCTGGAGCCTCAAGAGTTTCTGTTTCCCAGCAGAAGCAGCTTTGCTCCATGGCTGTGCTACCCAAGCTTTGCAGCGTCATACGTGGGTGCAGCTCCAGTGCTGGTGTCCAAGGACTTGTAGCACTGCTTGATGTAACAAGGATTACAACTGTCAGCATAACAGAACACCTACTTTTCTTCTTAAATTGCAAAACTTTGCTATAAGGGGCTATTGTCCCCTTACACATGTTGCCTTGCTCTCTCTGGCATTGAATTCTCCGGGCAGCAGTGGAATAATAAACTTCTGTGTGTGTATTCTGCATTAGTTCCTATTCAAAGCTTAAGACATAGCCTGGAAGTAAGCCAAAAACAATGTGAATTAGTGGATCTGGGTGATGTTCAGTTTTTTGTGGTTTTACATTTTTTCCTTTTCTTTTTTTTTTTTTTTTCCTAATACAGCTACCCCAAAGAGCTGCTTGCTTAAATTTTGGAATGGGTATCTCCTATTTGAGCGGGTCTGTCTGGCATAATTGGCATGTGAGGATGTGCTCAGAGAGTTTATAAACACTGCAGTGCTAAGAGAAGAACGGAGATACAAGGTGCTAACAGATTTCAGGAATAATGCTTGGGAAAACAGAGTTCAACTTGACCTACTTCTCATTAGCTTTTGTCTTCAGAAGCAAAGACTCAATTATTGTTTAATTTTCTGGAGCACTTAAAAAAGCTCTTGAAGCTTTCCATCTGAAATAGAGACCAGGAAAAAATGCCTGGAAACCTGACAGTGGAGTAAAGAAAGCAAGCATAAGATGGTCATTAGTCAGAACAAGTTAAATAATGAAAGAAAAGCAGCCAGAAAACAAAATTACGAGATCCTGCATCATCAATTTTCCTAATGGTAGATGCAGTTCACGTTAAGGAGTGTCACACTGAAGTAATTTTCCCTTGCTGTTTGATAACAGTGGAGCAGTAACACACTAAATACATGATTCTATTATTAAAAAATATGATTGCAGATTTAAGATACTAAGTGCTTTTCTTCTCAAGGTGTTACCATAGAACTGGAAATATCAGACTTTTTGGATGGGAAACTTCCCAAAGTTGCTCGGTGTTCCTGCCAGGAGTCACTGCCTTGAGCACTGTGTCTGCTGCCACTGTGACCTCAGAAATGAAGATAGTGCATCTGCTAGCAGGCTTACCACCTCACTAAAACTGAAAATATTTATTAGAAAAAGGTCGAAAAGTGTCTAGGGTGCTTATTTAATTTGTTGCACCATGAAAATAATCCTGGTGACTTATATACAACAGTATAGGAAAGATTAGAAATGTGATGGGGCCTTTGCTGATGCAGTAATTTTTGAGTGAATGGAATGGACGTGCCAAGGGAGTCAATAACAGCTGAGAAACCTTAAGTAGTTGTTTTCAGTGCTGTGTTACATCTCCCCCAAAGGCAGAGTTGATCCAAGGGTAGTGGAATCGCCAAGAAAGTTCTGAGTCAGCAGGGCTCTGAATGGCTGTTGTGTCAGACAGACCCGACCATATGAAAGCACTTAGACAAATATGCAGTTGTTAGTACATGAAGAGTTTTGATAAGAAAGATAAATTTCTTTATGTGCTATGCTGAGGCTTCATGAGATCCCAAACCCATGTTTTAATGAAACTGTGTTACTTCAGTGTTGTATTTGGCTACATCTCTTCAGCCTTTCCTACCTGAGCATGCCCTGGTAAAGCTGACTTATGCAGGACTGAAAAAGGCACTTTAAGGTATGCCTAAGCCAGATGCTGGCACCGCATCCTGGGCAGAAAGGAACCGGGGACCACAGCCTGGTGTAGTTCCTTCCAGTGAGCTCTCCTGAAGCATCTCCAGTAACAAGTGCCAGGGTGAGCTGCCATGGAGGCAGGCACTGATAAGGATGAGCAGGCAGCTGAGAGAGACTTTCTGTCCTCTTTCAGAGAGTTCAGAATGCACAGAGGAAATTTTAGTGCCCAGCACTGATTCTGGGGAGTGAAGATGGTATGAGTGTCATCCAGATTTACAACCAGTAAAATGGAAAAGAAAAAAGAAAGGATTGCCAAGGAAAAACAGGAAAGGAGGGGTTGCTATGAGAGAAAAAGAAGAAATTGAGAGAAATGAAGGAACTGGCAGAAACACTCCAAGGGCCTGCAAGGAGACAGCAGGTGGGTGCTGTCTTTCTGCTCTGCATGTTCAGGGTGGTGCTGTCCAGCTCAGTGCTGGCCTCTGCCTATTCCTGTGTTACAAACAGTGCTTGTAGCAGCTGTCTCTGTGTCTGTGTATTTATATACATCACTGAAATCCACTTCATCTTCCTCCCTTCTCTTTTACTGCTGAAGCTGGGGGCAGGTGTGCAGAGCTGGGTGAGAAGCACTCTCAAGGCTGGGCAGTTCTTCCCCCTTTCAGTCATTGTGGTGCAATGTACTCAGTGAAACAGGGACAGCAGGCAGCACACACAGGGTGAGTGCCATACAGAGATCCCTGCAGTTCTGGAGCATTCCAAATGCTCTCTGGATGTTGTGCAGTTCTCTTGGCACTTCCACAGGCAGGGGATATCCAGCATTCCAGCTTGCTGATGGAGAAACTCAAACAACCTGTCCTGTCAGTGAAGGTCCCAGGGACAGCCAGGCTGTGTCGAACAAAAACCTGTTCCTCACTCAATGTCCAACCACTGCACATTAGTTTCTGCTAAAGCCCAGGTTTGTAGAGCGAGCTGTGATCTTCCAGGTGTCATTTCGTGTATCCCCATCTTTAAGAGACCTGTTTCCCTCTCCTGGGCAGTGCTGTTTCGTGGCTATTGGCATGGAGCACTGCAGACATCCGGTGGCTGGTCGGGCTAATGGCAGGTGAGCGAGGAGGCCTCGCTGAGGTTTGTGCAGCCAAAGGTTAAAGTCTCGTGTTGCAGCCACTCACCAAGGCTGGGAGAACACACCTCCCATGTACAGCTCTATGTCCTACTCCATGGGCAAGGAGTTACCAAGCTGCCCCTGCCTCCCTCGTTCCTCTATGCCTGATTTTACTCATCTGCAAAGGGAGCTGGGGGAGAAATGTCAGGGTTATTATATTTTTAATCTTTTCCCCCGTGGCTCTTAAGCAAACAGCCCATGAGGATTTCTTCCTGAAAGCTGGTAACCAGTGGACCAGATGCTCTGGTCTTTCCCTCTGGGACTCACAGCTACAAGTGCTACCAGTGACCTTTGAGGACTCTCTAAAAAAAACCCAACCGTGCGCTGCTTTCCCATAGAGCGTCACTGTGGAAACTACAATCTTTCTTTGTGCTTCACTCATTTTCAATTTGGCCAGGCCTGCCACTGATATATGGACAAATGAGGAAGCGGCACAAGAGAAAAGAATTCTTGACAGAGGAGACCGGCAAATAAAAACTGTTGTGTTGTGCTGTCAAGCTCAAGTGTGAATAGTGCTGCACCTGGAGAGCACGGACAAAGGGGCTGCATTCATGGCCGGTCCCTCGTGTGTGGGAAGGCAGCAAGACCTAAAGGAGCTGCCGTGTCAAGAGCGTGATTCAGGAGACCTTCCTTGTTTGGGATTAATCATATAAAAGGGAGGCATGAGTAAAAATATCCTGTTCACAGGAATATCCTGTGGACTGGGTGTATGGATTGATCTTTGCTGAGCAGGGCTGTGGAGGGCTCTGAGACATCTGGGAGATGAATCATCCCCAGCCAGAACTGGAGCAATTAGCTACATTTAGACCAGCAAAAGGCCTTGAAAGGTGTCTAATTGAGTGGCTTGCAACTGCGCCAGGAAACAATGTGGATTTGACAAGAATCCCACAATTAATTTCTGTACTGACCTAGTGGGACACCATTTGCTCATGTGGACAGATTATCCTAGATAACTAATTCAATTCTTACAGCATCCACCGCATACGTGTTTTGTTAACTAGGAGCAAAGTAAAGGAGGTAGTTAATGGCAAGTCTTTCCTGCAGCCCATAATTAAATCTGTGTCCATTTAAACATAAAACACGGGGGTTTTGGCAAGGTCAGGGCCACACATTTCTTGGGAGCCTGAAGTTCAAAATTCTGCCCTGGCAGCCCCAGTGGTTTTGAACCACTGTGTTAAACGACTTTAAAGAAGTGCACATTTACTCAAGGACAAATTTAGGGGCTTAATAAAGGAAGATATGTCAAATACAATTTATAGGTATTAAGAAAATAGAAACAAATCAGGTTCTAGGTAGGTGTGCAAACTTGGTCTCCCAGAAAAATAGCAATCATTTCCTTTATAAATACAAAAAGTAAAAACTTTTGAGCTTACTTTAAATATTTTTAAAACATCAACCTTTATTATATGGAATTGCAATATAAGTATTAAAATTCCTGCTTTTAGTGTGACCAAAAATGTGATGGCTGGACCTGAGAACTTGCCAGCAGATTATGATTTGCAAGATAAAGCCAGAATTAATTTGCGAAATCCAGAGCTTTGCAATTTATTAGTGATTATCTCTGTGTGTGTGTGCACAGCGCTCCCCAAGAGGAACAGCTTTTATATAACAAGTTGATAAAATAAATAGCAGTATTCTGGGGAGAAAGGTCTAACTTAATAAGCAGGGAGGCAGAAATAGGTTGTTTTTAATGACTCTGACTTTTGCTTTTCTTTCTTGGTGGTTCTATTAGTGGAACTCTGCATCTTAACTAATCACACTGGAGCTTTTCTATCAAAATCCTTTTCTGAACAAAAGAAGTTTGTATAAAATCGGCTGTTATGAAGCAGAGAGTCTTAAAGCTGCTCCTTCACCGTGGCCAGAGGCAGAGCTGGGCTGCAAAGAGTGCGAGTTGCTTTTGGGTGAGTGATGCAGACAGGCCCCAGCTCAAGGTCTGAGCCAAGCTGTGAGGAGTTAAGCTGGAGAGAATTACTCTTGTGATAACTTACTTTCAAGGGAGATACCCGGTGATATAAGAGATGTCTTATTATATTATATTTCTAAATGCCAAGAAGCTCTAAGGGAAATCTTCCTTCTCACCCCCATCAGCATGAATAGAAACTCTCCTGGACCCCATCGGACTCATCCCTGAGTCTGGCTCCAATTCTGCCAGCTCAGTAAACTCTGCCTCTTACTCAAGGTTTGTGGCAGTAGTAATGATTCAAAATAGCTCCATGCTTTACTCCAGGGAGTAGGATTAGGCAGCAAGGTTAGTCTGATGACAGAAAAGGGATTACCAGGATTATTGATTTATGGATTATACCTGAAGCAATTACAGAGGAATATATGGCAGATGCTTCAAGGTTTAAAATCGTGCATGCTTCACACCTGCAAAAAACTCCAAGTTACTCTGGCCGAGTGCCCTGTTGATGAAGTTCCCTGCTCTCTCTGGGCTGAGGAACCTGGACATTCTGGAACCAGACTAAGAATTGAACAGGAAGCAAAGGGGCAAGCTGGAAATCTGATCCAGCCTGGGGCAGAACTCGTCCCTGCCCACCCTCGAGTCTGCTGAATGGCTTCTCAGTTAGGTCTGAATGTTCTGTTCTGCTGCAGAAGAGGATAAGGAAGAAAACACAAACAATTTTACTGTTTTTCAAAGAGAAAATCCATGTTTGATTTTGGCAGGAGTCAAAATCCTCAAGGAAGAAATCAGATTTGGAGCAGCTTGTAAGTGGTAGATCACGGGAATCCCAATCTGGAGCATTTTGCAGAAATTTCCGTACAAAGTGGCAAGGCCAGTACAGACAGCTGGAAATGCTGGAATGCTGCTGCATTCACTCATGTTTGCCAGGAACTCCTGACTCTAGATAAAAACTACTCTGAGCTGAACAAATACTGAATTTAGCTGCATAAGTAGATAGTCTGTAATTTTTCCTTCCAGAAGTTCTTTTAAGGCCCTGCAGCTTTCTGACAAAGGAGATATTTCCATAAAAATATGTTCATTCACCATTTTTCTCTCCACACCTACCCAAAAAAAGTAAAGCCTCCAAAACTCAAGAACAAACAAACAAGAGCAGTTCTTGGGTCTTGCATTGCCTTTCATTTATTTGTTTAGCTTTCATTTTAAAATAAATACTTTCATCTACCAGGGTCAAAACAACAGAGCTGCTCTCGATGGGAATAATCCCTTTTCCTGACCTGAGTGACTCCATTAAGAGTTTATACAATGGAATAAAACAAAACACAAAGCTTGCTTTGATGCCACCCCTAATATATAAGCTTAGAAAAGGAAATCAGACTGATCCCTGGGACAACTGGATGAGCCCCAGAGAAGGGGATGGCAGCTCTTTCCTGCTGGAGTGACTGACAGCAGGAGAATTTTGGGGCCAGTAGCACTATTGTGATATCATTGCTATGTTGGGGGTTACGGATGCAACACATGCTGAAGTTGCTGTTGACTCCAAGCAGCCACAAGAGAAGAAATTCAGGATGATGCAGCTTGAACTTAGTTTGAGTCCACTGAAGAGCTGAGGCACTTGGCCCCAGAGCTGAATTTCAGCCTTAGCACGTGTTCTTCTGTAACGCACAACACTAATGTGATGTCAGAAAAATGTTTGCAACTTATTTCCAGTTATTTATTTTAATTAATTAAGGGGGGGCTGGGAGGTTTTGCTTGCTTGTTTTTTAAGCAAGCGGTTGTAAGCTGAATTTTAGTGGAGCTAAGTGAGGGCAGCCAACAGAGCAGATGTTATTGCCAGATGCAGCAGGAAAGTTTCGTTTCAATGGGCTCTGCTAATTTGGTTGAAAAGAGTTGGCAGAAATAGGAAAAATTTCTCTTCTATCCAAGCAGATTCCAAATTTCTTGCTTACCTTGAGGAAACAAAAGCAGTGCTAGGAACTCATATATACAGTTGGTGAGTTTCTAGCTAATATAGAGGGAACATAAAGGGTCTGTCAGATTTTACTGGATGTCAGAAGGATCTTCCCCATAGCTGCTGCGGCCTCTGGATGTGGTCCCCAGCTCTGTGGTTAGCTGTGCTGAGGACACACAATGAGTAAGAGGACAGATTGTGCAAGATCTTCTCCATGCTTCTTCCCATGATGAGAGAAGGGATGTGAGCTTGTTTGACTTGGGTAGACGAGAAACCCACTTATTTTGCCATGAGGACAAAGGCTGAACTTCTCTTGGGCTCAGAAATGACACAACAGTTCTCCTGGAAATCCTGATGAAAGAACCAATTCATAGGTTCCCGGCTCTTCAAGACAGTTCTGCTGGCATAGACAGCTCTGCAAAATGTGTTTCAGTGGATCCAGGAAAACTTTGTTGTCCTTCCTCCTTCCAAGCAGGAGTTACAGGAAAACACTGGAGAACAAGCAGTTCCCATCTACTCATTATTCCAATGTCTTGTCTGTGGGCCAGCCAAAGAGAGCTAACAAGCCCACCCATTTAAGCTGGGAATTCCTCTCCTTTGTGAGGTGGTAACTCAAGGTACAGCATGAACTAACTTTGCGGGGAGAAAGTGTTTAATAGGAGTTTTCCCAAGGCCTTTGGAATTTTGAAGAAATGTTAGAAATGGGTCAATTCTTTCTTTCATAATGAGATGATGCCTTTCTATAATATTACTAACTGATATTGTTAAAATGAAATGGGAAACAAGATAAAACTTTCGATCACTCATTCTAACAGCTGTGAAAATGACTGTAAGGCTGTGGGTTTGGTCAATAGTTGGGTGAACATTTGTGATGATTTCTGTTTATCCTTCATGTACAAGAAGAAATGTCCAGGAGCACGCTTGGTAATATTCCTGAACTCCTGGTAATGTGAAACCTCCTTAAAGCAATCTGTTAAATCTTAATGGAGAAGGGGGAAGAGACCATGGCTTTCTGTGTGTGAATTATGAGGTGTGTGGATTAGCAAAGGGAATATTAACAAGGCTTTACTGTACTACTTCACACAGTGTATTAGTTATTCTGTCTATCTTACTGCTGTGGGAGGTCACCGAGGCAGATGTGTGAGCAGGCTGGGAAATGGGATGGGTCACTTTTCTGCCACAAGAGTTGAAATTTCCTTAAGCCCTGCATCTGGTTGCTTGATCCAGGGCATAAATTAATAGCTTTGACTTAAAAAAAATTCTATATATTCCTCATGTAGCACCTTCACAGTCAGGCATCTGAGTCAAGGTGCTTCAGTGTAACTGTTGTTTCATCTGATGATTTTGGCAAACTCGACAAATAGCTTAAAAAAAAAATAACACTTTTGGTTTGTGAGTCCTAGTGATGCTGTGTTCCTAAGGGCACAACTCCTGGAAGTTCTCACTGAGTTTGGACCTGATAGAGCTGGGGGCTGTCAGTTTGAGGGTTTAGGAGCCCAATTCAGGCTGCATGTCTCTGAGATACCTTGGGAAGTGAGTCCCAAGCTGTGCTCCAGAGGCTGAACCATTCTCTGTAAGAGCTCACATTGCCTCTAGCACAGGCCTTGCTCAGCCCATAGGTCCAACTTCTCTGACCTACTTCAAGGCAGCTAATTGGGAATCTGTATCATGGTACATGATAATGATGGCTGTGGGGGAAAACAAATTATTTGCCTGACAATTGAGTCATCTTTGTTTCATCTTCCCACAGCTATTAATTTGCTTAAATTCCCCACATCCTTTGTATGGCAGTTGTCCTCCCGCCTCTGCTATTGATTCCCATATGTTTCTACCTCTGGACTGGAAGTCCACTTGCCTACAGTTGAATTTTTTTCTTTTTTTTTTTTTTCCCCTTGCTGCCGGGAAAATGATTTTGTTCGTGTAGTTAATTTATTGTCCCTTTTCATCACATGAGATCATCCACTTCCACATGCCTATTTGAGTAGCAGTCAGTGATCCAGCCCTGTCTGAAAGTGGCACCCGAGTGTTCCACACACGGAAAGGAGCATGTGTTGGAAGGTATCGTCATCTGTTCGTAAGATACGAGGAATCTTTCATGTGCTTGGCATTTGTTGTCCTACAATTAGACTCCTCTCTTAAAGATAATAACCTAATTATAGGCTTTGCTGCAGCAGTTTAGTGGAATATGCTGGTGAATCATGGGTGAAAGGGGCAGGGGAACATTCTGCAGCTATACGGGCCAAAAGTTGGGTTAAGACAGTCAAACACTGCTCTTACTTTTTCTCCTTGTTTGAAGTGCTGTTCCCAGGAAAAACTTCCTCAAAGTGCTTCCTTGAAGACTAAAAATGCATTTAATGAATCATCTCCCTGCCCTGTTTATACAAATTGCAGTGTCTAATGACAGAAATATCTGCAACACGGATCTCCTGGAAAAGAAATGTGCATCTTCTGACTTTGTGGTGAACTTTCCAAAGAACAGACAGAGAAGGCTTAGCCAGCAGTGCCAGGAAGAGAACTCACTGTTGCAGGGGCTGATTTCTCCTGGGGTTTCAGGTACAAACCCTGATCTGTGGGAGGAGGCAGAGTGGGGTTGTGCACATTCCTCTGGCAGGCATCAGAGCTCACGAGTGAAATACTGATGGAAAGCAGCCTGCAATGGCCGGAAAGTGAGACCTGGGAGGGGATGAAGGTGTGACTTAGGTGCTAAACTTCACTAACTGGTTCAGAAAATGGGTATTTTTAGGGCTGCACCCCTTTAGTTTCTTTTGTATCTCTGTTTTGGATTTTATGCTTCCCTGGATACATATTAGCTTTCCAAAACAGGCAGAGAAATGTTGGGTTCTGACTTTTCTGGCCAGGTCTGTCTTTAGCCAGCACTACCTTATCTTTGCTCTGGATTGCTCTGAGGTGGCCAGCTTTCACCTGTGAATGCCTCCCTTCAGGGCTTTCCTCCCTTGGCTCCAGAAGTGGGCCAGAGACCTGTTTAAAGAGTGTGTAACTCTTTAAACTGTCCTGGTAGATCTGGGCACTTGTTGCTTGGGGAATTACAAATTGCCTAAATTCAGGCTTCAACTGACAGCTCTTGGCAATTTCTAACCACTCCTACTTGAAAATATCTACATTTTTCCAGCTATTGTGCCCAGTACATGCTTCAGCCAAGATCACATTTCTGAGAAGGTATATCCTACATGCACTGTGTAATGCAACATTTATCACTGGAGATAAAAACACGTTTGGCCTTTGTCTTCTGTTAACACACTCTTAAGCAGGCCAGATCCTCACCTGATAGAAATTAAAGCTGCTCTGTGCAGATCCATGGAGAAGTGCCAGTTGACACTGGTTAGGTAATATCTGTGCATTATTAATCAGGGCTCAGATAATGTTGTAGAAACGTTGTTCCTTAGCCAGGAGATAAATAGCTAAATAAGATATAAACCAGTAATGAGTGCAGTAGGCCAGAAATACTGATGTGGAAATGTCTGAGCTGTAATTGTTGGCTGGGAGAGAGTTTGATTTCCTAGAGGCCAGGTGGTACCTCCAGGCACAGGAGGTTAGTGCTGGGATTTAGGGTCAGCAACCCCTTGCAGGAAGCATCAGGAGGTGAAATCTTAAGGCTTGTCTATGCCTGGAAATTAACCAAAACAGCTAGTCCAGAGTATCAGGAATTGCTATTTTGGTGTGTTTCCAAGTGCACACTGCTTTGAAATGCTAATGCTAGAAGCTGTTTAGATGTTATTTACAGTAAGAAACAAAGATAACAGCCTACTAGACACTTGAAGAAATGGGGGGGATGTTTGGAATTAAAAAAAAAAAATGGGGTGGCTTTTATTTTATTAGAAACAGGCACTGACCATTGCTGGTTTGCACAAAGGACAAGGAGTTTTCTGGTTGTGCTCTGGAAGTTGATGCTGCTATGTAACGAGGATCTTCTACCGTATAACAAAGATTTTCTACTGTGCACAGAAGAAAGGAGGAATATTCTGCTCTCATAGCAGGTAGGATAATTAGTGATGAGATTAAATTGCATCCAAAAGGTCAGGCTGAATAGCAGGAGGATGTTTCTGCGTTAAGGGCAGGACACAGCCAGGCTGGCTGCCAGGGAGGCTCCATATGCAAGAATTGCACATCATTGAAAGTAAAATAGAAAGTAACATTTTAGACCAATGCAGGGAGCATTGAAATGTACCTCTTCTATCTTCTGGATAGTTTCTTTGAAGCTTGAATTTGAACGGGCATCAGAGACAAATTTCCAGCAAGATTCTCCCTTCAGCCTGAAGGAGGGTTCTGGAATATTTGGTCCGTGTTTTTCCCTTGGCTTAGGGGTTTTTATAATGGTATGTTTGACAAAATGTATTTACAGCTCTCTGAGTGAGCGCACTTGGCAGAATGCACACTGCCATCCCTGCACCCTGACTTGAGAGGTGGCCCGGGCCTGAAATACCCGCTTCACCCAGGACACTTGTCACAGGGTGCTGGAGTCACAGTCAGGCTGGCCAGGGATTGTTTTAGTCAGTCCCTGCAGGGCACCCTGTGGCTCTGTCACTGTCCTTGAGGGCTTTCATAGTGTGCTGGTGGCACAGCAGAAGAGCTGGCAGGCACAAATTGCTTGGCATCCTTGTGTCCTCTTTGGAATTGCACGTGGGGGCTCGGTCCTGCCTCAGCTGCGGATAGCCAGCCTTGCGAAGAAGGACAGCAAGTGTTAAAAGGACTGGCGGCTCAAGGAAGTGTTGACTGTAACAGGTACCATAATGATGAATGGCATGAATGGACAATCACTCCTGCCACAGCAAATAAATCCTGTCACATGGAATCCGGCGTTTTCCAGGGAAATCAGCTTTCACTGCGGGCTGCCGGCACCAAATGAGCTTCGTAAAGCACCTGCAGATCTGAGCGTCAAGCAATTATTCCACTACCTTGCCTAAAAACAAAAAGGGCCCTGCCCTTCGCTCACCTCCGACCTTTTCCAGCTAACATAAACTAATTATATTTGCGGCAGGAGGGGGAAGGGGGGTAAAACCCACTCACCCCCCCAAATCTTCCTGAGGGTGTTGCGGGGGCAGTGCCGGGTTTGCGGGGTGTCCTGCGGCCCCTTCATCAGCTCATAGCGGTGGGGAGCGCCTTGGCTCAGGCGCTTAAAGAGATCCGGGGGGGCTGAACCCCGGGCCGGGAGCGGGGCTGGGAGCGGGGCTCAGCCCCGGCCGCCCCGGGACAAGAGCGCCTTTGTTCGGCATCACTTAGCAGCAATTACAGCCCGTCAAAACAGTTTTTGTTTTACGACAACGTGTTAATGGGCCCACGGTTGGGTGTGAGAAGTAACCCAAGCCGCATGCACTGAAGCAAGGTTAGAGGTTAATTGAGACTTTCTAACACAGCGCATGAGATTTTTGCAACCTTTTGCAGCGAGGGAAGTGGGGAACAAAAAGGAGATAATGTGATACAATTAGTTGGAAAGCACGAGGGTCAAAATTCCCAGATGGAAAGGAAAACTGGCCAAGTGAATCAGGCCAGATGGGCCACCTGGACCATAACGAATGCCAAAAATAGCTTCAGTCCTTAGTCTGGTGGATGAGGCGGTAGGTGGTATGTCTGTCCTTCACAGTGGATTTATAAAAAAAAAGCAAGGTCAACATTATAAACAGCAGTAGCCTGTTGCAATTTGTATTCCAGATCTATGGTCATTAGTGCAGCTCATATTTTTGCTTTTATTTTCTTTATTTCAAAGTTATGTGATTTTAACCCAGCAGCCCTGTTCAGACTTGTTCATGGTACTGGTCTGATGATAAACTTTGGGCTTCCCACCATTTGCGTTGTTTTCCCCACTGCAAACCTCTGGAGCCTTATTAACTAACTTATTATTAACTCTTAAGGAAGGTTTTGATTGTAGGGCTCCCCATGGTCAGTTTGAAGATATTTTGGCGTCCCTAAAGTAACCACCTGCTCCCTGCGGCTGGGAATGATACAGGTGGTGGTGCCCAGAGATGTGGCTCTGGTGTGCTGTCATTGCAAGATCCCAAAGAGTAACATTCTCATCCCCTCACTCCGAGCTGCCTCAGCTGCTTCCTTTCTTTGTGCTTTGTCATTTCCAAGACCTCTGCGGGGTGACACATGTGGAACAAGAAAAAACTTTCTTGTATTCACCTCCCGGCTTGCACTGGAAATGAACTGCGAGGTGATTGGAAGTGTCAAGTCACTGCTGGCACCTGTTCAGCGCTTATTTGTTTTCCTAGAACCACTGTGATTAGTTTCCTTTGCTACCATATAAGCTTCCTCTATTGAAGCTGAATCATCTGCTGCAGGTGCCTGTGCTCCTTTTCTGTGCCATGTCCTAACGTTTGGGGGAAGCAGAATAAGGAGTGTGACACAGGGGACATGCCACCCTTCTCTGTTGCCTTTTCCTTGCCCCAGCAGCCTGTAGGTGCCAGCCCTGCCAGCCCTCGGTGGCTGCCTTCACCCTCCAGTGGGCTGAGCAAGGCTGATGTCTAACGAGGAGCTGCTGCCAGCCCCGGGGTACCTGCTTCAAGGTCAGTGGAGCCCAGCTGGGCTTCATTAATGAGGACTGGCCTGGGGGGGAAAGAGCATTGGCAGGGGGACAATGGCCCTGTGCAGCCTTCCGAGCTCCAAGCCCCGGCTCAGCAGCGAGGGAACAGCAACAAGTTCATACAGCAGCAAACTGCCAAGGCTGAGCCCAGCTTTGCTGAGCCTGCCCTCTGCTTTTCCATCTCTGCTTCCTCCTTAAAAGGCCTGAAAGTAAATACGGGGAGAAGGAAGGGATAGGAGGAGAAAGGGATTAGAGAAACTCTAGGAAAAGTGAAGGGGGATAACAGGGGTGGGAGAAATATGCTTGAATTTTATAGCTGTGGATTACCTAATGTACTCAGTCTGATTCCAAAGTTCAAAGTGGCCTGGTGACTGCATACAGAGAGGGAGGAGAAATAGAGAAAACTTGAAATAAAAGCCAAGACAAACCATTCAGAAGGTGTAAATGAGGGGGATGAGTGTGACCTGGAGAAGCTCAGCTGTCCTCAAGTGAGACCTCCCTGTGTAACCAGAGCACTTTTCTGTGCAGGTGTGAATCTCAAATGAACACTATTCCAGACTTTCCCTGGCTCTGCCATTGCTCCAGCCTGCACTAGCGGTTGTTTGTACTTACGTGGTGGCTGGGATGCTCAGAACACAATAAAACAAAGGAAGCTCACAGGAACCAGTGAGGATTTATTTTCCTTTCATATGAACAACATGGTTTATTGTTTTTGCTGTTGTTGATCGCAATTCATTTGTTGGTTTGTTTGTGGATGGGTTGGGGTTCTTTCCCTGCTCTTTGAAGTATCAGAGGTTGGCTGCAGCTGAAGGTGGAATGTTAGGTGGCTGACACACATGTGCTAATGTTCCTGCTGCTCTTAAGCAAACTTCCCAGTATCTATCTGTCTTTGGCATGAGTTTGTGGGAGTTTGAACTGACAGCCTTGGAATTTTCCCCATAATGCCAGGGGGCTTCTATTTTTGAGGGGATGTGGGATAAACTTTTGAAGATTCTCCTTGATTTGAATCCGCACTTGGTTATTTGAGGTTTGCAGGAGATTGTCTTATCTAGTCAGTTGTTTCTTTCACTCACTGATTTTACAAGTCCAGAAAAAAAAAATTCAGCCCAAACCACTTTTAAGCAAATATTTTGTGGACTCAGATTCTTGCCAATCCTGGCTATTAGCACAGATAACTTCAAGTTTCTTGTCTCTGAATCTCCCTTTTCTAAGGTCAACTGCCTTTCCCTTGTGATTTGTTCTTTATTGCTGCATTAAAGATCTTCAGTGTTTCAGCTATGAGTGTAAAACAGAACCGGTGGCTCATGCTGTGCCAATCTCCCTCAGCAAGTAAGAAAATCACGTCTGTATTGAACATCAAACTGAATTAACTTTGTGAAGCACGGGGTTGTATCTTCACCTTGTGTAGCAGCTGGAGGGCTGGCTCTTAGTAAAAACATTCCTTGGTTTAAGCTGCTTCCTCCCATGATTTCTGGCTGGTAAAATTTGGCTAAAATATTGTAATATAGAAAAAGAATATATTTCTGAGACTTATGTTTCAAGCATAGTTTGGCACTATAAATGGCTTTAGTTTAAGGTACAGCTACTGCAAGATGTGGTGTAGCTTTGACTTTCTGCAATTCCTTATCTTTTGGGTACAAGGCTGTGTATGTTAGTTTTCTCTTGAACAGCTCCTTAGGTATTAAAGCCATATGATTTCCCTCATTTGTCGTCAGCAAAGGTTAAGAATGTGGCTTGAATAGTCAGCCAGTTAAGATAAAAACTTGTGAATTTGGAACAGAGCACTGAAGTAGGATTAATGGTCGGCTTATTTCTCCGCTGTGGATATTTGATAGCAGCTGAAGATTTCTAATAATAAATATATTTTTAAACTTTGGGGAAAGGTCTAATAAGGAATAAAAATAAAGTTACATAGCCAATAAAACACAGATTAATCAGAGGAAAATACTTCTGTTAAGTGCAGGAATACCTCTGTTGTCCTTGATTTGCCTGCTCCTGGAATGAAGTCTCAACTCCATTATCATATAGAGTTATTGCTACTGAGGGCTTATGTTTTCCCCAAAGATCTTTTTGAAACATTCCTTGATTGCCAAAATGCCTTGATTGATCAAAAAAGAAGGTGACATTTCAAAATTTAGAAAAGTTTGATCAGCTCTAACAGGTTAAAAATAGAAACGAAATGACATCTCCATACTAAAATGAGGAGTGCCATTAACATAGTTTTGTTTGGTGGGTTTTTTTCCATCATTGGTTTTTTTTTAATGCTATATTTTTTGGTCATTTTGGGAGTTTGGCCTTTTTTTCTTCCCAAGACGATGATCTGGCTGATTTAAAAAGTTATTCCATGTGGATGGTGCTGTAAATGAGGGGAGAGGCAGGTGTATCGCTGTAAAAAAATAATAATTTTAAAAACAAACAAAAACTTCACAGCAACCAATCACCTAAACTCTGAAACAACCCCAAAAAAACCAACTCAAAGCAGTCCTTATCCAGCACTGTACCATGATGCTCATCCAAGGAACAGGTGGGAATATTGCACCTACAGCATTGCTTAAGCATTAGTCATAGGGATCTTCTGTGGAAACTCTTGCTTGGACCCCTGAAAGCCAAGTGTAAGATGAAGAGCAAGAAAACCACATTTTCTGAGGGACAATAGTTTAAATTTTGCCCCCCGAGTGAAGTCACTGACAGCTGCACTGTTAAAAAGCCCGGGCAGACCTGACAGCCTCAGCTCTTTAATTTGAGGTGTTTCCAAGCACACCATTCCCTGCCTGTTGCCTCCCAGGGAACAGATGGAAAGTGTTACCAGTAAAGCCCATTTTCATAGGCTTTCTGGTTTTCTTTAGCAAAAGCTTTACAAAAGTCTTCAGACAAATTAGTGCCTGAAGGTAGAGGAAGTCTTTAGGAGCGCAGGAGAAGTGCTGACTCAGCCTGTTCTCCGAGCCGTGTCCAAGGGGAGCTGCTTTCTGCCTTCAGCCTCTCCACCACGGATGGTGATTCCTTCAGAATCAATTACATTGCTCTCAAATGTCTTCTTAAGTTTAATCAGTCCAGTTAAAGCCTGAGAGGCACCGGCGAGCAAAAGTTCAACGAATGGCAGAGGCGGCCAAGGAAAGTCAACATATCACCTAAGGAAAGATCGAGTCAGATAAGTGGGATCTCAGCTGGGATGTGCTCTCCTGCAGCATTCCTGCCTTTGGTCTCACACCTCTTGCCCCTCACACTGCTGAGCCAGGCCTTCTCTAAGGTTTGGTGATCCCTGTTTGGAGCAAATCCAGTGCTGCTCTGGGCTGTGAGTTTGTCCTGACAGACACTAATATGTGGATGTATAGGATGTGGAGTCAGGACCAACTCTCCGTCACAACCTATAATTCTTGCTTTGGTTTCACTGAAAGCCCAGAGATACTATAGGTGATATTTTTGTTTGTTTTTTAGGACTTTATTTCAAACTGAGGAAATGCTTAATCTTCAATTATCACTGAGCAAATTCAGGTTTGGGGAAACAAAGCTGGTTTGAGATCACAGGAGAACCAAAAGTAGAAAAAGTCTGCAATCCCTTAATTAAATCTTTGTATGTTCTAGAAAAGTCAAACATAGCTAGAACTAGGTTTTTCGAAATAAGTTCAAAAATTGGTTTACAGGTTTATATTGTTGTTTTGGTTTGAAAGGCATGTCTGCAAAGGAAGGCGGGGACCTCGCTTGTGTTAAAAACAAGGTCGCTTTCCTTGTTAAAGTTTAAAGGTTTTTAATAAAAAAAAATCAACAAGAAAAGACAAAGACAAGGCAAAAGAATTACAGTGTTCCGTGACGCTGGGTGTACTGGCACAGAGCCAGAGCACACCTCTCCCAGAGAGAGACTTTCCTTATATACATTTTTACTGTAACAGCTTGTTGTATAATTCTAATGAAGTTTTTTTTTTTTTAAGAATTCAGTAATCTATTGATTCCTGGTAGGCAATCTTCTCTTCTGTATAGTCATTTGCCAATTCCCAGCCAAGGGGTCTCTTATCCAGAAATTTCTTGATAGAAGTAGAAGTCTGTCCATCCATTTGCATAGTTGTTTGCCAATTGCTGGCAGGGGGGTCTCTTGTCTAGGAATATCTTGATAGGAGTAAATCGCCTTGCTTGAGGGGTAGTTTGTGAGTGATATTTAACATAGTAATGTTAGTTATTTCTTAACTATTGAACAGAAAGAGAATGGTTACATTTCTACACAAACACTGCTTCTACAAGGATCAATATTATACACATAGCATTCATTATTTGCGAAAAACCAACTCTATAATATGCATTTATAACACTTGGAATGGAAAAATATGACCCCCTTCCCTCCAAATTATTTTAACTTTGAAGTTCTGGGGCTCTGAGGCAGAGGCATGGGGACAGCAATAGCAGTTCTTAGGGTGTATTTATGGATAACAAGGCGAACGAGCAGCAGCAGCCGGAGCAGAGCGCAGCCCCAGCCGGCGCTGGGCTCAGGCGCGCTCCTCGCGGTGCAGTTCCGCTCA